>VXBC01009533.1:1253785-1265883 GCA_013399945.1 Ploceus nigricollis | reverse complement strand
ATATAAAATATATAGACATATATTTTTTATGTTTATAAAAATGCCATCCAATATTCCCAACTGCTAAATAGTCTCATTCTCATGACCACGACATTAAAACCACACAACATATGTCTTATGGAGCAGTGAAGGATTTGCCTTTTAAAAGACTACATTTTGGGCTCTCATTCCAGAGAGATTTTAGTGTACATATAAATAACTAAACGAGATCAAGAGGGATGTCCTGTAACTAAAATGAGGAATATGCTGTTTTCCACACTGAAGCTCATTTTCCCTTATGCTTTTCATTTTAAAATATAGTTCTGTTGTAACTGCTTTAATCAAACATTCAGTTAATTATAGGCTCTGGATAGTCTTCAACCACACTTTGTGATAGCCTTTAGCACTATTAAAGGGGCAAATTCAAGCCAGGAAAAATGTTACACAAACAAGACCTAAGTAATTGCTAATCAAGCATGCAGCCATATCTACTTACAACCCTTCAGTCTGTGCTTGTTAACCTTAATCCAGTGATAAGATGCTAGCGCACACAGTGCTATTAATACCATGGCTTCCTTTCCTTCCAGCTAAGTTGCTTTTATAAATATGGATTCATCTCTGAAATGTTTTGCTAGACAGGTTTAAAAGTTTCCTAATTTGAATGAAACAGTTTCACTTTGTCTGACAGACAGAATGCCATTACTGTGACTAAACCCCTCCATTTCCTCTTTTGGCATTGAGATCCTATTTACTGTTTCTTTCTATCTGCTAATACCAAGGAATGGAAGAGGTTTAATCATCAAGAGTAATCAGACCATGCAATCAACCTGATCCCATGAAAACAGATGGATACTGTATAATGAAATACACAGCACAGCACAGCACAGCATATCACATGTACTCAGAATACTCAAACACGTACACTGGCATGTTACTTACGGGGAAAATGCTTCACAAGCTAACAGGCAAAATTGTTAATCCTGTAAATATGAACACAGCTGCATTTTGCACCTGTGCTTTTCCCTAGGACATACCTAAGGAATCCTGAAGGAGAAATATTTCCTTCTGATTCCCAGACTTGTGCATTAATCCTCCACCTTTCTCACCCACTTGAATTTTACAGGCCTGGTTCAAATGAGTGAAGAGAAACATATGTTTCCCATAGGGTATTACTTGGCCTTGCCCCCAAGCAATCGCTAACAGTGTTTAGAAGGGATCATGGAAACAGTCACACAGGGTCCACCACTGAGCCAAGAGTACAGCTTTGTATCTTCAGTAGTAATGACCCACCCCAAATAAGCCAGGAAGAGGTACTGAGTCACTGGAAATATAGAAAGTGTGTCCTATGAAAAGTGGTTGAAGAGGTCAGCCCCATTTTCCTTAGGTCATATATACCAATCATCATGTCATGGAGGGCTTGGTCAGGAGAACAGTACTTCCCAACACCACAAACAAGGGAGTGATTTTCAGTGAAAGGGAACAATGACAGTTTCTGGAGTGATAAAGAAGAATTACACAACTCATAACACAAAATGTGAAACCAGTATTCAAAGAATCCTCTTAGCACTGAGGTGTCAGCACAATTCCTAAGTTTTGCTAGCAAATCAAGAGTTAAAGATTAGTTAAAGTATCTAACAGCAAATGTAAAAAGAATGAAAAGGAAAAGATAATAGAAAGCTGAATAACTGCCCTGCTTCAAAATGTAAATTCTGTATTTATATTTTATCTCCCTTGGGCATTTTCTTATCCCGGTCTCTGAAGCAAAGAAACCCATCTCCTATTCAGCCTCTGGCTGCAGAGAACAAGGATGCCTGGTCCACGCCTGGTCCACACCTCTCCACACCTCTGTCAGCTCCCACCCCTACCACTTTCTTAATTCTAGGCACAGCAACCAAAGAAATACTGTGTTTCTTCTTAATATAAGTACTGAATGTCATACTGTATCCAAAAATCTGAGGAAAACTCATTCATTTCGTCAGTGCAATGCAGCCAGCATTCCATGCCCACTACTGCACCGGAAAGAGCCACCTGCTGCTGCTGCTCCTCCGCTGCATGGAGGACACCTCAAATGCCAAGGGTGCCAGCAATCAGGTCATTCAACCTTAGCACTTCATGGTTTCCCTGCTCTAGTCATAGAATATGTCCTTCCACACCATTTCCACAAGTTTCAGCCTTCCCTGGAAAACAGCCCAGCCCATGGAGAAAACAGCCTCTGGGTCACCTGTTGCCAGCATGCTACTTAGCTAGAGGAAGAGCTGCTCTTCCCATTAATCCTTCATGAGCCATTTAATGCAGACCTTAATCACCCTTTGTAAGGTTCCATAACTGCAATTGCCTCATAGAATTTTTAATTTTTTTTAATTAAAAGACTCTGTAAGTGTCAATTTGATGAAGAACTTTTAAACAGTGTCTTCAAACCAGTAGAAAAACTTCTCTTCCACTGCAGAACTGGAAGTGGCTTTAAAGAAAAAGAAGCTTGAAGAAATAATAACTGCCTTTTCTCATTTATTTGACCCCCACAGTAAAAAAGTAAGATTGTTTTCACGGATTCCTAGGGCCTAAGATAAAATAAGCACAAAGAGGCATTCACATTGTCTGAATATTTAAAATTCTTCTTTCATGAATTTTATTAATTTTCTGACGATATATCTTGACAAAAAATAGCCTGTCATTCACAGTAGCAAAAGTATGTCTTGCAAACAATGTATGGCATTTATAAACACCTCATTTCAGCTCAGATACAGAGGTTTGTGATAAGGAATGAATGAGTGAATTCTAAGACAAGAAATGAAATGCAGCAATCACGTTTGTAAATATCTTAGTCGTTTTGGTGAAACCTAAGCCATCACAACATTATGGATGTTAGAAGGCTTTTACATCCCTCTTAGACTATGTGTGGTACATTTATTACAACCTGAAAAATTACTGAGGAAAAAGGTATTTTAAAATATTGTGCTTTTCTGGTGCCGGCAAACGTTGAGAATGTCACCATTCACTTCTGCAGTTACTGTCAGCAAAGGTCTTTCACAGTTTCCTAGGAATAGCTTGTACATCATTAATGCTAGACAGATCATCCAATTAACAGTGACTAACCACTGCCATTTTCAGGTCAGGCTGTATTTGTACAGTAAGAACAGTAATTTTCTAAAACATAGGGACAAAAAGTTTACCACCTACTAATTATATATCCTATGAGTCAAGGCAACATCATGCCACTAGCCATGGTCTCATGTCAAGCAGTTAGCCTTAAAATGTGCAGTATTTCACTCATGAAACTGAAAGCCATATGGGAGAAAAACAATTAAGTCCTAGGAAGTTTAAGTGCTTAAGGAACCCTTTTGCAAACCAGCCTCAAATATCCTTAAAAATTTGAGTCCTTCTGCTGTCCTGTATTTCTTATGGAAAAGCCAACAACATTTCTGAAATAACAAATTTAGTGTTTCTGATTACTTACAGTTGCTTATCATTTTTAATATGGCAACCAGCAAACATCTCTTGTCGATAAATGGCAGAAAAAATTTCAGAACCTTGCTGGCAAGAAATTCATTCATTAAATGTTACTGAAGACTTTTTTACACTCCAAATTTTTATTAGCATTTCAAAGATTAAAAAATTATCTGGAAATCAACTACATGGAAAACCAAAGATTATAAAATGGGTTTCTCCTTCAAATATGAAAAAGGCAAGTAAAAGAATAAATGAAGATGCAAGATAGAAAAGTGAACAAATTAGAAAATTTAGATTTCTAATACCCTGTAAAATAACTGTCTTGAACCTGCCTCATAACAGCATTTCAATGGAAATGTTGATCTCCACAATTTGTGGAGAAAATGGCATTGAAAGACAGAGCCACAATGCAGTATTAGTTTCTAAATCACAGGCTAGGCCTTACGTAAATTTAAGACAACATTTACTAAGATGGTAGCATCAGTCTAAACTTGCTGAAGAAGAAACTACTGGAAGTTTCCCAGGTGGCTTACATGAAAGCAGAAACAGGTCAACAGTCAATACCAAAGATTTTTGAAAAAACTAGTATTTCCCTTTCTTGACACTAGCTGCTGGAAAATACACCGGAAGAAAACAAGATGAAAAGAAAATCAAAGATCTTTTGGCAACCTCTTGCTTTAAAAAAACCACATGTACTTTTAACAGCTATGATTTAAAATCAGTTTCAAGCTCTTTCTGGAAATTTTCATAATTACTCGAACACTACTGCTTAAAATCAAAATTAACAATAAATTCTGTACAACAGATTAAACTTGGAGTGAAAGCTCACAAGCAGCAGCTGTTTCTGCTGGCCTTGACGTACAAATTAAGATGCGATCTCCATTCTACTGAGTACAAAGCCTGTGAGTTGGGCTTCAAACTAGGATCTTACGTGTCCTTGCATTAGAAATTAAATTCTCCAGACAGATTACCTCATGCCCAAGACAGCTATTTCCACCACAAAAGTTCTGGATGACTCAGTGCTTTTTCCAGGTTTCAAACATCCCACTCTCACCCCGGCAGCTACAGGAGTTGGCACAGCCTCCCACAAAAAGTGGGCAAAGCATCTGCTCAGCTCCTGCAGTCCCCACCTACAGCTCTTTGCTGGCACATCCCTGTGATCTTTCCACAATATGCTGCGCTTACACTGAAGTGTTGCACAATGTAGCACTGCATCCAGCATTTTGGGAAAAGCCCACCTGTTTTACCACAGAATACAACATTTTTTGCCTACTAGATTGGTGTTGCACACAAACTGATGGTTCTATCCAATACAGGTGGTGATGATTCTTTATATCATAACAAATCACTTGTAAAGCAAAACAAGCTTATTTATTTAGCCAAAAACTTTTAACTTAGTAAGAAACACTGAAATGTGATATGCAAAAACCCCTCATTTTGTGTAAATGTGTTTAAAAGGCCACTCAAGTTCAAAGCAGATTTTAAAAATCATCAGAACTTTAGAAGCAAAAAATAACCTTCTACATATACATCTAGATTAACCAAATTAGTTTTATAACAGATTGCATTTCTTCTGCCCTAAGAAAACTAAATAGGACTTTGCATTTACAGACTCCCTTAGTGTTACAGCAGCAATTATCATTAGGTCAGCACTGAAGATGAGGTTCCTAAGAAACCAAACATGAAATTGGTTTTCACCCTTACCAATCTGTGAACCACACTAATCAGTCTGTTTTTGTGTGAGTGTGAACAGACAGACCTTCTTCAAGCATGTAAGTCTGCATTTCTACTGACTAACTATAAATAAATTATTAAGGTACAATACCAATTTTTATTTAAAATTTTTACATAACATTGAAAGTTTCTGGAGCCAATATTGCAATATGTAGTGTTGCTCCACCAGTGTTGATCACTCTCTACCCATTTAACCTTTATTTTCTTCTGCTTTATACTGACCTGATTTAACCACCGCTGTCTGAAGCACAAGTACAATTGTGATTTACTGCTGGTTATCACATGGGCTTCATACCTTAAACGCAGAAACTTGAGAGAGCATTAGCTGCTGAAATCAGGCACTTTCCCATCAGGGTTTCACAGAGTTTGCCAGGTTTTTAAGGCTACAATGCAGATGTATTTTTTTCTGGAAACCTCCCCCTGCCACTGCCCCCAGCCTTTGAAATGGCAGAACTCTGTTAAAAATTATTTATACAAAAAGCATGATAATAAAATACTTTTTAAGACTAAAAGAAGCTACCTGGGTATCTATTGGTTTCTGAGAAATTGAGAAAAAAACCAATTTCTGTCTGTTCACACTTACACAAAAACAGAGCACAAAACAGGTTTTTTTGCCTACTAGTTTCTGCTCTCACTGCTAGGAAAAAACACAGACCAAAAACGTACCCTGGCATTCTTTGTAAAGGACATTGGCACTACAAAGATGTCATGAGTAACTCTGTCCGCTGTGATGCTGGCTCTGGGATGTAATAGATTCATCTCTTCCACTGTGCTCAGTCAGAGAGGAGGATTTTCCATTTATAACAAGTGAATTTTCATTTCAAAAGCACTCACTGTATCCCTCAAGTTTTGGTTGGCAGATAGAGCCAAGATGTTTTATTTTCAATCTATCAATTTATCATCGAAATAAACCAAGTTATGAGCAAGTTGACACAGAATTTAGACATGTATTCATGATGGTTCCTCATCAAGTTCACTTTAACAAGCTTTCTCTCTTCAGCAAACTCCAGAATCAGCTTTTTCATTTCAGCTACAAAGGTACTTGCCAGTTATCAGAGCACTTCAAAAGGACCGAGCTCAACTATCTCATTGCTTTTGCATGTAACAACTATATGGGGAATTTCAAAGCTAAACTAGTTCAAACGCCTGCTGCCAGCAGGAGACACATTTGGGCCCTGCTTTTCCTCATCCTTATTTCATGAAAAGAAGAAATAAAAATCAGAAAAAACCCACAGCATTTATATCTAGATTCCAGGCCCTAAAGTCAAAAACTGGGCAGGAATGCTGGACAAATAATTGAAAAAATGAAAGTAAGGTCTCCCTTATTACTGGAAACAAACAAGGAAAAAGTTAATGAAAACACGTAAATAATTCTTTTTCAGTAAATTATACAGGCCAAATTAAAAATTGTTACATAGGTTTAGATTAGAAGAAATTCTTTACTGTAAAGGTGGTGAGGTACTGGCACAGGTTGCCCAGAAAAGCTGTGGATGCCCAATCCCTGGAAGTGCTCAAGGCCAGGTTGGATGGAGCTTTGAGCAATCTGTCTAGCATAAGGATCCATGCCCACATCAGGGGAGCTGGAACTAGATGCTCTTTAAGGCTCCTTCAAACCCAAACCATCCTGTGATTCCCCCTGCCATACAGGTGACCAAAAACACAGAAGTGCAGCCAAGAGCTTGTGCAGCAGCAACTTCCAAGTTGGAAATGATGGACGCTGGGATTTTCCCAGCAGTGCCCAGAGCATACATCTGAAAAGAGCTGAGGGAGTAAAGTCAGGCCAGGGTTCCTCCTCTGTAGCATCATTCCCCAGAACTCACTGCAAGGACTTTTTTCAGGAGGAAAGCAAGCTTGGGCAGCATTCAGGGCTGCACTGCCTTGGGCCCTGGGCTGCACCAGCATGTGAGAGGGAAGCACAGAGGACATCTTCACCCAGTAAAACTCCTTGTATTGCTCTCTCCATAGAGGAGAGCTACTTCTGACTGAAAAGTACCACAATTTCTGTCACAAGGATGTTCTGTGTCCTTGGGAAATATATGTTCTCTGCTTAAGAGGAATAAGAAATAACTAGTGGTAAGCCTCCAGACTTGTTTCTTGGATTTCCAGGAGCCTTCCTGAGGCATCACAGTGGCACTTGTTACTCCACCAAAGCTCCTGGTACTGGACGTTCCTTGTTGATTGGTAACTGGAGCATTCTTTTATTTCACTGCTATTTTGTCACAACCTGACACTGTGTGAAAAAGCCTGTGGGCTGCAGATCTGTGATTCAGGCAGATGATGCTGAAGTGCATTGGTCATTGCTAACAGAGAGAAAGGGATAAAATTTCCTCAGAAATGTACCCCTGCAACAAGTTCCTTGTGTAGACAGCATGTTACAGAATAATAGCTTATTTTGCACTGGCATATTTATTCAGCTTCCTTTGCTTAGATGAGCCCGACTATTTACTGATCTTCCCTTCTTTGATTACTGGCCCTGGAAGTTACAGAAAGTGTTATAAAGTGACTGACAGAAGGACAAAGGAAAAGTGCAGAAGTTAATTATGCTGTTAATTTGCTCCTATGTGGGAAAAAATATGAAAAATTGACTTGTGGTTGACTAACAGGGACACCATTTACACAGAATATAACCAACCTGCTTTATGTCAATATTCTCAGAAACCAATAGATACCCAGGTAGCTTCTTTTAGTCTTAAAAAGTATTTTATTATCGTGCTTTTTGTATAAATAATTTTTAACAGAGTTCTGCCATTTCAAAGGCTGGGGGCAGTGGCGGGCGGAGGTTTCCAGAAAAAAATACATCTGCATTGTAGCCTTAAAAACCTGGCAAACTCTGTGAAACCCTGATGGAAAAGTGCCTGATTTCAGCAGCTAATGCTCTCTCAAGTTTCTGCATTTAAGGTATGAAGCCCATGTGATAACCAGCAGTAAATCACAATTGTACTTGTGCTTCAGACAGCGGTGGTTAAATCAGGTCAGTATAAAGCAGAAGAAAATAAAGGTTAAATGGGTAGAGAGTGATCAACACTGGTGGAGCAACACTACATATTGCAATATTGGCTCCAGAAACTTTCAATGTTATGTAAAAATTTTAAATAAAAATTGGTATTGTACCTTACCAATTTATTTATAGTTAGTCAGTAGAAATGCAGACTTACATGCTTGGAGAAGGTCTGTCTGTTCACACTCACACAAAAACAGCGATTTGAAATATAGACACCCTTTAGAAAATGCCCCTCATATCATCTTCCACAATAAAAAGCAAAGAAGCAATTATTACTCCTAGCAAGGTAGTATAACAGTTTAAGGAGAGGAAGCTAAACTGGTGCAGAGGCTAATAAAATCAACCTTCATGCGTAAGAGAAGAAGTGAATCATACAACAGATTTATGACTCAATAGTAATGATGGAGATAACTGAACCAGACAAATGCTTTGTCTCCATAGCAGATGTGTGTGGATCCAGAAGGCTTACAGGAGATGTTTTGCCTTTAAATAAGGGAGCTCCAGACAAAAAAATCTCATATGGACATTGACCCTGACACTGCAAAGCACAGTACAGCTGTATAGCTGAGACACAGAACAGTCTTCATAAGATAGAAATGGTTAACAAAAAAATCTGCAATGGCTTTTAGGTCTGCTCAGAGCACACACTGCAGTGTCCTAAAAGCAGGTATTTTTCCTCATATAGGGAACAAACATAATGCTTTTTACTTCTTCAGTTTTTGTCAGAGCTTCCACTGGGTTTTCCCTCCAAAGAGTAGTAAGATATTTCTGCATTTACCTTTACAATATGCACTGTGCACATGGTCTCAGTCAAGAAAAACAGAAATTGCAATCCTGACCTTGAAGAGCACTCAGTAAGTGCAGAAAGTCACCCAGCAGCTGAGCAACCACCTATTTCATAATGAACCCTATGTATGGCAAGAGAGCTCTGTGAAATTTGGTATAAAATGAACCTAGCTAGGGTTTATTCTAATTACACACAGAAAGGCTACTTCAAAGCAACAAGGCACGTTCCTCACAAAAGGGCAAATAATAGCCATGTTCTACCACTATGCCTCCAATATGCCAAGGACATTAAAGGGCAATGACCAGCAGGGTCAGTAACCAAGGAGTAATTCCTAGCACTGTCTAATTACTTTTTCCACTGAGCAACACAAAGCAGCTACAGAAAATCCATCTTCTGTGGTCCCTTTCATCTCACTTGAAACTTCCTTTCTCTTTTATGTTACTAGCAGTACATCAGACAAGCTCTTTTTTGACAATGCAGAGGAAACATCATGTTAGTGAAAAAGTACATTTTATCCAAGGACAATTTTGTTCACTAATGAAAGTCCAAGGGCTTTTGTTACTTCTATCAGTGGTATCTGACATCAGTCTGAGCATTTTCACCACAATTCCTCTGTAATCACTTACATTTTTTAGTAAGTGTAATAAAATACCAGGAGCTGAGATTTTGCCACACTTCTGAAATTCAGACCAAGAGTAAAGCACTGAAACCAGGAGGAAAACAATGACCTACCTTTCAGATTTCTTGCATTTTATTTCAATTTTATGCAGGTGTAGAAAGCTGGCAAAGTATAATGAAGAGGTATAATAAAATCTGGCATGTTTAAAAGCTGGATTCACACATTTTGTACCTTTATTCAAAATATTCTAAGATTTTTGAAATTACTTTTCTCATACATACTGCCATTATTCGTGTCTAGAGAGCCCATGAAGTGGCTAACTAGCCAGCTCACAGAAGAGAGCATAATACAGCCAAAAAGCATCTCCTGAGAAGCCCTACAGCAATATTCTCACTTGAGGCATTTGGGGGACTTTGAGAAAGAAGACTTCTCTAAATGAAGAAAAAAGGGAACCTAGAAAATAATAATGCCAATCAAATAGGAAGACAATGTGATGCCCGATCCAAAACACATCTATCAAGCTCTTAATTCAAGAACAGTAACAGAACAAACAGAGGAACAGTACTGACTAGTGTGGCTGCAAAATCTTTTCTAACTATACAAGTACTTCTCTACCTTTGTGTTTGGATGTGGATACATACATCTCATAAAAAGGCAGGAACATCCCTCACTGAGAGACTCAAGCAACAAGGAGGTCACCCCCAGGTCATGAAAATTATTTTCATGTTTCTTTTTGCCAACGTCGTCTTTGATCTAAAGCACACTTCTAATTTTAACTAAAGAAATTGCATTTACAGATACTCAAAATCATATGAAAAGACAGATTTGGCACAGTTCACAAACAAAATCAAAACCACATGATTACAAGACAGAGAAAAACCCTTTTGGGAAGTGACCTAGTATTCCTTGTTTTTATTAACCCTGTTACACCTTATGATTCAGTAGTTCATTCTTATTTAATTAAACAATCTGAAAGAAAATATTTTTAACGAAATGCTTATATTTTTGTGCTAAACGACAAAGGTGTTTGGATTGTTTCATAAAATATTAGCTTTCCAGTATTTGACACGTTTTCTACTTTTTTTTATATGTACATCACCTTTTCTTTCAACCTGGTCTTAACTTTTATGATCACAGGGTGATGACTGCCAAAAGCATGCTTCAGGATATTTTTTCCAGCAGTCTGCTAAACCACAAAGAAAAGAGAAATAGTTACAAAATGTAACTAATCTAAAAAGTGTGTTCAGATTTTAGGAACACAGAATCAGGAAGGCAAAGGGACTGAAGATTACAGCATTGAACACTAAAAACTGAACCTAATAAAAGGCAACAAATTTGACAAAGAGCAGCCAACACATAAAACTCACCAAGACAACTACTAACCCTACACGAAGGAACTATACTTTTCTCCCCAAACAACTCCATGATATTTGACCTGATTCTAACCATAGAACCATTCTTCTTCTATATGTACACAACAAGGACATTTTCTCTTTTACCTGTAGCAAAAACTACCACTGCAATTGCACTGCGAGCTCAGTTTTATCTTGTTTTCCTTTATGCAGGACTTGAACCATTAAACATATACATACCTTCAGCATATTAGCACTGGAGGAGTTCATCTGGAATGTCAAGTCAAGCACATACTCAGGAGTTTGACAGAACAAGGCATTACAGACTCAAGCAAAAGCAACTTTGAGAAAAGATTTTCCACTGACTCCTGTAAATTCTCAATCAAGTTTTTATTTCTGAAAAATTCCTCTCTGGATGAAATTTTTCTATCCACATTTGGTTTCTATCCACATTTAACAATTTTTTTTTAAGCAAAAGCTTTTCACCTATTTATAAGTCATCTGAGGGTTAAAAAATATAGGCCCTATTCAACAACTCTTTTATTTTCAAAGATGTTTTCTTTCCAGTTGTATACCTAGAAAAATTAATTTTTTATGCTACAATTCTCCAGGTGGCTTGTTTTCACTAAACCTTCTGTTCAAACCAGGTATGAACCAAAAGATTATACAAAGCTTGACAACACCCTGTTGAAGATGAGATTTAGAATCCTGACACTATTTGAAAAGCTACTAGAAAAAGTGTGCAAAAGGGCACACAAGTGTAGTGGGGTGTCAATGCCTAACTGCCTGATTTTGCTTTAAAAGGAAGACAGAAGGTAAAATCACATCTATGTTACACTATTGCTATGCTAAGACCACTATTTCAAACTCTCCCCTGTTAGAGAATAACCCTTTTTTTTACAGAGGGAAACCAAAGCAGCACTTAGCAATAAGGCTATGCTGGGGCCAAATACATTCCAGGATAAGCTTTTTGTCCCCCACTGGACCTGGAAGTCTAGTACTGCAACCCCATGAAAGTGACAAACTCAAAACCAAGGTCTGCTCATAAAAGATTTCACGCTGGGAACAATGCTGTTATCACATCTTACACTATTCAGAAGGCCCCATTAGAGCTAAATAATCAACTCAACATGTCAAAGGAAGCAGGATATGAGGGCAAACCTCAAAAAAAAAAAAAAA
>VXBC01009533.1:1213157-1253772 GCA_013399945.1 Ploceus nigricollis | reverse complement strand
AAAAAAAAAAAAAAAAAGTCCAAGAGATATTTCAGGAACTGTGAGTTTCCCGACTAGGAAATGTTGTTCTTTACGGCTTCATAACTTACAAACTACCAGGCTAAAAGATAACACTGTAACGTAGGAAGCCAGACTCTATCAGGCTTTCTGACCTATGCATTGTACACACCTTCTACGAGAACCTCATGCTTTGGCTTACAGCTTTTTCAAATAGGCAAAAATAGTCCAATCATGATGTTTTTCCCCAGAAAAAGAAAGGTTCCTATTTAAGATTGCTTGTTAATGGAAAGTGGCTTGACTCGATAAAGACTCGATAAACTATATTGATCACTAAACAATAGACATTAAAAAAAAAGCCTCCCAAAAACTCACACCTAAAAACCCAACACGTCAGTGAGAGCTGATAGTCCCTCCTTGCCAACATGAACACAAGCCTGATTATAAGGGATAGTCACAGTGCAGAAAGCCATTCTGGGATTTTAACCATGGTTTACTCAAAGCTGCCACTCCAGCAGAGCAAGAATTCCCAAGCAAGCATTAATGCCACTGTCACAAAGCCTGTACCAGCCCCCAGGAGAGGACAGGCACCACTGTGCCATTGCTGAACAATGAATGTACCTGCTATGGGAGCATCTGCTATGTAAGCAAAAAAAAAAAAAAGAAAAAAAAGAGAGAATAAAACCATATGGCCAGCACAGGGCAGGCATGGTCTTACCACAGACCTCATTAACCCCTTTTCCTCCCTTACCTTTAAGAACTGCTGTGACACAAGTAAGTATTAAGGAGAGTTCTGAGGAAGGATATCAAGCATGGCCTCTGACACTGCTGTGGGGAATTGGTTTGCTACCTGTCACAAGAGCAAGGGCAAGAAAGGTGGCTTGAAAACTTGCTCAGTGGACAACAGAAGCAATTATTAACAGATCAGAAGTACAAATAAATATTTTAACACTGAGGTTTTAACATCTACTAATTGTATTACCTTACACTGAGGTTTTAACATCTACTAATACTTTGTCTGTTAATGTTTCAACAGCAACAAAATCAAGTACCAATCCTAAATTATACTCCAAGCCTTTGGACCCAGAGAAGCCTCCAAAACAGGCAGAAGAAGAATATTCAGCTCAAATAAAGAACTGAATATGAGTGCATTTTTTTTTAAGGAACAGTCCAAAATGAAGAAACAGACAGGACGGTGTAAGAAAAGCAAGACTGAGCAAAATGAAATCACTTCACTGAACAGTTAGTATGAAAGCAAGTGAATAATGGCAGAGAAAAAAATACACACCACTCACTTCTCATTACACTGAAATTTTTCTTGACTATATTGATAATATGGTTCCACTAAAAAAAAACAATTAAGGGCCTTATGATATTTTTGAAAGTCTGGGCAGCAGTACTGCAGAGCTTTTTCTTCACGGATTCTCGCTACAGAAATATCCTAACAGATCCAATTTTGGTATCACATCAATGCACACAAGGGAAAACGGGATGACACATGATGTTCAGCTGCTATTTGCTTATCATTTGGCTTTATAGCTAAATGTTTCTATTTACATGAAGGAAAGAAATGTCCTATTTTATGGTTTTATTTTAGGCTTGCTGAACTGGGATTACAGTCACACAAATACACCTACAAAGGAGAACACAAGTTTTGTGAAAATGATGTCACAACTGGTGAACATAAAATTTTTCAGGTAAATTACACAAAATTAGAGAAGCATTTTTATTGTGCCCTTCCTATGTAGGCTCATTTAAATCCCATGAATGTTGTAAATCAACATACAGGAGTGAAAGACAGCTATTTTTACCAGTTAAGTGAGGAAGACAGAGAAGCTGACAATGTCTGCCTGGAAGTTTTGTCTCCTCCTTTTGCCAGAAGATTTTGCTCTGAAGTAGAACTAGACAAAGTTGTGGGTTTTTTTTTTTTCCCCACAAGTGAACGATGTAAGATACTGCAAGCATCCTGGAGAGCCAGCATCCAAGCACCTGTCAAAGGCTATGGTCCATGACACAATAATTTTATTTTTAAAGTGAATCTGGCTGTTAAATTCATCAGTAAGAGAATAAATGTTGACATTCAAATATATTGTGACAGTTCTGATTCTCACCTTTATCGATATAGAAGTTAAGAGTGTAATGGTTCCCCGGTAAGCATGCAAACTCAAAAAGCACTTCTGGCTTTTGTGAAGGGATGGAAACATTAATTCATAAAAACACAAAGCTCTACAGAATACAGACATATTTTAGCACTTCTGAGATTTGACAAAACAATATCAAACCACATTACTCTAAATCCTGTGTTGAATTGCCTACTAATTGAAGAAGGTTTATTGTCTGAAGTGATCAGACTACAATATTACATTTAAACAAGTTACTGGTGAGCAGAAAAGTAGCCTGAAGTAAGTTTGTAAGTAAGTAAGTTTGAAGAGCTGGCATAAAGATCACCACACCAATTCATAACATGATCTACTTATTCTAACAGTACCCACTTTTTAATAAAAGGTTAAAACCCAGATGTTTGAAAGTGCAAAATCTCCACACTTCAAATGTGTAAGGACATATGAAAGAAACAAGTGCTAAGATCTGGATAAGTAACATTTTCTGGGTTTTGCTCTTTCTTTTTTTTTCCATTACACGTGGTCCTAGCTATATTATTTCGTACAGAAAGAGAGTTTTGCTCTTTAAAATTATTCTGTGCTGGACTTTTTGTTATTGTTTAGTTTGGTGGGTTTACTCACACAGTTTTGTGCAATGGGATTACTCTCTCTCCTAGATTTGACTGTGATTAGTTATAAAGGAGTAACAGATGTAAATAGATGGGCACAGCCAAGTATGGGTGGCAGCAAACCACAGAAGCAGCCCACTAACTGTTCTAAGGAGCACCACGTAAAACAGATGTGAACTCCATGAATAATGCACTCTGAAGATACACTGCTTTCAGTGACACCGTGCATTTCAGAGGTCTAGAAAGGCATGACAGATCCCCTCAGAGCACATTTTCTGTTAGATGCATTTTTTCTGTCAAATATAGGAAACTGAGATTTTACTTTGGCAATATTCTCTGCCTGGAGATACTGGATACTGAACCTTACACATTTTGCTGGCACAAATTCCTAGTGCTACTTTTTTCTTACAGAAACTTTGATGTAGGTAATTTCAAAGAATTATTCTGGAAGCAGAATCCTGGGTAGCAGACCAAGTTAAACCCCACTTCTTTCTAAGTTCAAATCTCTCCACTGGATCTGTACATAGCAAAAATTATCCAAAAAGCAATGAAGCAAGTCAAAAGCATCCAATCAATGTTTACATAGCAGAGCTATAAATCCTACTTTACATCACAGTGCACAAGAACTTCATTTCTCACCATACAAGCTTGAAGTGGGGATAGAAAAACACGCTTTTTTTCCTTTAAAATTTTTAAGGCTATGGCATTGTATTTATTTTCATAAACCTATATCCTATACATAAAGGTATAGCATTAAGACAAAATATCTGTTTTCCAAGAACTTATCTTTATTCAGAAACACTTGTGCATTTTTAATTTACCTTATCATTTACAAAATGTTAGAAATGGGAGACAGAGGGGCTTACAAAAACTACTTACTCAGAAGAGAAGCTTATTTTTAAAAATGAAGAAAATACTTAGCACATGCTAAGATTTCCTCTGGAAATCACTGTGGAAATACAAATGATGCTGTGCTCCTGTAGTACTTACACATCCTTCATTCTGGGGAACAGGAGGCCAGGATTTCCTGAGGTTAAAATACAATACAGAAGATAATCACTCTTGAATTTTTCCACCAAATCAAAATATTTCAAAAGTTTTTGTGGATTTTAGGGTGAGTTAAGAGCTAAGCTGCCATAAGAGGCCAAACAATGAAGGCAATTATAGAGAAGAGTATAAGACCAGTGTAAGCTACCTTAAGCAGACAATAAGATGAAATATGAAATAACATACCATGTCAGCCTCTGAAAGGAACAAGCTCAGTTCTGCTGCAAGGCTTCTAAGTGAACAAAGGCAGCAGTCTCACAGCATTGCAGTGACTGGAAAACAGCACTTTGAAATTCAGTCACTTGCCCAGAAGGCTATTCCATGATTCAAGGTAATGTTTTTGAGAACAGCAGAGAATACTCTGGAGAAATTGGAGGTCCTCTCAACAAAGGATGAGAGAGAAGAAATTTTCATTACAAGGGACCCAGAAAGAGAGAAAACAACAGGCAAAAGGTGTAAACCTGGCAGCCTGAGCTCAATCAGTGCTCTCCCTTAAAGCCTAAGAAAGAGAGGTGCCAGATGTGGAGGCACTCAGCCCACGGCCCTCAGACATGCAGTGCCTCAGTGCTGTGTGGTCCTGGAGATGGAACACAGAGCAGCTCCCCCCAGGTGCTGGGCTCACACTCAGATGGACAGCACTGGGCCACCAAGTTAATTTTCCATGGCTTTGCTATAAGGTAACAACCAGCTTTTCATCATCATTCATCCTGTGAGACCAAGAGCCCAGACCAATCACCCACAGCATCTAAAATTGCTGTTTCCACATCATCTAAAATTGCAAAGTTACCACGCTGGCAATAAGAAGGACAAAAAGGAGAGGAAGTGGGACATCTTCTTTGACTTCTCATGCCACAGACAATACCACCTAGCACTGGACTAAGAACAAGCAGAGAATGAACACTTCTGGGGATTTGTCCATATTTTTTTTCTTAATTTAACTTTCTAGCTTCAATCCTACTAGATTTTTTCATGTGGATTTTTTTTTTAATATGACTGTTTCCTTACTTCATGTCTTTACCTTTTTCTTTTAAACCATCTCATCACTACTAAGTTTAAACATTCAATTACTTTCTTTCTGATGAAGTATTTCACACTGAATAGTGTTTCCACATGTGACCTCACCACTGCTTAATCCTTACCTTTGCTCTCTGTCCATCCATCCTGAAAAATATTCAATTTGGCACAGCAAGAGCACCAATTCACTGGAGACCTGTTGGACACCCAAAGCAGCAGCAGCAGCAGCTATGTGTCCTGGGTTATTGCCAAATTAATGTATTTGCATTTATATTCTTTATGGCCTTAACAAGCACTAAAGTAAAACCAGTGCTTGGCCTCCTAGAGCCCCCACCGTAACACTGGGGCTGCTAATTCAAGTGACTGGAACTGATGGAACATCACATGCATTGGAACAGTGCTGGGACATGCACTGTCCCAGTTTATGTGTCAAAAGGTGACATTTTAGCTGCTGCCTCTACAGGCTCAGTGCTTCAAAACTTAGTGCTCCCTCTGAGCCATTTTTTAACCTTCCTCTCTTACATTTTTCCATCGTATCCATCATCACAGTATTCTTACCTCTGGAAAATATCTTGTAACCAATTTCTACTCTCACTTAGATCAGTGAAAAGCAGTGCACTGCATAACTGTTCGTAGAAAAGCCAGCTCATTGCTTCCACTGCTGCGTTGACTTTACTATCCAGGAACAAAGCATTCATCTTTCTTGTAAGTGAAATAAACTTGAATTAAGTAAAAAATATCCTTAACGGTGATGTTTTGGTTCATGATATGGACCAAAATTACATTTCAACTACAGATATTCTCAAAAGTCAAATTAATACAAAAATTATATATACACTGTGATTTTACTTTTACTAGAATTATGAAGAGTTTTGCCCAGTTCTTTCTGATCATTCTAAAAATTGCTAACACTTGATAATTAACTAAGGACACTTCTTAATTCATTGTTTGCACTCCACTTATCAGTGAAATCTAATTCCAGAGTCTATCTACAAACATTGCTTATGATTCATGGTTCCTGAGGAAATTTCACAGAGACATATGTCTGAAACCATAATTATGACATTATGACAACTTTATGAGTTGACATGTCAAATGCAGTCCAGCATTTCCATGGGAAAAATGAAAAGGTCAGGAATTTCCCTCCAGAGTTGTGACTAAAAAAAAAAAAAACCGACGTAAAAACAATGTAAAGAAGTAAAGAGCAGAGAAAGAACTTTAAAATTATAATGAAGCTTTATACTAATTTCCAAAGTGTTCCTTGAAGAAAGGAAATGGTTTTTTAAGAAATCATAATAGCTATATTCAGTTTGACTACTTTAAAAAACATATTTATTTTGCTAAGGAAATGTGAAGAAAAAATCCATTTTAAGAAGTTTATTAACACAGTGTTATCAAAAAGAATGAGAACAATCAACTTCATCTTTGTGATATCAGCTAGAGACATTATTTCACACAAAAATATTAAGGAAAACCTAATAACAATAATGTCATCATCATTTCAACAAAGAATATTTCTTTCCTTGCCTCTTTCCACAGAATACCTGATATTACAATACCTCCAATCCCACTGGGAATGAGTATCTCACACTGTTGAAGATCATTTCTTTCTGAGGTTGCCAACCTCCAGATTATTAGGAAATATAATAAATTCATATCTGTCCTCATTAAAAATCCTGTGATGTTTCCTTTAATGAGTGGGTTGTTTATCCTGGTCCTTTCTTCAGCTTTCAATTTGAAGAACCCCCCTGCACAAGCAAATCTTGTCAATGGAGGTGTGAAAGCAGCATGGACAAGTTTAACCTACTTAAGTGGGTGACAACAGTGATGAAGATGCAGGTTTAAGCACAGGCTAGCACGACAAATAAGCACCAAAAAATTCCAGTTACAACACCCTCAGGCTCTTTTAACAGAGAGGAAAACGTCTGGTAACATATTTTCATTTCTACTTTCTGGTACAACTGCAGTTTTAGTTATTTAGTAGATACCCTGCAAAGGAATGGGTTTGTGCCTCTCTCTTCTGAATAACTTTGTCCTCCACACATATAACTACCCATATATCAATAATTTAAAAGAACAAAACTTTCCTTGAACGTCTTCTTAACTCTCGTGCAATTTCGGAGTCTGTTTGAGTCTTGGTAAATAGGTTTGCCATGATTCTTCAGAGTAAATACAACTGAAAAGATCTCAAAACAGACAGATCTTTTTAACTGGCATCAAAACACTTCTTCCTCTTTTGATATAGCCTACAGAAAATCCTTCCTAGAATAGTGGGCACTCAGTAAACATTTTCAGCTACCACACTATAATTGTTCACATAGCAACACATCAGCACTCTTGGGAGAATTCTGTTTCTTTTTATCTAAAGAACTTTCACAGACTTTAACATTAGCTAGATTCTTTCATGTCTTTTCTCTATTTGCAGAGAACTAAATGAAACAGTTATTCAAGATGCACGATATCCCTCTAACCCATCTGCTCTTACCCCTTCAATACATGAGAAAGTTTTAGAAAGTTACCTTTGGTATTTTTGTTCCCATTCTCTAAGACCACTTCCTTTTTAAAGTTATTTATGTTTTTCCCCTTTGAAATTACTGAATTGCAGACAAAGCAAGCTCTTGACTTGAACGTAGTTTAAGCGTAGCAGATCTTTGAAGCTTTTGAGCCTAATGTGAACATTTGCAACACTGTTTTCTGGGGTATCTTTCACTTGGCCACCTACCAATGATATTCTGGTTTGCCTTCATCCTCTGGTGAGACAGGATCGCTGTGTCCACAGTGTTACAGATACTGACCGCACTCTTGCAAGCCAAGCGAACAGGCTGGCCTGAGAAACCTTCCCCGAGTGCACTGTAACTTTCTTAAAGCTGATAAAAATTTCAAAAGATCTTTCTCTATAACATGTAATAATGTTTCAAGTTTAGAAAAATGGGTCAATAGATGTCAGGAAGTCACCTGAAAAGACCTGGTGAACAATTGGTGAATTTCAATGCACCACGTAAGAATGGCAAACTGAGACTTGAGTTTCAACTATACCTTCACATTCAAAACTGATTCATAATTGGATCATTTTATGAGGTTATTCATTTTTATTAAAACTTATTTAATCAAACTATATTAGGGGGGAAAAATATCTTTGTTCAAGTGAAACATTGCCACTGAAGAATTCTGACCATTGCAGGAAAGACCACTCCACAGCATCTTGACTGAACCAGGAAAACAAGGAATACAAACACAAGGCAGCAGACTTTTGATTTTTGACAATTCATAAGTCAAAAAAATTATTATTTTTTTAAACCACCAAGACTGTAATTTTTTAGATGGATATTTTTCCTCTTTTCTGTTTTGCTAATTTTTCACAGAACAATATCCAAAGAAATTTTAAAAATACATTTTTGCTTTTCAAAGCTTTAAAATCAAAAGCAGTTTGGAAAGAGTTTCTCATTTGATTTTGGTGTTTGGTTTTCAGTTGTTGGAGGTTTTTTGACCTCCCCAAGAGCTTAGCAAGAAAGTCTGCTCTTTGAAGTAGTCTGAAATTGTAACTGCTACTAGGGATAACCAAGCAAATAGAAAAGAAAAACAATCAAAGTATCAATTTTGCACATGCTGAAGATCATTAAAGCTTTGCTAATAACATCAGTAAAAGCAAAATGTCCCAATTTATTGTGTATGTCACAATGGTCACAATTGTCTGTGGATGACTAGAAATGGGAAAAGCATGGGCTGTATCTGTCATTAAAGCTTTTACTGTGTACACAACACAAAACAGCTTCCAACACAAGATCAGGTATAATGATGTGCTAATTTGTATCTGCATATTATATTCGGATGATCTGGGATTCATTTGCTTATCAAACAAAAGAACTGACAAAATCCCACAGCCATTGGTATTGTGCTTCTTTTCAGATTTTCATACCACTGCTTTGTGAAAAGGTATTTGCAGCATGAATATGAAGGGCTGGAAAGTTTACCAGGTATCTGTTTTAATGCAGACTCCGATCTAAGATAAGGACTAGAGTCAAGACTTTCCAGTCTTTTAATTTTACTTTTTCTTACTGAGTATTCCAGGAGCTTTAAATATCAGCTCAGCAATTACCCCACAGATTGGCGCACCTTCATATCCAGATTGATAAGTTTCTGTTACAGAGCCCAAAAACCAGATTCTCTACAGCCAATAGTTGAGAGACTGGATTTTCCCTTTCTGTGAGGACCTTTTGGAAGATTCCTGATACAAAATGTGCACAGACACATGAATATGTACACAAAATCACATGATTTTAATATACAGTATGTTATTTCATATTACTATTAATGGCTTATGAAGACACGTATAGCTCACCCTTGAGTCTTGCTTTTACAATACTTAATAGTTTAAGCAATATATCAAACTCTGGATCCCTTGATGTCACTGGCAAAGCTTCAACTGACTTCAATGCATGCAGAACTGAATCCCATATAGATTTTCGTGCCTTATAATTTTGACTGCTTTCTTGGAAGATACACTGTGAACCAGTTAATGGGAAAGCTGGAAGAAGCAACTCTTGACATACATTTCTTAAAATGCACTTATGCATGTCTTATAAACTGCTTCAAAAATTAAACAAGGGCTACCCAATTTGCCAAGTAAACACAACGAGAAACTATTCTGCATTAATTTCAATGTATTTTTAAACAACAAAGAATAACAAGGGTAACCAAAGGGAAAATAAAAGAAAAGGAGGATGTCTGAACTGAATTGGATTTTTTTCTAACCTAAAGCAATCGTAGGGAAGAGTTTGATACACAGCCCTGTTTTTTGAATGGTGAAATTATTACAATTTTTTTTTTGCTTGCTTCTATTCCTAGACACTAGGTTAGACCCTGTACACTTACTATCTCTTGTAATCCCATGCTTTTTTGCTCAGAGGTTTCCATTTGGACAATAACTGCAATGACAGATCCCAGTTCATAAGGGACTGCAGCAAGTATCTCGCCATCTGCTGAACCACTGATGTCATCATTTGTGTATTCCTTTTATGTATCTAAATGTAAATGTGATTTCTATCTCTGTTCAAAGCTTTGAAAGGGGCACTTAATGATACAGCTATAAATAACAGAGGAGGATCTCTATCTGTGGCTTCTCCCTGGCCTTTTTAATGTACATTTCCTTTTACAGCTGCAGCTGCTTCAGTTTTCCTGAGATTCTGCTGGAGAATCTCCTACAGAAAGGGTTTCTGCTCTAAACCACAATGCTATAAACAGATTACTGACTAATGTGCCATGTTCTTATTGGACATTACAACTACAGCTTCCTTCTAGACAGTACAGTCTTGATACACTCTATAATGAAGCCTTTAAGGCTGGAGAAAACAGAAAGCCTACAGAACCTGTAGCAAAGCCACATTTTTTAAGTCTTCTCTGTTTCTTCACCTCTATTTCACCCTTGCTGTATTTTGAGAGCCTGCTTTTAAAAGACAACTGCAGTGACTAAAAAAAAAAAAAAAAAAAAAGAAAATGGTAAAAAGGATAGAAATAACAGCAAAAAGAAAGGAAGAAAAAATGTTTTAAATGAATCCTTGTATACAAAAGTATACATGCCATTACCCACTTTCTAGGGTGCAATGAGTCTAAATCATAACTGGGAGCTTGCAGAGGTTTCAACCTACATTTTTTATACCAGCAATAGGGTACAATCTACCTAGCTGAATGTTCATATATTTAATACAAACAATCTGGGAAGTATTCCCAGATGACAGGCACTGTCAATAAGTAAATTTTAATTTGTTCAGCTGTGGATGATCACTTTTCCCTTGCAACATGCAGCTCTCTTCCTGACTCTAGTTAGTAGCATGATGCTCAATGTCCTGCCTCACATCAATCTGTTTTAGGCTGGAGAAAAAAAAAATAAAACCAACATGAGATCTGTAATTTATCTTTAAAGCTACATAAAGTAAACTTTGATACCAAGTGAATAAGGAACTCATAGAGACACCATATTCAGTGCTAGCAAGTCCATACAGAGTGGGTGAGTATGAGCAGAAGACAATGCCACTAAGTCATTAGAGAAAAGAACCCTTTTTTTCTTGTTTAGGTCATCCTAGTCCTTTCAGCTCCTAGGAAAGAGAAAATGAAGAATGGACTGGACTGCACCAGACAGTATCTCCAGCTTCTGTGGTCTCTGGCCAACTCAGATACCAAAGGATTCCCTACCACAGGTTGCCACGAGCTGTGCAAGCCCTATTGCCCCAGGGTCCCAGAGGGTGAGCTGCAGTGCAGGCACAACAAATACTCTCTGCAACTCCGAGGGGGAAGTCAGAGGTATACAGGGGCACTAAAAATAAATCTATTGTATCTACAGTGCTATTGCAGTGGTATTTTGAGAACAATGTGTCATTAGCCACCTATGGCTGGCCGTTTCAAAAGCACATTTCCATATCATTAGTCTTCAGGGCTACTGGTAAAATATGTTTTTACTTTACAAAACTTACTATACATTCATCTGTGTTCATTCTCCTTCACATTAATAGTAAATTTAAAGAATTGTGTTGGACACTCCAGACAAGAAAGCCTCATTGCAACTATTTCAATTTCAGACAGTCAAGTCACCAGACTTTGCAACTCAGCAGAATGTTATGTAGCACAACTGGTGCTATTTCAGATGCTATTGTTTCTCAAGTCTATCACCTTTTCTCACACTGAAATATTCAGTGAATAGCTTAATCAGCTGCAGTCAGCTCATTTAAATGCTATGGAAATGCAGCAAGAATTGAAGCAGCATTCCATCCCTGGAAATGAATGGAATGGAGAAAAAACAAAAGTTCATTCCTAGACTATAAATACTGGTATGTCAAATGTCAGTATCTGGAGAACTGAAACAAATGAAATAATGTGAAGGAATGAAGTAGCATCTGGCCATAATCAGCAGCTTCAGAAAATAAGTTTTTAAGTACAAATAAAACTGAAAACCAACAAGCACCCAGAAGACCAAGCAGTGTAGGTGGCTTACACCCTGGCTCCTCAGGCCAGGATCCCTTCCTGATCCTCCCCCACAGATGGAGAAAGCTACTCCTGGCCCCACAGGGTCTTTAGGAAGTACTTACTTGTGGGTTTATCTAAACCAAAGGGCCCACAATCATGCAAGGATAGCATCACAGCCTCTCAGGGTGGTTTTAATACTTTTGCACACTGTGCCAGTGTGATGTGTTGTGAGAGTAGGAAGATGCATGGGAGGCTACAAGACATGAGAAGGTAATGCTGGAAGAGTGCTCAGGGGTAACAGCAGCAAACAGCTCTGTGGCAGTAACATCTGTATCACCATGAGGTGGGTCTTGGGGTGAACTGACACCCAAAACTGCACCCAAGCTTTGTTTCAGAGAGAACTGAATGACAGAGTTAAAAACAAGCAAACAAAACAGGGAGCAAACTGACCTGCAAACTAGGAATTGGGGGTTGGGAGTGGGCTGGGAATACAAGTTATTTGGCTTTCTTCCTGTGCCCTATATTCATTTTGTTAAAACAGAACTAAGCTGTAAAAACATTAAGCACCAAACATAATCATTCTAAAGCTATTTGAAGGAGTGAGGACATCCACAGCTATGTATTTCTTGGGTCCTGCACTTGAAGCAAAATTATATGAAGAATTTGTTTTGGCACCAAAGTCAGAGCTCCAGAATAAAAGCTTAAAACATAAAGATTTGTGGAACAGACCCCATGCCCTTGTTTCATTTTATTATTGTACTACATACTTCACACTAATATCCAAGAAATATCAATCACATCAATACCTGAGGACAAATGTTACGCTGCTGCAGAACACTGCTAGAAATGCTTTCCATCAGTAGTTTCAGAACATTGGTAAGCTCTAAAAATGTAATGTAAATGTAAAAATGCCTATCAAGCTTAGGGATAATTATCAAGACTGGACTTCAAATTCCATTTATAAGTCTATCCAGGAGAACAAAGCCTCCAGCTAGTTTTCCTTCTAGCCACTTTCCTTACCCTGCCCAGCCTGCAGAAAAACCTCCACACTGGAACGTGAACTCAGACAGGAATATTTTCTGGCTCTTATTTGGTCACTCTAACCATTCATCTCAGTCTGGGGAAAAAGTCCTAAGAATAATTAAGTATCATGATAATGATTATCAGAGAACAAAACAGTGACAATTTATAAGCATCTGAGGCATGTCAGCACTGTCATATAAGCTCCTTTGGAAGATAACTCCCACTCCAGAGTGGTATTAAGGAAAGCAGATGAAGACTCATTGATATAAATAGATCAAAGATAAGGTTTATCTCAGTCTCTACAAACTGTCTTTCTTTTTTTAGCAAATCCTTTGCTAAAAAATACATTTTTGAAGGTATATAGTCAAACCAAAAGAAAATATTTTTTTCTTGAAATCACAGACTCTGAAGTAAGCTAAAGGGACTCTGTTTGGCTAGACCTTAATTTCTTCATTTAACACTGCAACATTATAACATACTTTTCCTTAATACACAATATGATCTTGTGTTGGTTCAAGGTGGTGGAGCTGTAGTTCTCAAGCAGCTTTGCAGTGAAAAGGCTTATTTTTGAAAAAATGTGTTTGCCTTCACATTCACACCTGAAGAAACATGCAGAAGTGTGTATTTGTGCAGAGAATATTTCAAATATGTGCTGACTGAGTATAAAGCAAACTTCTGAAATTCCTCATGCTGCTTCCCAAAGCCCACTTCATCCCTGTACATTCTGTGATTTTTCAGAATATTTTTGTGCACAAAACAGCTTTTCAAAGACCCTGTAACTGTTTTAGCTTGTCTTACAAACATAAATCAAACCATGTTGGCCAACTCCTTCCGTAACAGAACTGCACCTTTAAATACCACTAATGCCAGATGGTCTCAGCATATAAAGCAGCATGAGACAACATATTAATGCTACTCAAACAAGCAACTTGTGCTAGCAGCAGACCAATGAAATCAGTCTCAGGCTGCTAATCCTATCTGTCTCCATGGCAACATCTATTTCAGACAATTCTTCAATTTTCAAGTCAGATGACCTTCTTGGCTCCTAAACTTCTCTATTCAGGAGGTGTTCCATTGTCAGGTACTCTTTCATCTTGTATTGGCTACTGTTATGGTACAGATTTTATTTTTATCAGCTGCTTCATGGAGTATCGAGGAACAGATGTTCCTCTGTTTCTGTGTATTTTTAGGCTTTTCCACTAAAGATTTGTACGGAAAGATTTTCACTGAAGGTTAGCAATATTTATTTTGACTATAGATTTGTTCCCTTATCTGCAACACGTGGAAACCTTGCAAATATTGATGTCTCTGTTGTGACTCTCCCTATCAGCACCAGAAGAAAAAGAATTGGTTCCTTCTTTATATTTATCTGCTATGAAGGCAGATTTTTAAAGAAAACAAAACACTGTGGATCTGCAGCATGCAAGTAGGGAAACTCTTGGTGACTCTTCACCATATGTCCATTAGCATAGCTAAGTCAACACAAATACTGGGGCTACTTGCTACAAGGAAAAATCTGACAGGAAGCAGGTAGGAACTGCCTGTTAAAGGCAGATCAAATGCTGAACCACACACTATCTCTCAAGTACCTCTACACCGGCTACATGGCACAGCCACACGTAAACCTAGCATGGAACCTGAGAACCTAGGCATGGAGAGGAGAACCTGAGTCACAGGGAGAGGGTGCTCTTATCCAAAACCACAAAAAATTCCCAGCAGAGCCAGGAAAGCAGCCAGCCATCCTTTACCACAAAATAAATTTTCCTCTCTGTGAAACAACTTCTTACAATGGCAATGTTTAAAATTTAAGCATGCGAAAGCCCAGCTCCCAACTCCACAGCTTTTTTTCCTCTCAATCCCTCAGGAGCATAAACTTGGACCACTCATTCCTTAAGTGCAGGCTATTACAAAATTAGAGTCACATTTAGCTTTCCTTTTTTTAGGGTACATGTGCAAGTTGGCTTAAACATTTAGGATTCATTATTATCAGGATTTATAAGCCTCCTGCTTAAATTCAGATTAATAGCTCCCACTGCCTTCAGTTTGATTTGTGGATGCTCAGCAGCTGGGTGGGAGGAAAAATTTAAGCATGGTCTAGTCTTACCAGGTGCAGATCTGACATGGAGAGTCAGCTTACCGTAGTCACAAGGCTTCCTTTGAAGTACCATTTTTCAGGTGTGTAAAAAGTTATATTTATGCCTTAGACTTACCCCAATTTTGCTTATAGTTCTAGAACTGTGTTTTTGTGCAATGAGCCAAAATGCTGCCAAAACCGCAAAGTATTTGGTTTAGCACAGGAAAAAAAGTTTCATTTTGAATGATCAATGTGCAAGGAATGCACCACTCATAACACTGAAGGACAACAATGCGTAACTGAAGGACAGTGATGCTGAGTTTGAGGGACCCAAAAATAAAACTCAAATGAATGTTTTGCAGCCAAAAATGTCAGGAGACAAGCATGTGGTAATTCACACATGTATTATCCGGATATCTCTAATGTGATGGTATGGGAAACACAACTATGCACAAAGTTTTAATCTTTGAAATGTCTCACTGTCCTTCCATTTTCTTTGTATATTTGAACTCTTAGTTTGCTATGTATGTATTTCTCATAGCAAAGTACTGTATGATTTCTCTTTTTTTTGGAGAACTAATATGGCAAATATCTGGGCCATACTTTCTAGACACCTAACAGATCAGTAGACTATCAAGGATGGCAAGAGAACAGTTCAATAAACTTTGGCCAGTCTGATGTCTCCCCTGATCAAACAACTCTTTTCATTTGGCTTTAAGGCAAGTCCATACCTAAGCATAGGTACTCAAAATGGCATTCAGGTTGTTCTTGCTTTGGGCAGGCTCTGCAGCCAGAACAATATCTTTGATCATAAATCAGGCAGCTCACACTCCACAGCCAAGTGCAGCTCCATTCAAAGAACAGCTGTCTCCGTGGGACTTTATTTGCAAGCAAACAAGGATGTGAGGTTCTGCTCATAATTCAGTATGAATAACTCCCAGGAAGCAGCTACTAGCTTATGTAGTTATAAATGTCTCTCTTTGGAAATTAATTAAAAACAAATGTTTACTGCCTTTGAACTGCCAGCCACAGGTTTATGATTCAAGATTCTCTCTTACCTGGCCATTGTAGGTACATAGACACATCTCTAACATATGGCTTCATATTGACCCAAACCTCACAGCCCTTTGGCAATATCTGCTGCTGTGACAGGAAGATGTGACCAATGCCAATTCAGCTAGCACAGCACTGACACTCTGCAGGAAAGCTCCATTTCAAAGGGAAGGGCACCATGGACCAAGACCTCACTTTTAGTCCAGCGTCCTTTTCCCCACCCAGCAGTGCCCCTGAAAGCAGCAAGAGAGGCAAAAACTTCATTGCCAGGGGTAACTACTGCACCTCGGCAAGTACAGTCATTTCTTCACAGTATGGCAGAACTTCTATTACAAAATACAAAACCCCAGCACGTGAAGCTGGGACTAGCTCAGTTTCAGCATTGTTGTTCCGCAGAGCTCCTAGCCCACTCCCAGAACACCACCAGCTTTCACCCTTATCCTGAGATGATACAAGATGATACAAGCTGACCTATGGCAGACAAAAGAGCTCCATTTCCTGTCCCACAGCAGATCGAACCTGCCTCTCTGCCACCGTTTCGCTGATAAGGATTTTTTTTTCCCAAACTTTTTACTACACAGACCCTTGATGTCTTCATTTAGCCCCAGCACACTAGAAAATAATCTTCATATATAACATCCCATTCCCACTGAATTCATTGAACGCTGGCTCACTCCAAAATGAAGTTTACACCCTTTACTCTGTTCCTTGTAACCCTAGCAATCATTTCAATTACCTTACCCAGAAGCCTTGAAGTATATACTGTGGTTTTCATTTTTTTTGATTCCACAAAATTTTAAGACAATTGAGTTACTAGTCTTCTTCGCAGTTTAATTCCCAATCCAATTGGAGGGGGAAAAAAACCCCATGAAAACAAAACAGCAAGATTCTGTGGTAATACATGCATAAGACTTTTGTTTAAAGAGAAAATGTAGACCAAAAAAAAGATGTGACATGATGTTTTGGTGGGTTTTTTTTCCTCAGGAGGAACATGAATTACAATAGGTATGAAGACTTAACAAAATAAATTAATCTGCTGAAAAAAGCTCAGATAGGGTTCGTAAACTGTATGTTTTGCAAAAATAGCACATAAAGCACAACAAGGTACATTAGATGATGATACATGAAGGCTGGGATTCACCAGGACTTAACTATAAGCTCTTGCACACGTTCCTAAGTCAGAAGCCTACCCAATGTTAGCTCCTCTTACAGTCAGTAGAGAAAACAGATGCTTTCAGAGGGCACTGCAGCCTAGCCAAGAGGTGCTCCTGCCGACCAGGAAAAGGGAGATTACAGCATGAATATGCATGCCCAGTATGTGGGCTTCTAAATCACATGTCATCTTTGAAAACAGAAATTAGATGTAATGAACACAGAACTAATTCCAAACAAGTTTTAATACTAAATTATCAGCTGAGTCTAACAGCAACTCCACTGTTACAACCAAAAATTTGTCTTTATTCTGAAACCGGAACACCTCTCTTGTGTTTTTCACCCTCCATGTTATTTAAAGGCTTGAGATATTGATTACTAAATTACAAAATAATAAAGAGTTTTTCCTGAAAAAAAATTTAAAATATTTTAATAACGAGGTCATTTTTGATAAATCACACAACTCCAACTTACTAGCTTTGACCATACATTTCACAAAATCTTGGGAAATATCTATGCTTTATAGACTTCTCACAAATTCTCTGGAGTTCACATTGTTGTCACCCCAATAAAACATCGCTTTAAGCCAAGACAACAACAAAAGAGGCCCCCCTTCTGTTTTCTTTGGGAACTGTTAAGGCATTCCGAAGGTGTGGGAGGTGATGACAACCCTTCTCTTTGAAAGAAATTAAAGTAATCAACTCTTTCTAAAGGAGTGGGATTGTCAAAAGCAGTCGGGGTCAGATCAACAAACCCTGAATAGTCTGCGTACTCAGACTCATTTTAAGCCTGAAAAGTAAAACAACTGCCTTCTGTAGAGTCATGTTTATTCCTAATGATTACAGATCTTTTTACCCCGGCTTGTTTACCATTTGTGTTATTCCAGTAAATAAAAGATAAACTGCTGAGATGCAGTTGCTGGGATGCACTGTGTTCCTGCAGGTAGCACACATCCTCTATTAACCCTTTTTCAAATGTTCTAACCAAAGAGAAGTCTTTAAATACCTCAGTCAGCGAAGCGATTTGGAGTGAGAGCATTGTATCTGTCGAGAACACTGCAGACTGCCTAGCACAGCTGCCTAACCACACTTACTGGCAATTTCCATGGACTTCAATGGGAACGTGAATGGCATTAACAATTAGCTGCGAATGTGATCTGTAAACGTGTCTGCCTCTCCCTGATTTGCACCAATTCTGTGAGACATTTTTCGCTTTGTATTCTAGACCTCTATTTTTAGCTGAACATGAAAACTGAGATAGGATGAAATAAGAACTATTAAGGAAATATTATTTAAGAAAGATAAAATTAAGGAAGAAGAATCTAAAAGTCTAAAAAATTCACTCAGCACGTACATGCAGCCATCTTCATGCTGCTCTACAGCCCTCCCGAGACCTGCACAACTTACACAGTCTGTGAAGGACACTGAACATCCCACTCTGAATGCAGGCAGCATTAAAATCGTCCTGCCAGAAACTACCCCAGGCCAAATCCTGGCTGGGTGACTTCAAGAGGATACCCTAACGGCACAAAAACCCATAAGGGATTTTGCTGGAAAGGTAATTACAGCTTCTCAGCCTTCTGTAGAATGCAGGAGGTACAGCCCGCCCCAGATTTGCACTCCCAGCAGGAGAGTCAGTAGCATATCCCTGACAGTTTTTTATGAGAAAGCCAGAACATCCTCACAAGCTCTGAAAGAAAATCTGTTCCCTGAGGCACAAAGGAAAGAAAAATTCCAAATGCAGAAGGCTACATGAGGAGTAAGTTCAACCATGTTTTACTCTGCATTTTCTATCCATCCCTATAGAGACACGAGCAGCTGCCCTGCTCCTGCCCATCTGGTGCTGTAGGTGCCCAGGCAGCAGCTCACCTTTAAAGAGGATTGCAAACCTAAGCCAGGAGAGCAGCTGAACCACAGCTGACAGAAAGGGTGAAAGCACAACACAGCACAGCATCTCCTGTATTCCTGATACAAAGTGCTCTGCTGACACCGACCTATTTACAGCCCCTACCTTTATGCAGTGCAGCTGGGTGAGTATGAACAAAGTGCACACACGTTTACTAGCAACCAGCCCTGTACCCTTCAACATCTCCCTTCAAAAAGGGAACATTACATGAGTGGCCCTTGACAAAAACTGGTGTTTGCTTAAACCTCGAGCACACAACCTGGACTTGCTCTCTAATATCTAGATTTAATAACAATCTCTTGCCATGTGCAATTTGTAGTAATTCTTTTCAAATATGGGAAACACCAACAGGTCCAATCAAAGAGCTCATAAGATTTTTATGTGCTGATTTGGGGCACAAGGAAAAGAAAGATTCAGAAAATCAAGTGCAATTAACTGTAGATAATGAGGTTAGAACAGCTGTGTCTGATGACAGCTCCATAACCAAGAGACGAGCTGTGTGCTTTCTGACATCACCAGGGATACAACACCCTGCCACCAACCCCAGCACTGCACCCACTCATCTGAAGCAGGGCAGCCCGTAAGACCCACAGGTGACATCCGATGGTCTCCCCACTCCGGCAGCCACCTACAGTGGCACAGCTGATTCCTGCCCGTGCTGGCCTGAAACCCCAGCAGCCTCCTACACATTCACTCGTTCTTCTTCCTGCTCTCTCTTTTGAAAAAGAGCAGCACTTGTTCATGGTCCTCTTAAATGGCTGCAGAGTCATTTAGATTACAATAAATCAAGAAATGTTTTAAAATGGTTTTTGTGCAACAGTGACAAAGACATTATAAGAAACTATTTTTCTCCCTGTAAATTCATCAGCTCTACTTATTGTAACTTCTTACCACTGAAAGCACCAGTCTGCATGGCTGGTGCCATAGCTGAATGCAGGAGCACTTCACCAACAGAATAAAAACCTGTTTGTATTAGCAGTCAGACCTTGGATTTCTCCATTCATCAATACAGAGCCACGGTTTTCACTTCTCTTTTAGTCGCCCTCTAATTATTTTTTTTGCAGGAGGAAATGGTTCTAGCACTGCATGGCTGGGGTGTGAGAAAACTGAGAGCCTCACATCTGGGGGCTTTGGAAGGGCTAGTACAGGAGCTGCAATTTGGGAAGCCTAGAAGCTTATTTAGGCTCAGGGCCAGCAGTGACTGACCCAGCTCATTTCCTCACCCTGCCAAGTGGAGTCTTTGATAAAGTGATGGGTCCAAGGATTATTGTAGCTGAGTTGCACCTCATAAAATTGACTGAAGTCACACCCACAGGGCCCTGTGAATGTTCCAAGTCACAGCTGCACTGCTCAATTCACACACGGCGTGCTCCTGCTTCACCACTTCATGATGACTTGTTTGAAACTGCAAACTATGTCATTTTATAGAAAATCAGTTGTCTCACTCTACTACAAATTGTTAGTAGTTTCCTTCTATTTGAAGTATTTTTAAAGATGCTTGTGGGGAAAAGGATGAACAATAAAATCATTAACATTCTGTTCAACAGAACATCAGACATCCACAGCAAGAGCCTATTTCCTCTCTCAGGAGTAGTCGGTATTCTCCTGCACATGAACTAAGGCAAAGTATTGTCCCAGAAAAAACAAAAATAAATCTGTGCTTTACCATCAAATGTCCTGTTTTCCTGTTTTTCCACCATCAACTTCCCACAACTTCTTTCTCCTCATTTTATCGGACATTGTCGTCCACAGGCTTCTGTCAACTTTGCCAATTTCTGGTGAGCACAGGGATGAAACTGTATTTTCTCATGTAATCAAAGCTATTGCAAAATATTTTGATTGCTTCCAGTCTACGTTCATGCAACACCTTCTACACATAACCACTGACACAGTCTCATTCAAGTCTTCTCTGCCTTCACTGCCTTGTCCTCAGTGACTCAAAGTGATGTTTTCTGCCTTGGTATAAAACTTGATAAAGTTCAAATACCTTCATCTCCAGGTTGTGTTTTTCCTTATACAAGGGCTTCTTTTCCATCAGTGATTGCAGGCTCTAATCTCCCATACAAATGCAGTATCAGCCTAAAGAAATTGTTGCCACAATAAACGCCCAAACAAAAAACCAGATAAAACCAAAAAAAACCACCACAAAATGCACAAAATTACAGATATTAGTCCAAATGCTGCTTGGCATGAAGCACAGTTGAAGCACAGGCAGTGTGGTGTTCAAGTTTGCAGAAAGGCAGCACATTCTCTAAGTGTTTAATGTAGCATCAGAAACTTCAGGCACTCTCACGCTTCTGGCATTTATCGTGTCCCTGGGAAGAGCTCACTGAAGGCTCAGCTCACGGTGTGCAAGTGACTAATTTGGGTTTCCAAGATTCGCAAAGACAAGTGGTATGACTGTGCAAGAAACAGACTGGCTCATATGAAGTCATTCTTACTTCCAGTGCAGTCTTAGGACTTCAAAAAAACCCTCCTAATGAATAACTACCCCAGGAAAAAACGAGGCCATTATGATTTGTTCCACTTTCTTCATTCACTGCGGATTTTTTCTGTATGCCTTGGAGGTCTAAAGGACATTTCTGAAGTTTTCCTATTTCTCTCAAGCAATTGTTTTTCAAACATTGCACTTATATTACGAATTAATTTTCAAAAATAATTGATACTCAAAATTTGAAGTTGATTCATATGCTTGCATACAATCAAATGCATTCACACAAGGCTACACAGCCATGCAATACGTGTGATTATGCAATGGTTGCATGTATATGCAGTATTTGATTTACTCAGTACAAAGCCTCTTTACTCAGTACAAAGAGTCTTTACTGATGCTCTGCTGACACTTTCCTGATCTATTTTGTCATCAACTTGCTCACTAAGTGAACACAAACATTTTTTTTGTTTCACAGCTGTTCACTAGGTGATTCAGGTATCATCCCTTTGTACTCATCAGCCTTCTGGAAGCATGAGCTCTCTATAGACTATAAATCTATGAACCACAGCATATATTTTGTTCATACTTCCCTATATTTAAAAAATAAATCCTGTGACACTCAGGATGCCCTGCAGGAATAGATGACGTTCAGAACTTACAACTTTTTGGCTGTCTGGGAAAAATGAAAAGTAACTGTATGTATGTATATGTGTGTCTTTGATTCCATCATTTTTTAATAATAATAGATGATGATAAATCAGATTCTGATCCTGCAAGCTTTACCACATAAAATATCCTTACTCTGGTTGTTGCCCTGGGAATCAAGCATGGATGCTCAGAGTGAGCAGGGTTCCCCCTTCCGGTATGAGCAGAATCAGTCTCAAATTTCCTGCCAAGGCTAATACAAGGCTCCACTTCTTTTACTGCACAGCTAAAAAAGCTCCCATAGAAAAATAAACAGTGCTGCCTTTTACTACACAGTAGAAGAAAGGGCACATTTTTAAGAAGAAAACACCTCTAATGCAACCATTGGCACAATATATAGGTGCTTAGGCTCTGTAATAAAGAAGCAGGGGTGGTATCAATGCTTTTACAATTCTTTCTAAGTGCAAGGGTAACTATGCATGAGGTCTGTCTTGCTGCCCTTCCCAAGAATATCCCAAATTTCTCCCATGCACCACTGCAGAGAGGAATAGTGCTCCACTTTTTGAGAAATGTTCAGAACCTCATAGAATGAAAGTGAGGATTGAAATAAAACAATGAATTTGCTGTGGTTCAAACCCTGGTTAATCCCCTTCAAAAACCAGCATTTTCAGCATCCACCACTAAAGACTGCCAGGCCTCATCACATTCCCTGACATGTGATTTGGACATTGCAACATGTGGCATTTTTGTCTATAGGGCTCCCTTAGTAAGGTGCCGAGCATGTTCCAGGAAATGTTTGACACTGTCTACAGCTTGTATGTGGATGCAACCCATAGCAATTTTTCTTTTTCTTTTTCCAGTTTGTTATTCATATACTGCTGGATTCCCTTTAGCTTGGGCTCAATGACAGTGAGTGTGACTCCAGGAAGAGGCATAGCCCCATCTCAGACTGCACAATGTGCTGCTCTTTTTGTCCCTTTCAGATGGCTTGACACAACAGTCACATAAATGAGCTATAGCGGCTATTCCCTGGCAGCAATGCAAAATCCCAGAATTACTGTTATTACTCTGGCGTGCACATTACACAGCGGTTATAGATTCATTCTTAGCTTCGGGATCCTCGCCCCCTCTTATCAAGATGGCAACACACCATAAAGAAATTTTTCAAATTTCACTGCATTCCCTACATTTTTCATTCCAAGACAATGCTTTCCTACCCTGCCTTCCTCTTACATCCCCCTTATGTCTAGTATCTATAACCTCTAAGTTCTATCTGTAGCTCCGAAATTAAGTCTCTTGAGGACGCAAAGCAAGGTTACATTCAGGCCATAAAGCAGAATATTAAGCACTAATTGTATTGGCTAAATCCCCGGAGAGCCACAGAAGCCACACCTCCACCTAAAAGTCTTCCAGACCTGTGCTGTAACCCAGAGAGGGAAATGTGAGGACATGACTGCAGAAGGCTGATGGCTGGGCCAAAGGTACCGAGCAGCTCTCACGGATAAGCCCTTTCACATACTGACATTAGCGACACTATTGATTCTAAAAGCGGAAACAATGAAATTGAGACAATCCTAGGTGTAATAAAAGCGCACGGCATCAATCACATTCCCTTTGATAAAGGCGTCCCAAACTCTAAGTACGCGCAACCACGTAGCCCAAGGCATCCCTGCCGGCGCCCGCAGCGTGCCGCGGTGGGTGACACATCCCCGGGGACAGCCTGGCCGGGACACGCCGCTCCCACGGGCGCGCTCCGGCCTCACGCCGTTCCCCGGGCGCTGCGGTTCGTGCGGGAAGGGCGGCCAGCGCCTGTCCTGCCGGCGAACCCGCGCCGGGCGCCCACTCCGGACATTTTATGGGGAATGCAGGCGTTTTTTGCTGCAACGGGCGCTAAATGCAGTGGCACACAGCCGCTCCGCGCCGGCCGCGGACGGTCGCTGACAGCCGGTGCCGGTGCCGCAGCGAGCGCTCCAGGGACNCGGCCGCCCCCGCCGCCGTTCCCTGCGCACAGGTGCGGGCAGCGCCCCCCCTTACCGGGCTCGTGCTCGCCGGGCCGGTCCGAGATCTCGATGACCAGGAGCTCCCGGCCCTCGGCGCTGCGCCCCACCGTGTAGATCCTGCTGATGGCGGGGCACTGCAGCCACACGGCCACCAGCGCCTCCCGCAGCTCGGCGTAGCGGTGGTACTCGAAGGAGATGCCCTCCTCAGCGCTCAGCCGCCGCCGCCGGCTGGCGGCCCCCGCCGCCGGCTCTGCCGCGGCCCGGCAGGNGTCCCGAGCGCTCCCGCGGAGGGCGGGCGCCGCGGCCGCACGATGCGGGCGAAAGCCGCTCAAGCTGTTGTCATCAACCAGCTGCGATAAAAACGCTGCGAGAATCCGGGTGCGCGTTTTCCGCACCGCCTCATCAGTTTATGCGGTCCCAGCGGGTTAACCCACTGCCACAAATGTAAAGTAACAGAGTGCTCCATGAATGATTCAGTGCTATTGCACGGCAACACAAATGCATTTGATTGACAGGGAAAACTATAAACCGTCATCTGCAGGGTCGCTTTGCTCCTCATTTATAAGGCGTATTGGCTGCATTACAGAAAGGAGAGGATAAAGCAAGACTTATTTTCTGATACTGATAGTACTTAGGGAGCATGCTCCAGTCTGTTCAAAGCAAATGCTTGTGTGAAGAACCATTCACCATATATTAATAAATCAGTTTCTTCTAGACCGCAGATACTACAGGACTTCTGAAGCCGTGATCCCTTCAACTTGTCTTCATAGGCACAGCTGTCTAGATTATGTTGAAACAGCCTTCAAAGGATGAGCTCTGAAAGCAAAAGGCTAAATGCTAAAGAGCAACTTCCATATCGGGTTGTTGATTTGGGCTTTGGGGGGTTTTTTTGCTTGCTTGATATTTTTTTTTTTAAGAACACAAAGACTTGCTGGAAAATTTTGAGGTTCAAAATTTTGAAAAGTACACATCCACTTCATCCTTCTACAAACAGAATTTTGTCCACAATAACATAACACATGGTTCTTCTGGTCTTCTAATTTACAAGGGTGACCCTGTATAACACCTCCTTCTACCACCAATTAATACTGAATCAGTTTTCAGGAAGATTGTTTTTAATAATCTTTGGTGATATTATGAATATTTTTGTAAATTGTGGGTGTCTACGTCAAATAAGGTGATAATGGACACAATCCCTACTAGGACAATGTTTTCACTGACCTTTGGCCATGTACCAGCTCAGAAAGTGATCCAGCATCTGAAACACAGACCTGAATGTAAAACTACTACACATAAATACTTGAATATCTGTCTCTATTTACCTATACTTGTTATCTTCCAGGGCCCTGAATGTCAGTCCTGAATTATTTGATGTGTTTCTTCATAGAAAGAACCACAGTTCAGCCCTTCCAAGCCTCACCATCTTTCAAAGCCAACTGGATTCAGAAGCTGCCCTGCCCAGTTTAATTCCAGACTTACAAGTGGGCAACCATATGCAAAGGCACCTTCAGAGCACTTTTTGGAGCCTTCAACTCTTCATTCTTACTGCTAGAAAACTTCTGGAGATGCCTGTTATAGCATGTCCCATTAGCTCTGAAGTTATTACAACACTATTCTGCACTAAGTGTTTTGCAGGACTTGGACGTAGAGATACTCGTTGATATGGTGTTTTCTCTGACCATGTTTGAATTTAGGATCGCAAAAGGGCTCTCTCTCTGACTTCTCCCTTTCCTAACAGCATGAATTGGACTACATTAAAAAAAATTTGTTTATGACATCACACTGCTTTAGAACTATGTGCAACGTGCAGCCCTCACAGTAGCTGACCTAACACTCAAAAGATTCACCTTCTTTAGCAGTATTGGCTACACTCATCACAGGCTAAATATGCCTTGTTTTCTTCATCACTTCTCCTTGCACTCACTGTACAAAGTAAACAAATCTGCTGATGCTGGTTACATTATAATTTTCTGGGAGAACTTTCTGATCCAAAAAGCCTCCCTTTTGTTCTTTGTAGCAACCATCATTGGCTTCTCCTTTAATTTAATACATCACTAAAGGATACAAGTAGGCTAGGAAATCATCTATTTATTTTCATCTCCTCAAGCAGTGAATTATTATTCCACTACATAAACACCTAGATCTGAATGGATTTACTTCTGTTTTCATACTTATTCACCCCCACTCTTAAAAAAACTTAAGACAATGTGTACTTATAAAAGCACATGCATATCTTGTGTAAAGCAGGGTGGTTTATATACTATCAAATATTTGAGCTCACACATACTAACTTATTTTAATAAGGGATTAAAAAACAATGTTTAAATTCTCAGACAGCATAGGAACATGTGCAGAACTGAGTAGGAGGAATAAATTGATGTCTTCCTTTGTATCTAATCCTTCCTCCTATTTTCCGTGGTTCAGGGATGATTATCTTCAAAGGCCAAATTTCTTTGTAACATGTAAAAAGTTTTGGCACTTGCCTCAGTCTCAGAGGAATGCTCCAACCCCAAGGGCATTCCCAGCCTGTAAGCATAACCAGGCACCTGGGCATGGCCTTGTAAGCTGATAGTAATGAGAGCAATGAGTAGACCACAATTGCTCCAGGAAACCTACTGATCAACACGTTTTAAATCTGCTTTACCTGTCTCTTATATCTGAATACGGTGCAGCAAATACTAAGTTATATTTTGCCAACAGACAGAGCCTAAATAACTGGGTAATTGCAAAAAGAAATTCAGTAGCATTTCCAAAAGTACTTATTTATAGACAAATCCACATGTACACAAAACATACATATAACACTCATATATTTACAGATTACTTCATTCTTTTGGCCAAATAGAATTTGCTGAATCAAATTTTCCAATACTTCTGACTTGCCTGAATCTTTTTCAGCAAATCACTATTCACCAGGAAGCATATATTTTCCAAAATAAACTCACTCACAGAATTTTGCTAACAAGATTTACAAGTATTTGAACATTTTTTTATTTGTGTGACAAGACAAAAAGGTTAAGGCAACTATTTTCTTTTATTATTCAGAAAGATAACCCTAAATCTACGTCCATTACAAACAATTGAAATACCTATGGAACATCACAAATCCTAAAAGCACTCCAGGATTGAGAGCAGATATTTACATTATTAATAACAAACTACTGCTAATACATACACCATGGAAACACTAAACGTCTCTGGTTTGTATTTGGAAAGAAGTTTTAATGCTAGGAATAAATTAGCCCAATCAATTTAAAAGAGAGAATAGTTGATCACAGCATTGACAAACCAGGCAAGGAGATAGAGCTAACTGTAACTGTAAGAAGATTTTACAAAACTTACCAGAGCGCTGATTATATTCCCATATACTACACCTGACAGCTGTGGTCACTTGAAGCTGTGTCTTCAAGACAGAAGCATCTCTTTCCAACCTTCAAAATGTCTTGCATAACTCAGTGGCTCTATTTCTTGGATAAACTTGCAAAACTTCCTATATCTTGAGATATAGGAAGTTGAGGCTCTTCCAGTACCTTGTGAAGGTGATTAATGTAAGCAGGGCAAAAGAAATACCACCACCAACAAAACATTTAATAATAAAAATACAGACAAGTCACTTATGCAGGAGGTTACAGAATAGGAGAGGGAAAAAACCCACCTACCTCCCAAATTGTTTACTGCAAGGCCAAATCTTTTATTGCCTCCAGCTGTTAGATGACTCACAAGTTACTGAAACCCAGCCCTATCAGGTGTTTAGAACTGTTCTCTTACTGGGTGGTGACAATCCTATACATGTAACAATTCTGCATCGATACTCTATAGACTACAACTTCAATTTCATACAAAATGTATTTGACATTTGCACCTACACAAATAGCAGTGATTTACTGCTGCCTCTTCTTCAAGTTTGCAGGAGTAATAACTGCTCCTGGGGTGATGCTCAGTCCTGGACATTAGACTGGAATGCTGTTTCTGAGAGATGCTACAGCCTGGCTATGGTGCCAAGTACTCACACAGAGAAACTGCCACGCAGGATTATTGTGAGGGTTCGAAAAACTGGCTGATAGGGCTTTTTAAGTGGTGAATCATGATCTTAGAGGAGCATTCTTCTGGTCTTCCCCAGGGACTGGTATTTCAAGTCCAAGGGTTAATTTATTCAGTGATTACATAAATGTGAATCATAACTGATTAAAATGTGTGGATGACAAAGAATGGTGAATAATAAGAATATAGCAGCTCTGGAATGTGATTTACTTGGTAAGTCAAGCACATTTAAATATTTCAGAGCAGCAAATTGTGAATTATACTTAGGAGCAAGAAATGTAAAACACAGTCTGGCAAGCAGCATTGCCAGAAGCATTGAGAGATCACTAAAGATGGGTAATGACTGTATTTTCCAGTGCAATGCTTAGACAGAAGGATAATAATTAAGTGGAAGTATGTGATTATATCACAAGGTGGTCTCAGAGAGAACAACGTGGACACACAGTTCTGATATCTACTGCTGAAACAAGACTGAAAATTCAGAGAAAAGCCACAGCAGTGATTTGAGAAGCAAAGGGAATGCCCTACCCTGGAGAATGATATCATCTGGTGAGCTGGTGAAAAATAAATTGAAAAGTGATTTGACTACTGTGTTTACTACCTTCACAGACAGAAAATTATAGCAAGAACTAATGACACGAAGTTGTTTTCTCCCTGGACCTGCCAGTTACAGGTTTCAATGAAGGAGATGTGCCAGAGGGGTGCAGCTGCCAGAGCAAGAGAGGCAGCCATAACTGGGGCAGAAATTTGGAGGCAATTAACTAGACATTGTGGTTAACAATAACTATCAGTAGCCATAATGGAAGTTTCAATAACGTAATTTTTCAACAAAAATGAAAATTAAAAATCTAGAAACATATCACAGTTTTTTAAAAAAAATCATTAAACATGCAACATAACTTTGTAAGGAAAATAAATGAAGTCATATAATCTTATAATATCAATCAATATTAATATTTTCTGGCACACTGTGCTGTAGTGTAAAATAAACCACCTTATTTTGTATTTCACATCAGCTGCCAAAAGCTGCCAAAATGGTTGTTTATTTTGTAATCCTAATTTTTACAGTTTATAGTACTTTTCAAGTTTTCGTGGGGTTTTTTGACATTAACTCCAAGAAATTAATTAATGGTTTACAAAGGACTTAATTATTGCCATATCCTAAGGCACAGTACAAACTGTTATTTCCCACAGATGAGCTTTAATTAAACCAAACTGGACTTTCAGGAAAAAATAATGTAGTGGAAAGTGTTCCTCCCCCACTTATTCCCCTGTCCTACCACATTTAAGAGTTAAATCTGTCTCCTTGTTGAAGAAGATAAAGGACAAACTGATTGTGTAAGGTTTTGTTGTGCATTGTGAAGACCCAAAACTGTTAACCCATACGTTCATCTTTTTTTACTATTACACAAAAACCTCTTTTGTTTTCAGATCTGCACATACTCTATAGTCTCTCTCACAAAATATGGGGGGAAAAATCAGTTAAGTCTTATTTAATAAAGGCCTAAAATTTAAAAAATATAATTTCCTAACACAATTCTTCATTTGCATAAAAGACACAAAGTAAGTAATGAGGTCAGCATCACATTCAGTGATAAATACAGGGTCCTACATTTGAAAAAGCAGTGGGGTGGTGGTAAAATGCAGGTCCATCTGAGTCCTGAAGAAAACAAGCCTGTGGTTTTCAAATGCAAGTTCCTGTGTTGAGAGGTCCAGCAGGCACATTTTTATTCCGCAAGAAATAAATGTATAAAGCACAGCTTGCACAATTCTCTAGGGATTTGTTAAAGAAAGATCAAAAGCAATGACGTGATCACACTGTACACTAAGGATGTACATAAAATAACCCAAAAAACTAAAATAGCAATGGGTGTAAGAAAAACATGGATTCAACTAATTTTAAAAGGTCCAAAAAAACCCCATGCACTCCTCCCCAAATGATACCGTGTTAAAAATGCACTCTTTGTTTTTAAACCTCTTGAAGAATGCAATATACATTACAACTTTGTAAGTCCCATCACGTTTTTAGCACTCTGCTTCAGCTTTCCAATAGCTGAGGAGGCACCAAGCTTTTCCAAACACCTGTACTGGAATATTTAAGCAAGGGGCTCCCAGCTGTGCATAATTTTGCGGCAGTGTGAGCGGAGGCATAAGCCGGCAGGCTGAGAACAAATGAGTAGGATGATGTTCACAGGGAAAAGCTGAAGCTCTGAAAGCTCCTTGTGTTTTTAGGCTAATGCTTCAGTCAAATAAAGCAAAGTATAGCTGCAGCTGCAGGATGGGAGTGGAAGTTGACAAAACAGAGGATAATGGCCATCTTTGAAATCTGATTAAAGAGGTTCCTTCTACCATGGAGAGTTCAGGCAGGCAGTGCAGATGGATTCAGCAAGGCTTAAGTACCAGTCCCTGCTAAAAACTGAATACAGGGATTTCAGCTTCTGTTCACCTGCCATAGTCAAATATATTTTTTTAACTTCTTTTTAGAAGGAAGAGGAAAAATACTGAATTTCAACAGAGATACAGATAAAGAAGTAAAAGCTCCTACAAAACACATACAGAAGAGGAATCTGAACTACTTCGACACCTCAAGTAATATTTGACTCATTCTGCATGTCATTAACACCTTACTTTTTGTTAGAAGCCTGATCTCATCTGCACTTTCACTGGATTGTCTGTTTTGACAGTTATACCAGATTGCATGTGAAGCAGCATTAAAATTCAGGTGTGGTCTTGATTAAGCAAAACCCTGTAAAGTTGTGTAAGGGACTTGTCGAGTAGATGAAGTGGTATTTGAAGTCTGAAGAGCAGCTGACATGACAGTACAAAGCGGAAGATCTTTTAAGGGTTTAAGCCCTTCTCAAATATTTCACTGTTATTTCCTGTGCAACAGACAAACACTTATAGTAGATTCCAAAATATTAGACTGCTGCTTCTGTGACTAGTGCAACTCAAGCAGTAGATTTTGAGATTCTAGCTTGTGATCAAGCTGCAGCCTGAGAACGCACTCATCCCAAAAGATGTTGCTACATTGAGCAGATATGTATCCAAGTCCTTCAAAACAAAAACCAGCAGAATTTTCATGTTCTCTGTTTCCATTTCTCACTGCTGCCTCTGTAAGTAGTTTAACAGATGGCACTGCTCCAAACCATCCTAACAAATAATGCTTCTTCATTAAAGAGATGAAGAGTAAGACCCTGTATCCTACATGGTTTTATCACAGCTTTTTGCTTAAAAGCATATGAAAAGTATAATACATGCATCAAACCAAACCACGTTTATTTCATCAGTCACAAGTGCAAATATAGCAACAAGTCAGATCAGCAAATTACAACACCGAGAAGAATGTAATGTAAATGCTAAGTACACTGACAGACCAACTTCAAGAGAGCAGCAAAAAACAGTGTCTTCAAATAAAAATTTCTATTCTTTTTACCTGTAATCTAAAATAACATAATAAATCTAGATCAGGAATGTCTCTGATAACCCATGTTTAGCCAGGTATTCTGTTATTAGCAGTTCACATTATCCAGTGTGCAAAAGACCTGTCCAAGCTTCCTAGTAACAGACGTTTTGGTTTTAAGCAACTTTTACCCAATATTTAAATAATACAGTGCTGATGCTAGTTAATAACTTCTGCTATTTGATATTATAAATTTAAGAATATATATTTAAAAAAACTAAGACTAACTTCAGTGTACATACATAATTCTACCCAGATCCAAAAATGGGCAACATTATAGATAAACCTGGTTTTTTTTTCTTGTCAAAAAAAAAAAAGATAGACACAAATCATCTGTGGTTTTTTCCATCATCTTTAAATCTGTAGTTAAAATATATGCAGTACTAATGTATAAAATAGAAAACATTCCCATTAGAAAGATACTGCAGTTCAATTAGCTGTTTTTCCCTTCCTCTTAGTAGCCAGGGAACAAGATTTATGCTAAACACCCAATCACTGTTTTGCTTTACAGAAAAGCAAAAGCTGATTTTTACACAGGAAATTTAGTTAGCCTTCTTCTTTGTTACGTATTGTTTCTTCTTCTCTTTTTCTTGATAGGCAATGAATTGAGAGTCTGTACCAAAGAGTCTGTCCCACCATGTGAAGGTTGAGGCGTAGTTGCCAATAAAGTTCATGTGATGGAAATCATGGAAACGGGCCCCAGCATAGAAAGGCACCAAATGAAGAGGGTTCAGTGGGACATCGTAGCCACTACAGGGCAGGAAAAAAAAGAAAAGCAATTAGGGTAAGGATTTTTCTGAGACATAAAGACAAAACATAGACATTACCTTGTCATTTTTATGAAATAAATATATTTTATAGTATTCTAAGGTCCTAAGGTAATCACTATGATACTGGCTTAATATGAAAACAAGTTCCCTCTACTCCTAGCCAAATTACTCTGTAAATTATCCCACAATGGCTTTGGCATTTGCTTTTCAGCTCAGTTTACTAGGTAATACAAAAAAAATTTAAGCAGGTAACTTAAAAAATCACAGTGGCTGCCTTCCTGCTGGCTTAGCAGTTTTAACTTAGAGTGACTTTAGGAAGGAGGAACAGGAAGTAACATTAAGTGCCAGCTATGGCCATCAGCACAGTGGCTCATCAGAGAACATCTCAAATCAACAACCATTGTATGCCCACTCTTAGTTTCAGCTTACTGCAAGCTCTTCAAATATTTAAAATCCAAATATATGATTAAAGTAAGATTAAAAGCAGAACAGTGTGCTCTAGAGGGATTCCAACTCCTTTGCTTGGTAGTGCTGGAAAGCCTCTTACCACCACCTAGTGGGGAGAGTGCAAGGCAATTCATTATAAACCCCTCATGTGGAGAACAAACTAAAATGATAATAGGAAAATTCATATTTTTTATCAACGAGTTTATGGTATGTCACAACATATACTTTGGGAAGTGTACAAGAAAATATGACTAATCTTGGAATGCTTTATACCACGAATTTACTGGTAGCTTATGTTGCATTGAAACACCTGATACTCAACTTGCAATAAGACACCATGTGCTTCATAATAGATTTACAAATACAAGGTCAAGTGTTAATACTATAATTTCAAAAATAAACTCTTAGTGTCCCCTGCCTCTTGAACACAGCAAAGAAAAGCTCATTCATGTGTAGATGAACTAAACTAAGCCTACTGGGATTTGCCTTAAGCTTTTGGAGCCACATTTGTCAGTTCTACTACAGCGACAAGAAGTCTCGTCCTTTTTATTCACAATAAATAAATAAATAAAAGCAATGTATGCATTTGTTTTAAAGAGAGTCAGTGGTCAGAGAGCATAAAGTTTCTCTTGAGCAAGGAAACAGTCTGACAAAATATTAAACAGAAAGAACTCTTGGCTGGAATATCACCTTTTGTAATTGATTTTTGGTATTCCAATATGCATAAGATCACTTGCACACCAAATATCAATAGCCAGACATCCTAATCAGGTGCCTAGCTTCTCTAACCCTCCTTGAGATGCTCTAGCTGATAGTCCACACTCTTTTAATCAGCAAGACCTGCTGCTAACACTACCTCAAAACAGAGAAGAGTGATAACTCCCCAGGTTGTCTCATTGTTTGTAAGGCACAGAAATGCATTTTAGTGCAAAATAAAAAGTACATCTCAGTGACAGGGACAGGTGAGTCTGACGTAAGGACAAGAGAAAAAACTATTATTAAGAAGCAATGAGCACCTCACCTGTGTACATCAATGGTTTCCATCAAGCGACAGATCACCCATGCCCACAGAAGAACCACATGGTTACAGAAAACAACAATTCCAATAAAAAAGCCAGCTCCAAGGATGAGTGTCTCCAGAGGATGTGCATATTCTGCTTGCATTCCAAATGGAGACTAGAAAGAGGTAACAGACAGGGAACAGTCACCATTTTCAGTTTTATGTACTCCCAAATCAGAAGCACCATTTTGCAATACTCTCCCTTTCCCATTACCCCACGAGACTACAACAGGACAAACGGAACAATGCTGTGGGCAAAGGGAATGGTATGATTGAGCAAGGGCCATAACACACATATTTAGCTCCTCTTTGGAAAAACAGCATTCCAAGGTCATAAGGATTATCACTCTATTAGTGATTCCAAACACTTCACTACTAGTTGAAAAATTGAAAACTTTTGTTTAGCTTACCATCACCCCAGACCAAAGCGTTATTTCAGGAATATTAAAAGTGTTTGGCAAGCTCCTATCAGCTTTGTTATACATCCAGTCTTGGAAGCAGAAGAAAGAAGGAAGCTAAAATATTCTCAGAAGCAGGACTCACTTAGAAATTTATTATTTAAAATAAAAATGAAAAATCCCTCATCTTTGACCACTTTTTAAAATAAATTTGTACCCCTCAAATGTGATTTTGAGATTGATATAAAACATTTTCTCTCATATACATATATACACACACATACCAGTCATTCCTACCTTTGGTTTAGCAAAAAAAGGCATTCCAAAGAGTTTTCAATCACAGAACACCATACACAGAGAACAGTTTTAAAAGTTTTAACCTAATGCCGAAGGTTACAAATAAAATCATCAGAAAAAAATGAATGACTTTGTCTTAAGGGATACTTTAAAAACATCTCTTTTTACTGTCAGGAAAAGTTTTTAGTGAAACAGCCATTAGGCTACAGATCACTTCTGTGAGAACTGCTAACCACTCTCAAGAATAATGGCCAAAAGCTGCTCCAGCTAGAGACCTGAGGGGCTGCCAAGAGCCAGAGGAAGAGAGCAGCTGCTGCTGCAGATGTCTGTACATATGCATGCATCAATCCATACCATGATCCTCTCTTGCTGGCAGCATGCATAAAGCACCCGTGACCCAGGAGCTTGCAGTTTCCTTTTGGCACGGCCTAGGTTATACACAGCAGCACAGAAACTCATAGCACTGACTCCTGGGCTCCACAGGCAGTGCCTCCTAAACACAGTAGTATCATCTACAAAGTGCAAGCACTGCTGGATCCTACCTGGTTCAAGCCAAGTGTGGCTCACTGCCTGGTGCTCAATGCCAGCTCCAACACCACTAAATGCAGAACCACCCAAAATGCGTGCTCTTGCTATATCTGTGCATTTCAATTGCACAATGGGCTATACTAATTCCAGAGGCCCTCATGCAGAGCTGTAATCCCTTCCTTGAATCAAGTACATGATGCACACACTGGGGTTGTGCAAGAGCTGCCTGTCTGATCACATTCTGGGGATTCATATGCTCTGGGTAACAGCCTGTGTGGTGGGGAACTGATGAACAACCAAATCCAGACATCTACTGCTTCCCTTCCCCTAGCAATGAGACCTATATGTGCATTTTTAAAAGTCCACTTCACCTTGCTCATAAATATGATAAAACTTTAGCAAGAGTGTGATCTTTCATTTCACTGAAATGAAATCAAATGACTGTGTTTTCAGAAACAAAATGGACGACTCTTCTTGACAAAGTGCCCAAGAAAAGGCATCTAACCACACTGCCAAAGGAATGCAAAATTCTTAGGTCTTTCAAATAAGATGTTTAAGTAAGTTCTATGAAACATATACTAAAAGCTATTATTAAAGAAAAAAATCAAGTAATACATACAACAAACTCATGGTGAACCTTATGGATATACTTGTATATTCTCTTGTGATGCAGCAATCTATGCAGAAAATAGTGCCAGGCATCCTCAATCACTGCACATCCAAAACACTGGCCAACCAGAATATACCTTTAAAAAGCAGAAGATCTATTAGTTATAGAAAATACTAGCAGACATATGTTCCTGAAAGAGAATATAATTTATATGTTAATAATGGTCAGAAATGTTTATACCTATTACTGACTGAAAAGTAGTGTGTCGCCTTGCTTCTCTTCATAGAGAGGAGCGGGGCACAACTTTTCCTAAGGTTTACTGGGAGAAGGCATGAAGGAGCTGCAGAGAGAGAAAAACATCTCTTATCTCTGCTCCTTGTTTTCCCTCGTGGAATGTTGAGTTGGAAATTGTTTACCTGCAAGGACCAATCAGGTCCAGCTGTGTCTGGACTCTCGAGAAGGTCACAAGACTAAGACTAAGTTAGATTAAGACAGGTAAGTTAAATGTAGTATGTAGAATAGCCTCTCTTCAAATATTATTAATGTATTTTAGTATAGATTTAATAAAGAGTGTTCAGCATCTCAAAGCCTTCTGAAATGGAGTCAGAAATACTTCATTCTCTTCCCGGGGGACGCCTGCATTTTTTACAATAGTAGTGCACTACTTTTTTAACATAAAAAAATACTAATTACCAGGTAAAAAGACTGTGGTGCTTATCAGCTCATCTGTTGATATGCTGAAGTGAGTTTGGCACACGTTAACTCACTTCACTTAGTGTTAACTCACAATTAATGTAACAAGCTGTCATTTCAATATTACAAATGCAGTCTACAGAGAACAACCACAGACTGTGTGAGACCTTGATAAAAAACTTAGAGCTGCATCAGCCATCTACACCAGAGAGCAAACAGCTCTCCAAAAAAATTGGCCTTCTGTGATGAAAAACTACTGTTGCTGGGGTGGGGCGGGGGAGAAGGGGGCACTTATAGCTAATCCAGCTTTGTTCAAAAGCACATCAGTTCAGTGCAAGAAAAGAACACTGTGAAGGTGGTACATTCTCCTTTGAGGAACACTCTATTGCTATGATATAAAACAAGGTGGAAGATAGAGATACTTAGGAGGAATAAAAAAATTTAGATAAATAAAACCCCCAGAAAGTCTAACATTTAACCCACCCCTCCAGGAATCTTGCTTTGCTTCCATAAACTCCCTCCTAATCCCCCTTCTCTCCCAAAGATTAGAACAGCTTGGGGCCATTTAAAAAAATTTAGAAAATTTTAATTAGCTCTTACAACAGCTAAGCAGCAAATGAAGGATGATTAACAAACACAGTTTACATTGCCAAAAAATTATTTCCTATTAGAGTTGACAACACTAATTCTTAAATATTCTGCCTCCAGCTGTATGTAACTCAGCATCACCATATCAGAAAAATCTACATACCATCTTGGCATCTCTTCCCACCCATATGGGATGTTAAAGTACTCTGTGAAGTAATAGGTACCACAAATCAGGGGAAGCTGAATGAAGAAGTGATTGAAGAGGAGGGTTTTGAAACACTTCCACTGTTTTTCCCATGTTTCTGGTTTATCCTAAAATGAAGCAGAAATAATTCATTGTGTTACATGTTTCTGTTGCACGCAAGTGAAGTGCTCCAAAAATTCATTTGGTGTCAGTTTCATTTCACCATGGAAGACAGATAATTCCAGTAATACAGATTAATTCAGGCAACACAAATAACATGGCATTGGATTCAGTTTTATCAAAACCTCATTTTTCTAGGCTAATGTTTTAAGATAAGCTGTCTTGTCAGTCACCTCCAAACTATTTTTTTTCAGTGTTTATAGTTAGCAGGAACATTTCATACTCAACAGTTTAACACAATCCAAGTTTTCTTTCCTTCTTCACACCACAGAATGCATTTTCATTATGAAAATAATACAAAGAGAGGCTGAAGATACAAGCTTTTGAATAAATAATTGTCTTTAAAACATTCAGTTTTTGCAGGGAGACATTATATCAACTACTGCAATAACTTCAGAAGCTGGTGTTATTAATTTCTAATTCAAATTATAATGAACTAGGGGAAACCAATGATCTTTTAGATACTGGATGTGCCTTTGCCTCCAATTAGGAGTGTGCAATCCATCCCAGGCTTTCTTCATTGCCAAAATATTGCAAAATCCTTTCAAGAAGATGTCCATAGAAGTACTTCGAAGAAGAGCAGTGCTATTAAAAAAAGCACACCATGTAATTATTTCATACTACTAAGACACACCTCTAACACCAGATGCCAGAATTCTATTCACTTTCCCTTGCTGATATAAGAACTATGTATATAAAACTTTATTACAGTAAGACTGGAATACCCTTTCCTCTCCATAACACCATAGGGGAAAGCACAACCCTTCCTCAGGAAAAAAAAACTCCTTTTCTTCCCCAAAATCCACTTCTATTTCTCTCCTCATACACAGAGTAATTTTACTTTGTTGCTTCCAGGATGTCCAAGTGACAGATGAAATGGAACCATATACATTGAGAACCAGGATACTGTGATTACTCTGCCTGATATGTTCAAAGACAAGTCAGTGTATACTTCATAACTTTCTCTTACCTGTTGAATTTTATACTTTTGCATGTATGGTATAAACTGAAAGATAAATCCTGGTACACAGAGCAAAAAGTATGAAACTTCATGAACTATAAGTGATCCCCAAGTTGCAATCTGGAACTTTGTGTAGTTATCCAGCATGTAATTCCAGGCATTTTTAAATGGTTGCTGCAGGGGATTGTCAGGTAAGAAGGAGTCTATATATTCCACTGCCAGGTAAGCAGAGTTCAAGATATTAACGCTGTCATTCATGGCCATGGTTCAATCATAAAACATCACAATTACAGTTCTTCTGTAGTTGTCTGTAAGTAACCTGCAAGTTTGGAGAAAAATTCAATAAACAGAAGTTAATCTTCAGAGAAAAAAAAAACTATTACATGATAGTGTCATTACCTAGTTTTAAAGTAAAAGCTGAGAAAGGACAGCAAAGACAGATTCTCTTCATACAGAATAGCCTAAAAGAACAAAGGTTTAGATTTGTTTGAGAGGCAAATCAATTTGAGAGGCAATCAGCTCCTAGGTTTTGAGATTATGTCAAGGGAGCAAAAGGATAAAGAAATATTAATTACTAGCCAAATTTTTATTTCAAGGCTTTTGCAGGATACTTGTATTCTGTACTAAAAGAGCAATGGAAGGGTTCAAAAAATATTTAATTTTAGTTTTTAATTAACTGTGATCTCCTGATTATCCAGTCCCATTTTTCTCATGGCTTTGAACCAAAATCCCTGCAAATTACATCAACACTGCAGCTGGCTTGAGGCAATCCACCTTTCCCTCAGTAATGGACTTTTCCTCACAGCTCCCAAAACCACAGAGGCTGCATTTCTGCAGGTGCCCTGAACTCATGCCATTTCCGCAGACTAGGCTCCTTTTTGGTTTCGCTTGGAAGGGACCTTTAAACATCATTTACAGTCCAACACTCTTGGGATGGGCAGAGACATTTTTCAGGACATCAAGTGGCTCAAAGCACCATCCCACATGGCCTTCAAACACTTCCACGGATAGGGCATACAGAACTTTTCTGCTCAACCTGTTCCAGTGTCTCAGCACTCTCACTGTAAAAAGTATCATTCTTATGCCAAATCTAAACCTATCCATTTTTAGTTTAAGAACACTGCCCTGTGCTTTGTCACTATAAGCCTTAGCAAAAAGCCCCCTTTATGTACCACAATATGGTGTCCCTTGAACCTTCTCCAGGCTGCACAACCCCAACTCTTACAGACTCCCCCCACTGACGATGTGTCCTCTGACCACTTCCAGTGCTTTCCTCCGGACCCCTTTAACAGGTCCATCTTCCACTCTCACACAGGTTTGCAACTCACAGGTCAGAGGACACTGGTCCATCCCCAGCTGGTACACTTAGGCTAAATCCAACACAAATCAGATAACTGCAGGTTGGAAAAGAGCTCTGAGATCCTATGACTATGACCCACCTATAACCCATGACCCACCACCGCCCTATCAACCAGACCACGGCGCCAAGTGCCACATCCAGTCTTTCCTTCAACCCCTCCGGGGAGAGTGACTCCATCACCTCCCTGGGCAGCCCATTCCAATGTGTAATTACCCGCACATCTTAAGCAGCATACCAAGCCAGTATCCAACACTAGTTATTGTTTTTCTTCCTTAGCAACAGCATCGCGATGCTGCCACTTATTAACAGCAAAAGCACCGCAGCAGACGCCAAGGCAGCTCACAGCCCGAGCTCCTGGGCGGGCGGACGCGCTAAGCAACTTAACCACCGCCCCTACCGCCGAACACGCCGCCGGGGAGCCGAGGAGCCAGCGGCCGGGCTGCACCGGGGCTCCTCCGTCCCGCCCAGCCCTGCCAGGCGGCGGACACATGCCGGCACACACCACCCACCGCGCGGGGAACGCCGAGGAGAGATGCGTTCCCTCGGGGAGCCCGCACCCCGGCATCCGCAGCCCCGCACCTCGGGCCGCCCTCGCCCCGCGCCCCTCACCTGGCGGCGGCCGCGGCGGCAGCTACGTGTGCGCAACAACAACCGCCGGGCCGCCCGCGCCACCGCGCGCCGCCCATTGGCCGNATGATGTCATGCAGGTGAAAGTGTACAATTCAGATACAAGGTTCCCGTTCCCAGCCCCTGCCTCGCCCCACCCTGCGTCACACCGCACACTGAATTCGGGCACGTACGTGACTCCCAGCCCTGTCAGCAATGTCACAGCTCGGACGCTTGCACGGAAGCCAGTGATGGCCATTCGTGCACTCATGGACAACCACAGCTTTCAGACAGACCTGCGGCAAAACAGTGATGTTCACAGGACTGGCTCCTAAACCTTAATAATTCTCAATTCGTTGGCATTCAGACCTTTAGAGCACCAGCTTCTCCCCGCTCCTTCCGT
>VXBC01009533.1:1160622-1213144 GCA_013399945.1 Ploceus nigricollis | reverse complement strand
CCCCCCCACCCCCCACTTTATTTCACTGATTATTTGGTTTGAGACTTGTATTGAGAAACACAAGTTTTAAGCGAGCTGTTGGCATTAGGAAACAATGTACAAACTTTTATTTGAAGAAAATGTCTCAAATATGACAGTAACTTTGGTCATGTTAAAAGGAGGCCATCCAAGAACAAATAAAAATGTGCTGCTTTATAAGCATGGCCATATACAGTGTATTCAGATATTGGCTAATAGAAGCTGAGATTACACGCATAAATAGGCCTTTGTACCATGCAAGTTCAATGCAATTGCATACATTCACTATAAATTTTCAGTTATTTTCATGCCAAATCACCTTTTGGATAAAAAGGTAAAAAAGAAGTAACATCTAAATGTGACCAAAATTGAACAGGAAAAAAAAAAACCTTTAAGTACAGACAACATTTTTATTAAAAAGATACTGAAATTACACCTGCTCAAGAAGTGTTAAACCGTCTCTGATCTCCTTCAGCGGGAATTAGTGTTAAGCATTAAGTGTTACATATCAAAAAATACATCTCTGTTTTACAACATAGTACTGACATATTCAAAGTACTGTGCCAAATTATAAATAGTAAAATCAGGTTTTGAAGAGTTTCAATAGAGAGCAACTTAGGCTCACACAAACATATGCACGTAGTATAGTTACGTAACAAAAGTTTTATAAAAGGAAACAAATGTACCCCATGCCAGTTTGAATTACTGAGGTGGGATTCAGTACCTACAATGAAGACTGACAGTTCATTTCCTTAAATATATTTATTAGTCTCTGGAAAAAATAAGACAAAAATTTACTTTCACCAGAATACACACCATTCCTCACTCACAATCCGTTTCTCGGTCATGACTGACAGAAGTCGGTCCTTATGAAAGTGTTGGGTTTTTTCTGAAGACCTTGCAATAAAAAAAATGGTCCACCAGACTTCAAAAGTTCAATCAGCTTCTGCTCAACTGCAGAATAATCCTACAAATTGCTTCTGCCTAGAGTAATCTTCATCATCTGTCATCTGTAATTGTAGACAGTCACATCTTCCACTGTGACTCAAGGTGCAGCTACAAGTAGAGAAGTGCTTAGATACTCAGTCACTTCAAATACACTTGTTGAAGACTGCTTCTAGTGCATAATCAAGTTGAAAATCCCTTTACTGATCATAACGGTTTGTCAATAACTGTAACACCTAGAGGGACGGGGGGAAAAAGGGATAAATCTTTAGGCAGTATTGTTTTTAAAATCAAGAAAAAAAAAATCAACATGATACATTAAAATTAGCATTTAACTGTGCAGCAGCAACAATGTACATATTTTCCCTAATTTCTCTTTGACACAAAGCTATCTGAATCAGTGCCATGTTCTGAAAGTTTCAGTGACTAATCAAGTTAAATTTTGCTATCAGTGAAATATATTGTTAACATTCACTTAAATAACTCATTTGAAAAAACTGTAGTTATTGAAGGAAAAGATTCCTGAAACAGCTCATTTTCTAAATATCAAATCCCAAAGAACTTTGGAATTGGACCCCTTAGATTGAGACACAGATTTCTTCTTAAAAAACTGGTCATACCAGAATCATCTTTCTGACTCACCATTTATGTGCTAAATCCTTCTTGAGTACACTTTAATCCCTGTTTTTTTCCTTGTAGTGAGTAATTACTTGAAGTCATCATTCAAAATGTACCATCAGATTCTTCCTACCCATTTCATTATCTCAGATTTTACCTTAGACAAGACTCTGTTTGGATGCTTTGTCAAATGTTATACTTTAAAATGTGTATTAAAAATATCTATATGCCTTACCTGCATAGCTCCTTCCTGTACTCATACAAGATGACACAACTGTCCATTTATCAGTTGTTGGATTATAATACTCCACTGTTGATAAATTACAGGAACCGTCATCTCCCCCAACTACATACAAGAGACCATTTACAGCACAAACACCTAAAGAAGGGCAGGAAACCAGAATGAAAATTAGTAATTAACTTCCACACCCCCCCAAAAGCATATTTTTTTATGAAAGCAGCAGAAATCCAGGTACATGCCATTCACAGTCAACATTGGCACAATTTTAGTCATTGTTGCACATACCTGCATTCCTTCTGCACATGTTCATGTCTGCAACCTGCTTCCAGGTACTGGCAATGGGGTCAAACACTTCAACACTTTTTCTTACCAAAGGACCATCATGACCACCTACTGCATACAATAAATTGTTTAACACACCAACACCTGCAAGCATATGAAAATACGCAGAATTAACCAGAGAATTATTTGAACGATACAAAGGAGAAACAACAAATATGTCAGCTAACATAAATCCTTCATTAAGTCAATGTTGGAAACTCTTTCAGAAAACATTTGGGTCAGGATGCATTAAAGCAGAGAGACAGCAACTACAGCAAGACACTGATAAAATGCCTTGCGTGCCCATCTACCATATCACAGCATACAAAGACCAGAGCTGTTCTGCAACAGAAGATTTAGAAAATTTTGGACGAAAAATGACGTGCAGGAAAATGAGGCTTGTTGAAATTTAGGACTAATTAGAAGTGACAGTAAATGAGACAATGTACTCAGCCAGCAGAACAGAAATCTGACAAGATGATAAAGTGTAAGTGAACTTTTAGAAAGTAAAAGCTGTGCAGTACACAGGATAAAAGCTGAATGGATAGACATTATACAATAGGGATGTTTCCACTGAAGTGTTGGAATACCTTGTAAACAGATGGAACAGAAGTAAACAGTTAGCAGTGAGTACCTTCTCTGGGATTTGAAGAACACCAAGCGTCTTTGAACCAAGCTTCAGTTATCAAAATATCCAAAAGGATATTAAAGGGTGTCCTTTAATCCTAAGGTCTCCTTTACTTTACAACAAAAGTTTATCAATCTGTGAGCTTGGAATGAAGGCGTGAGTAAAGCTAGTTCTATGTGCTTGCTATTTGGGCTGCACATATTGAAAAGATGGAAATGGGGGAAGCAGAAAGAAAGGCCTGTTTATTTATTCCTCCCTTTATAATGCATTATTAGAACCAAAACATAATAAATTTCAGAAACTTAGGGATTATTTTTGCATTAAAACTTCTGAGTGATAAACCATAAAGACAACTAAAAAAGCACTTCTGTGAAAGTATACTGGGAAATCTAATAAAATGCCACATTTAAGACTATGAAACTCAAAGCAGAGATACAGATTTGCAAATATAGCTCATCAAGTTTCCATGGAAAGGGAGCCACTTAAAATATTTTTAAAGGGAAACAACAAATATGAATGCAAAAAATCAGGCAAGTCCCTCAAAGAAAAAGAAAATATTGGAGGTTGAAAAAAAAGGAGGAAAAAAAAGGGAAAAAAAAAAGAGAACCCTGAGACCCTAATAACCAGCGGAAATATCTTTAAAAACATATAACTAATTTTGTATTTAAGAGCCATTTCTATATGTGAAGAGAAACAACTCCTGCTGAAATGACTGAATTTTCTTATTAAAGAGACTGATTTTAATAATTAAAAGAAGAGAGGAAGAAAACATGGAAGCTAATTGGTACTGTAAATCTGAAAAATAGCTTCTTGATAGGACACTCTTATAAATCATGCTATTTAGGGCTTTATCAGTGATATTCACTACTAACATTTCCCCATAACCTTCCCAGTTAATTTAGATCCTCTTTTATTGCTATTATTTCTAGCTATCATGCCACAGTATAGTATGACAACTTTTCTTTCTCCCACTCTGATCACACTTTATTAGACAGGATAGTACAACATTCATCTTTTGCAGAATTAAACATTACAGAGCTATAAGGAGGGCTAATATTTTCCATTTAAATATGAGATGTGACATAATTCCCCCCACCCATGCTTTCAATAGAGTTACTGGCCTTCCTATTCACTGTGTAGAGCTTCCCCTCTGCCACATTGCCACTTTTTTCTTTCATAGCTCCTTATTTTTAATAATGTCCTCCATTCTCCATGGTGCTTCATTTTCCCTTAATCCCACACCCAGTTTCCAGGTCCTACCTTATTTCTTGCTCCTTCCGTCTGTATCCTCTTGTTGCCGTCTTCTGAGTTCTCCTTTCTTTGTTATTTTTCTTTCCTGCCCATTTTTCAGGACCCTGTCTTACATCTCTCAGCCCTCCCAAATGGCCTATATCTGGATCTGAAGTTCCTCCTCCCAATATGTTGCTGGAAACAGATCTGTCCCCGTATTGATCAACTGAGAAGCAGTGGGTACTAAAGAAGAGTAACTGAGGGTTAACCTCTGAAAAGTTGCTTTTGAATGAAGCTGAAGCAGTAGGAACAGAAGAGATGAGCTTAAGTTCTTTGAGATGACCAGACATCCAAAAGTTGAATACAGGAACAAAATTCTCTTTAATTAGCCCCCATAACACCACCAGGACTGATTGCCAGTTGAAACAGTTCTGGTGGGTTTGGCTATTTGGCCTCTACAGCCAAGCTCAAACAACAGTTACGATTTTCACATTACCACCCGCTCCTCTGCCATGCAAAAATATAATTTTTCATGTATTTAACAGAGTGGCACAGAGGAATGCTGGTTATTTTACTCAATTTTATGAATCTGGAATAACTGTCTACATTTAGTTTTCCTCTTCATTTTTTTTTTTTTTTTTAATCAGAGGACCAGGTAAAAGGCAGAATAGAGTTCAGTAAGCAAACACAGGGACAAGGGAAGAGAGGAGAGGGGCAGGAAGATCCCAGTAGTTAGTATATTTAAGGAACTAAATTTCAGAGTTGTAGAAGAAATTCAACATTAAAAAAAATCTGAAAACATCTACTGTATAAATAGGCTACAAGCACAACAACAGTTTGCAAAAACAGAGTATCAAAAAATAAACCCCAAACACTGAAACAAAATGTGTGTGCAGGCAGACTGCAAAACGTAACTTTGTCACAACCCACCAACACTATTTGTCTTTATAATGATTCTTGTAACTTGCCCATTTTATATAAATATTTTCCTCAAAACTTGCCAATATTAGACAGGAATCTTTTCCAGTACCCTTACTGCAACTCTGTCCAGTTTTTAATCCAGAATTTACTCCAAGAAGTACAAACTGAGTTACTAGAAGTTTCACAAGGCAGCTGTGTTTTCTTGAGGTATAATGTATCATGTTTCCTTCATTGAAATCAAAGTTTTAGTTTAGAAATACAATCGAAATGTGACTTGTAGTAATAAGAATTATCAGCTTGCTGATCTTTTAAGGATATGATGGAAGTATCACAGACTATCTTAATTTTAGTAACGAATTTAGTACTTTGATAGATTTCTTTTGAAATTATTTGAACTTAATTTAAACATTATGATACAGGTAAAAACTGTTCAGAGTTAACCAAGAATAATGGAAGGTAAGATGAGAAGTTGGGGTAATTATTCATCATAATACTGAGCATACTAGAAGTCCATTCAGATTTATTTGTAGCAATATCTCTTTCCATTATGAAGCACATTAATGCAATCACCAATAGATACTTGAAGGGTGTTGCTAAAAACCACCATTAAGTCCTTGGCAAAAAAAGTGACTTAACTACTAAAAAAATAAATGTAGAAAATAATATCATGGAATTTGACTTGAAAAAGTCCATGGGAACGCATCTAGAGAAATAAAACAACTTCTGCGAGTTGAAAAAACCTGAAATACCAAAAGACAAATAGAGGACAGTGAACAGTAAATGAGATTCAAGTCCATAATATTAATAGATTATGAAAATGCTAAAGTCAATTTGGAGCTGTGGAAGCATCATTTCATTAAACAAAAGTGGAATACCATAGGCACTTTTAAAGATGTCTTTAAAGAGAAATATACACACTCAGAATTGCAAGAAGGAAAAAAGAAATCCACAAAAAAAAAAAAAAGGGGGGATTTTTTAGATTATACAGAAATAAATGGATATACCTTGGCTAAATGATAAGGAAGGATAACATGTAGTAGGCTGTACATGTACAGAGGATGTAAACACCAGGTGATGAGAAGAATTACTGAAGGTGAAATAAAGGGTACATAAGTGGAAGTAATAGGATGAAACCAGTCATACAAACTTAGGAATGAACAAGGACAAAATTTCCTGCAGTGAATCAGAATGCAGAACAAGTCCTCCAAAGAGGTGGAAACCTAGTCACAGTTCACACGTAAAGTCAACCTGAAAATGCTGTTAGAATAGTCAGCCCTAGCTGGCAAAGAGATCCCTGTAGAAAAGACATTTTTTCATCCTTGCTGTATAGATTTTGATACTTAAGAATTGAAGTGATAGTGATTATTACAATCCATGAGTATTAGTCTGTATGTTAAAAACCACCAGAAGTTGTGGGAAAAGGAGGAATATGAAAGTATGAAAAATCAGAGAGGGATATTTACTCTTAACAGACTGAATCTTACTCAGTGGTACAGTTTTGTTTTTAAAACCTGTTGTGTATCAGCCATCTAGGACTACCACATTCCATTAGATTCAGACTTTAGCTTACCTTTCATGTTTTTAGATACATTTTAAACCCATGAATTTTCGTCTTTGCAAGGACAGCTGATCCTTGTCCACTCACCTGCTCCGCTCCGCCTCGTGCTCATTTCTGCGACATAGCTCCACTCATTGGAATTGGCATCATAGCATTCTACTGAACTAAGGCACTGCCGTGACGCTCCGTCGTAGCCACCAACAGCATACAGCTTCCCTGGGGGGAACCAAAGGAGCCTGCCAACTGCTAGTGCACATGCAGGGACTGGCACACCGGCAAAGAGGAAGGCATTGCTCTCCAATTAGCTACTAATCAGCACCTGTCAATCACTTACTGAGATTCTATACTGTAAACAGTTTAAGTTAGCATGCCACAGATCTTGTCGTTTTTAGGATGAAAAAGGCACCCAGTATCTAACAACAACAATGCAAGTCAAAAGATTTTAAATTGCCTAGCCGAAATACAAAGGTAAGGTTTTTAATTATGCATTGCTCAAAAGCAAGCTATTTCAAGTATGTTAGATACTGGAAGCTCACAAATAGGCTTCCTAGGAATATCAGAAATTTAGATGAAAATCACTCATACAGTCTGCATTTTCAGATTAGAAACAGCAGTGGTTCCTATGCAGTTAAAGCACACACTCACCACTAAAACTGTTTTAAGATCCAAGAGCCAGGCCAGGCCTCCATCGTGCAAGTGACATCCAGGCTATTCACCACCAAGTCAGCAGTTTTCCTGGCACTGCCCTTGGGATTGTCCCCAGCATGCAGCCAGCAAGGTCAGCCACAGATAACAGAGCTGACAATACAGCAGGGCTACATCACTAAAGACCAAACGATAAGGTCATCACGTCAGCTCTCTGACTTTGCTGACATACATAACCTAGAGCTTAGCAAGGTTTTCCTCATTTGGCCTCAGCCACAGCTGAAGCTCTGAAAAAAAATTTAAAACTACTATGCTAAAAACTGCTCAAACCCAAGCAGAATGAGTACATATTGTTCATATCATTTGAATTACAAGGTTAAGCAAAGACATAAATCTGAAGTATGTTTCCAGAAATAAGAAAAACTAGTAGGGTAAATGATTGCATTTCCCTCTGTTCTTTTTAATATCACTTGCCAACTTACCTCCAACAACACCTACGCCAACACTACTTCTTCTCGTGTTCATTGGAGCTACATGAAACCACTCATTAGTCTTTAAGTTGTAAACTTCGACTGATGACAAACCTATGAAGACAGTATAGCATTTTCTCTATAAATCTAGGTGCAACATACTGTCTAGCTTTCAGGAAACTCTTAATATCTGAAAATTCAAATTATTTCATTTTAAGGATTGTTAAATACTGAACAAAAAGCAGATCTTTTTGTCCTTTAGATAGGCAATTACAGTCAACCCAACTTTATGTCTGAAAATGGGCAAATTACTGAAAACTTTTGTGGAGCTGTGAAAACTTCTTCCCTGAATTTTTTCCTTTCTTTTTAATTAAGTCACATGCTTTCTCCTACATATGCTTCTATAATAGTTATTCAGCAAAAAGATCACTTCTGCACTAATTGTTTAATGCATCTAAGTAGAGAATGAACCGTGTATGTCTAAAGCCTTCTCACAGGTCAGAAAAAGCTGTTTATAATCTTATTTACATTACATGAAAATGCAGAAATCAATTTCCTATGCAAACAGGACTAAACAGACCAGATAATTTTTCTCTCATACCTTCCACAAGTTAAGGACTCTGACTATAGAAGGAATACTGGAAGCAAACTTGCCAGAAGTTCACTAGTTTTTAAGCCTGAACTCTTAGGATCAAACAGTCCACTGTTCAGGTAGGGGGGGATGTGACCACTTAAGCACATTCCACATCACAAGATGCCAGGCTACCCTCATGCTTGGTTTCACCAGAAGTACCAGCAAAAAGAGGCATTAAAATTTGATACAATTATGTTAAGAGTAGTCAAAGCTATTCAGAAGTGTCTCAGGCAAACATACCTGTACTCCCATCAAATCCTCCCACAGCATAAAGAAGGCCATTTAATACAGCTGCTCCCAGTGTGCTTCTCCTGTCTTGCATGTTAGCAACACTTGTCCACTGGTCCTTCACTGGATCATAGGAATCTACTGTACGAACTCTCAAAGAGCCATTGAAACCACCAACAGCATAAACCATGCCTCCCATGTACACCATTCCTAGAGCAGGGACATGGGAGGAAAGATGAGTGTTTCAGTCTCTCTGCCAACTAACTGTGTTCTGTACTGTCCTAAGTATGTAAATACTTGACACAAATTACAGTATTCACTACACTTGTCATGCTTTTGGCAGTCCCCTAGAACCACACTTCATTCAGATTAAGCCCTAGACTTTCTGATACTTTTTGCTACTAACAGTGCATATTCCTGAATACCATGCTTGCTGAATTTCTTGCTGCTTAAATCGTTCAGCTGCTTTAAGATCACATGTTCATGTTTTCAATAGTGGATGATCACTTCTTCACATTCTTTATATCATTTAATAATATTAGGTTATTTTAATAGCAAAATTAGTCATTATTACACTGCATTAATATTTAAATTTATTTATCCCTTGTTTCTGTGGGAGGTAATAAAGCAGTTTATCCTACAGATTGCAAACTGAACCTCAAATTAAGCCAAATTCATCAAAGTTGCATTGTTCCAGATTAGCAAGTAATTCAAATGATCAATGAAATCAAGGTTTAGCCCTTCTCAGACAAATATCTCAAATACTGTTCCAGAGAACATACAATGCCTAAATTCTGAAGAATTACCAACCACAACAAAAAAATTAGGCATCCTTACCTGCTCTACATCTTCTGGAAGGCAATTCAGCTACCTGATGCCAGCGTTCTTCTTTAAAATCATAGCATTCAACACTGCGAATTGCCTTTGGTGCCTGTCCCCCAACTACCATCATCAACTAACAGGGAGATAATAATAATAATAACTGTTAGTTATTTGCATATATGAGAGCACCTGAAAGATCGCAGAAGTGTTAAAAAATAAAGCAAGCTTCTGTACGAGAAATAATTAAAGGATGGCTCTCTTATAGAAATTTGAGTCTTGCTAACCAGGCCAAATTAATTGTTAGGTATTTTTTAAAACAAATGTAATTTGTAGTTATTTTGTCTGGAGGAAATACCAAGAGTAGAAAAGCAGCAAGCAATCAGAATCTTGGTAGAGCTGCCATGAAAGAGGGAGACCCCGCTGTATCTTCACATCCTACTGTGATCTCAGGTATGAGAATTCACCATCTGAGATATGTAATGAAGCTGTGACCATCCATCACGTAACAGCCTTATCTTGGCCTTCTAAGAAAAATGTGCTAAGTCTGCCAAACTGAATCTCCTATTCCATAATTACCATTTTCACAACAGTACTAGGAGAAAACTTCTTTACTTCATTGTAAAGTAGGAAGTATCTAATGTTTGTTTTTTGCTAAAATGAACTAAAGATTAAATAAAAAATCTCAACACAGTCTCTTTAGTCGTTCTTTGTTTTGGTTTGGGGTTTTTTGGGGTTCTGTTTTTTTTTTAAACAGTTTTACTTCTCCATAATTGTATAGTTCTCAAAATAGCTGAAGTACTTATTAAAAAATGTTTTCTGGGAGGGCAGTTAGTGGTGATTCTCTGTGTAGGTGGGAGGCTAAAACATCTATATCATAAGCAGCATGGAGTGTAAAGGTAATCACTTGTTACATTTTTATGATAAATAATTCTGGTACAATTTTTTTATAGGAATACCCCAAGATACAGTCATGCTCTCATGAAAGTTTTTAAAATGCAGTTTGAAATAGTATATACATTGGAAAAACAAGGGTCTTACTTTTGGAAGGCTAGCAGGTGTTCTCAATTTTGTCCGTGTGCTTTTCATCAATGCCCGTTGCTCCGTTGGTAGCAAGTGATACTTCATAGCTTCAATGAGGTAATCTTTACAAGCACTGCTGTTCTTAACCAATATTTCCTCTTCAACTCTCTGTTTATTAATAGAAGTTTAACAAGGTCTGAGCATGTTAAGGAAGTAAAGCAGAAATCACAGTCCAAAGTGTAATAAAGCCTATGCTCTATCCCACAAATGCAGATGAATCTAATTTTTAACATTATAACTTAACCAGTAGGACACAAATTTGTGTTGGAAATGTGCAGTCACTAAAAAAAAAAAAAAAAAATCAAAATATGCTGATTGTTAATTAGCAAGTGAAAAAAACAGTGATAGGCAAGGTGAAACACTTTTCTTACAGCTGGGCACATTTCTTGATTTTTTAAATACAGACAGTACAGAATATTTTAAGGAAGGAGTAGCAGAGAATAATTCAACAAACTAGTAAGCCACCCCACAACCACAACAGAACACAACAACAAAAAAACCCCAAATCCCACCCAAACCCCCACAAATTGGAGATTTGTATCACAAAACCAGAATTTTTAAAATAAACACCTACCAACCTACTTATACCTACTAACGAATGTTAATACTGAACTCATATTGTCAATCTTAAATATTTGATCTGACACCAAAATATCCAAATGAGCTTATAAAATTTGAAAAAAAATTTTTTTTCCGAACCAGGTAAAAGAATGCTTCATTTGTCATTAATTCCTAATCAGCCTAAACCACAGATATAATTCTGAAGTTGAAATTCTATTAGGAGAACAAATCCTGTATCAAAAGATGGCATTACAAATGAAACCTAACCTGATCTCAGCAAATTGCATTATTCAGATTCCTGGTGTGGTATGACACGCAGTCAGCCAAACAGATAAATTACTTCCATAAGTCATCCTCTACATGGCAATCTCTCACCTTGGTGTGTGGATGTGCACATGACTATGTGGTAGTGGCTGTTTGTTTACTTTTACTATCACTATATACTAATGACACTGTTGTTTAAATTTAAAATTATCTGGCATTAAAATAATGAACAGAAATATTCACATGCAGAATAATTAGTATTCCTTTTTGCTTACCTGAACTAAATACTCCCGGGAAAGCAAAGGCAGCCGAACATGCTCCATCAGACGTGCCATTAACTCCTGCCTTACATCTTTGTCATGGTTTACCCAGGCTATCACCGCTTCAAATACCTTCCAGAAAACAAACAAATCAAGTTCCTTGACTTACAAGTTCATAAGCATGAAAACATCAGTGTGCCTCCAAAAATAGTTTTGCTTATACTAAAACTCCTAACATAAGAACAGTGGTTACAGCTCCCATTATTTCCATCTTAATCTACTACAAAATTATGAAGGTGCGTTATCTGGTCTCTTTTTGTATCTACTCCTCTACTGGTGATTCAAGGATAGCTGTGCTACAGTGACAAAATGCACACAGTGACTTCACTGATACTGAAAACTAGGCAAACAAACAACACAGCAGCAGGAATATTACAGTCCTCATACTTTTCTTCCTTTCTTGGAGAACTGACCTGCCACATCACCGTTCAAATGACTTATCATCACTGAGTCTTAGCAGGGCAAGTGATCCCAAGCCTGCTTTTGCCTCCATTGCACAGTAGCTCATCATTCACTCGAGCATTAAAACCTTAATTATACTCCACAAAAGCAGCATGACGTGTATTTAAGTGATAGATCCAGACCTTCAGAGTATTACAGGAACAACAACATAGCTTTGCTAATTGCTGTTTAAGCAGATAGTTCTTAGATTCAAAGTTTTAAACATGAAACACTGCCTAACTGTACAAATGAGTATTCAAACATGCTTTTGAACACAATTTAGCCTAATTTGAGTACAACTATACACTTCTCGGAAAAAAGAAAACCAACATATTTCAAATAGATCATAAATGAATTTTAAAATCTCAAAATTAATACATCCACAACATGAAAATCGTTAGAGGTTTACAGAGACGCCCTGGGCTCACTGAAGAGCACAGTATTTCAAAAATGGCTTTAAAAGATTGAGAGCTAGGCTAAAGGTGAGCCAACACACATTAAACTCTGGTTCAGTAATACCAAGCCGTCATGTCATCTCCTGTGCAACTCACATGTGTTCAGTTAGGTTAAACAGCTCGCATACACACACAGAGCTTTAATACTTTTGTGGGACTGCTGATGTTAAAGTTAGTAAATGGCATATAATTGCTCTTCAAACTTGGAATTATTTATCCCTTGGTAAACCAAACTCCTGTGGATGTGACTCAGCATGTGTTCTGGTTGTTCTGCTTGAAGATGAGAAGGAATTTCCATTTAATGTAGTTTTGGTTTTTGGGTTTTTTTCCCAAAGAAGGTATGTGATTTAATATAGTTGTAGGATTTTTAAGAGTTGAGACTAGTTGTCAACATCAGACTGACAACACTTTCGGGAAACATCCTTTAAACTGGAGCACAATACCTGCCTAATTTTGCTAAGGAAACACAGAACACATCCGAAAAAGGGCACAAGATCAGTAGGAGCAAGCTTGCTCTTTCACCTGAAAGGATAAAAAGAATAATGGGATACAGATTGTCTTACCTTCTCCTCTGAGGCAATTGTGAGTTTGTCACTGGATATCAGACTGCACACCTGCTCTACACCAAGATTGAGGTATTCTTCACTAAGTACAACATCAGAAAAGTGCTGTTCTGTTTGGAGGAAAAGAAATATGCTAACATAGAGTGCAACATGTCTCCATATATATGACAAGCATTAAAGCAGCAGGGGAAAAGAGAGGAAGATGATTCAATATGCACGCTACTTTACCCTATGTAGAAGCAATACATTGACTTAAAACCTCTTCTGTAAGTTAAAGCTTGGTCTCAAAAATAGCTTTTATATTTAAAGATTCTTTAACTGAAATATTAAAGCACATTATACTAAGAGTATTGTAGCAATTTTCAGATGCTTGCTTCATCTCAGTACTTATCCTTGAGACAAGTAACTAAGTCTTATTTTGCTAAATTTGTACACAAAAATACAGAAAAAAGATTCCAGAGTCTTTATACTCTGTATGTTGTTGTCAAGCATATTTTAAATTTGTAGTTTGACATGAACAATGGTTGATTCTTTAGAACCAACTAGCAATGTCATACAAGTCCTGTTGCATCTCTCAGAACTTCTCCAAGGTCATAAAATATTGCATATTGCAATCTCTACAATGTGCAGAAGATATGTAGTTTTTCCTCATTTTTTTAAACCTCAACTTTAATAAAACTGAAAAAATTTAAAGTTTCCAAGTTGTCACTCAATTATTCAGTTGTCCCCTCCCTTAAAATTGCTTTTTATGGCATTATTTTGCTTAAAAAGTAGTTCCATTCAGTTAAATTATTTTCCCCCTTCCTCTGCTATTCTTAACAGAAGTCAGAAGGAACAACTGTTACTAAGAACTTAAGAATTCTCTCAAAATTAGAATAAATAAAAAAAGGCCAGCAAACCTACTCAAACCAAATAACATTTTATAGCCTCTCAATCACTGTATTAGTACTACTGTAACTAAGACTCCATACTTGAGAAAGTTGTTTAAGCTGTTAAAAAAAGTTAAGGAATGCTGAATACTTAAACTCAAGAAGTCTAATTTTTCAGTTCAACTTTGCAGGGTACAAGAAAACAGCTGTTTTAGATGCAATCATCATCGGTACAAGCCCCTCTAATTCTGCAGCATTCTCTTATGATGGACAGGTACTATTTTCTGCAGTACTTCAGGCAATGGGAAAGAAAGGATGAAAAGAAATACTATTGATTTTTATAACATCCCAATTACTTTTCCACTCTACAAATCTTGTACCTGTTTGCTTTTCAGAAAAGTATGCAGTTTCTCAAGCTAAGTATCTGATGAGTTTTATTGTTTGCAAATAGAAATTGAGAAAGATAATTGTAAAAATAATCTATACAAATTAACTCCAAATTTTAGGTGACAGTGTCACAAAGCAGTATGCCTGACTGTACTGAGAAGCTGAGTTTGGAAGCAAGCAGAAAGGGGAAGCAACACGCATCCAAATCTCAAACAAATCTGAGGTTCTGAAGCACTGTTCATCTTTCCTTGAGAAATACAATGCAACAGGGGATCACATCCAACAGGATATATTTCATAAATTAGAAATACCTGGTTGATTTTATAGACTCACATACAAAAGCCATGCTTTTTAAAAGTTGATTTAGGTTCATGTAATGCACTAAGTAGGCAGAGATCCATCCTCTAAACCGGGAGAGGTGTAAGTTGAGAATTTTCAAAGTAATACAATGAATGTGAGGCTGTCTCCTGTTTTCATGCTAGACATAAGAACTATCGAAGAGAATCCACAAAAAAACAGTGCTTGAAAAAAAACTGGTTTACTGGATGTCAGCCTCTTAAAGCATAAAACATGGCACATGGTCAAGAGAAGGAGTGAAAAAAGGAGAAGCACTAAACCAACCTACTCCATCAACAGCTACAGATCCTCAGGTGAATGAATTACAGACAAAAGAGAAATAGAAGGGATTTCTACATAAATTTTAGTCATCAAAAAAGAGGTAAGGTGAAATAATGTCTCATAAGAATCAGATCCCTTGTTGTCTAGCAGACCATTGTAACTGATTGATAGATAACATTTGGGCAGAAGCCAATTGCAATTACAGCTACATGGATTATTTAATATAATTAAAAACTGAAAAAGAACAAGGAAATGTAAAAATCAATTAAATCCACCAATGGCAATTTATGTAATGCTCGTTCAAGTGTTGAAGACAGAAGGCTTCATTATATATAAAAATCACACTTATGAAATTCAAACTTTTTGCATCCTTTTAGCAAGAAGGATATCAGCATCTTTGAAATAACATGACTCAGTACTAAAATTTCAAGAAATCACATTTAGATCCTCTTTTCCCAATAACGATGAAAAATAGTACTGGAGGTGTGTGGATTTTTTTGCCTTCTGGGTTAGGATTTGTATTATCTCATATTACTGCTCCCATCCTGAAAGCTTTGATAATCTGAAGACATTAACATCAAACATGATGAAAGTTATGCTTAAATGATTAAATATTTCATGTAACTGTCCCCTGTAAAATCTCAAATTATCTTGGTTTTTATTTATTGCATTACGGAACATACGTCTTTCTTTATGAACATCTCTTAGAGAAGCAAAGAGAGAATTATCCAGATGGAAGTTTCCATGAGAGAATAAAATAATTATTTTTTCCCAAATCAGAATTTTCCACACAGTATGCAACTTTGACAAATTTGTACTGGAATCCTGCCCCATTTCTTGCCTCTTTACCCAGAAATTGAAGCCAGCTGGCTCTAGAGTCTGGCAGCCTGGAAACAAGCTGGCTTAGGACCTGCAGAGGCTTGGCTTTTAAATTCCCACTTCCTAAGCAAGTGGAGTCCTACTTCTTTATTATCAAGCCTAAACTCTGTCTTAAAAAAAAAGAATCCATTTTAGGATGTTTCTAAAATATCTGTTCCAATTGCACATGAAAAACAGATTTTCACATTTTTGCAACTGAGTCAGTTCCTATCTGAATAGCTAAAGACCCGTCCTTGTCTGCCCTGTGCTAGTGGGGTGGGACAAATGAAAAGGAAGTCTTTAATAACACAAAAGGGGCTAGTAACAAAAATGTCTGGAAGTACAATAAACAATGCCAGCACAGAGAGCATAAAAAGAAAATAAGAGCTGTAAATGTACCACTTTTTGGTATTTGTTGTTCTGACTCTAAAGCTATGTATACATGCACATTCAGCAAAAAGAACTTGACACCTCTTCTATCCAAAAGGCACACAAGTCTGGCTATACAGATATTGACATTAACTTTATATTTTTCAATTACATAGGAAGGAAAGCTACATCTGAAACTGCACAGGACATTTTATGCTTTAAGCATTTATGGATTAATTCACAATGTCACATTGAGTTTTTGTTGGTTTGGGACAAAAGGCCTTTGCTATTGGCCTATTTTAAGGCACTGGTCAAACAGGAACCCCAGCTTTGTTGCAGAGGGATAGACACAAGCTCTGCCAGTTGGAGAACCAGCAGAAGCTACAACTGCAGAATCACATTTTTTCAAAAAAATCTGATTTATTGGTCAATTTTATACTTAAATAACTAGTTTTTAGAACACCATGAAATTCACAAGGCAACGGCAGCATAGCAACAGACGTTGCTACTCAGAATAGAAACATAGGAATGATTCTGACAACTCCATCCTTTCCATGCCAGGCATACGGATGTACACAAGAACAGTCCAGAGAAGACATGCACGCTTCCAAGTCTTGCCAGGGCTCAAGTTTTAGACTAAGAGCACCAGAATCAAGAATGCTGTTATCCCAAATACAATGCAGCAATCCCTGCATCACAAAGCATGCTAGGATTCCCTAACAAAAGAATCTTTAACATCTCAGCACAGTGCTAAAAGCCAAAAAGATTGACTGTGCCAAGCCTCAAAGGACACCTCTGCCACAGGTCTCCCAAAGTTTTCCATGCCTGTACTGCCCTATGCAGTGGGTGAAATACATTATTATTCTTTGGTTAAAACTAAGAAATGTGCCAGGACATAAGCACTGAGCTAGGGTCTCTCTAGTCCAAGATGGCACACCCCTCTTCATTAAAAGGCTTTACCAATTTATCTTCAGGTTGTACATAACATTACAACACCTAAATAATGCACCGCCTTCTCAGGAAAAACTGTTGTTTTGTTAACACCCTTTAACACTACATAAGACATAGCCCAGACCAAAACTGAGGACAGATTTGCAGTGCTTATGCCACATACTCTTCCTAGGAATCCTCACAAAAGAAGGAAGAAAGGCCTCAGCTGTACACAGTCTCTGACTCTGCAAGTGTAACAAGACCCAGAGCAGGATAGCTTGCTGGAACATCATGAGGACAGGTGGCATCTCCAAGTTCTATTGCAACAGAAGCTCATTCCAAGTAACCTGTATCAATTGTCTACTATTTTCAGATCAGAGGTGCATATAAATGACTCTCCTAGAAATCTTGCTCTCTGCTGCAAAGGACCAACCCACCACAGGAATATGAAGCTCCAAATTTAATGGAAGTTGCATTTTCATTCCCACTAGAAGGAAGTTCTAGAGTTTCACTTTTCTAATAACTTCTGATCCATTGGCATCCATTTGTTTTTATATTATCATTGTCTATTAGCAGAACTATCTCGCTGCCTCTTTTTTCTAAATCTAAAATAGCAAGTGTAACAAAATAAAGACAGGGAGAAGTTACAAAACAAAATACTTTTCATTTTCTCTAGCAGGGAAATATTTTCACTGTTTTTTTCCATCTAATAATCCTTTTCTGTACTCATTCTAATTTCTGGAGCCTTAATCCCAAAATGTGTGCTCCGGGAGTTAAGCGGCCTGTGTTACAAAGCTTGATACTCTGAAATGGCACAGCCACATATTTTTGGCTCAGACTTTTGAGAAATTTTTTTCAGTTGTAAAAAAGCTGTGACAAAGTACAGAGAGCCATTTGAGATAAGAATAGGGGAAAAAAAGAAGCTATGATGGCTGAGATACAGGCAGTAAGTAGCCTGAAAATTGAAGTACAAAAACATTGACCTGAAAAGGTACAGAACTGTATGAAAGGAAATCAGGGAGTCAGCAGACAGAAATTCAGCAAGACTGATGATCAACCAATTCCAAGGAGAAATGAAGTCCAACGCTTCCTCCCTCATCCTTTTATCAGGAGTACTGAGCATTCTAGTGCTCAGTCTAGTGTCTTGCATGTCTCAACTAGGACCAACAAATAGCTTCCCCCGGCTTTTCACTTGTCTGTGTTCTGCTTGCAGGCACATCTCTGTGCACAGCAAAGGATGCCTGAACAAAATGACCCAGGGAAGGAGAGTTAACAGGTGGACACAATTCCTCTGCTCTCAAAACACATTTAACCAATACTGTACTCAAGGTCTTGCCAGGGTCTTAGAAATTTTATTTCTAGAAAGTAATCATTACAAATATTAGCTTCAACTACTAAACAGAACAAAGATTCTTTAGAAGTAACTGAAGTAGTTTAGAGGTTTAGTTTAGAAGTAACTAAGGCCCAGTCAGAACAGAAGTTGGAAAAAATAATTTAAAACTCAAAATTAAACAACAGCTGTATCAAAACGTGTTCCCTAAAACATTAAATATCTGAACATTAACTCTAGTTAATAAATGTATGTTTTGCTTCCTATTTCAAAAAATGTAATAGGTTTTTGGGTTTAATAATGTATTACTCAAAGACAAAAGGATTTAATTAAAACCTTTTGCATAGATGTCTAAATAGAAATATCATAAAGTCATTCAGTCATGTACACATCACAACTTCATGAGTAAGGTAGGCATTACAAAAGCTAGTATTTTCAAAAACAATCTGAAAAGCTTTTGAATTTTTTAAATTGATATATCAATCATTTTTGATAGAAATACTATAATCTCCAGTGAGTTAAAAAAAATCTATACCACAAATCAGCATTTCTAGGAATGAAGACAACTGAAAGCATTCATCAAAGTCCTTGCCTTTCTGAGGTCTAAATTTATTCAAGGCAATAAAAAGTCTATTATTTGGACCTGAATTGAAACACTTAGTGCTCTATTTCAGGAAAATCTTCAGTTTTAACTCTGCACTAATTGTTAATTATGCTAATTGGTCACTGTACATTTAAGGAAAGTTATGAAAAGCAATGCAGTCATACGTATTTTTTTTCTACAGCCTTATCAGGACATTTAATTTTTAAGTGTGTTTTTTTTACTGCTCTTGATCTAATCCTGACAGTGCTAGGAGGAGGAAGGCAGAACAGAGAGTGGACCTGACTATGCATTCTGACTATACACAGCGTATTTATCTCAAGAGTAAGAACAGACTGTGCATTGCTTTAAAATCCACCCCAAAGACACAGCAAATACACAGTAGGAGTTGAGCTGGCAGCTTGTCATACAGGCCAGCAGTACTCCAAGAATATGATGACAATAAGGAAAGCTTTTGGGGGGAATTTGACAGAAATGGAAGGTGGTTTGGTTACTGAGGAAAGATAAGATTAGTACCAAGCAGGAAAATAGGAGAGCTGGAGAGACAGATGAAATACAAGATTCAAGTGGATGATAAGTACCCTTTACAGTAAGAAATTTCAGGTCTTTGGCTAGATGAGTAGGATTTTCAGAAGATAAGTTGATTACATAATACCCAAAATTACATTCCTTGCTTCTTCTCTATTGCAGTGCAGTGCACCCCTCTTCCCAATGCCTTTTTCTTATTTCTTCCCCCATGTAATTCCTACATACTTTGACTTGTGTCAGTTGTCAGAATTTTAATTCTTCTTTCCTGATTTCCTCCCCTAAGTGACGGTGTAAGATTTGAAACAGGAAGCTAGCTTCTTTCTGGATTAGAAATGGCTTGGACCCTGCAAAGTCAGAATAGTCTCTAAAGATGCTGCTCCATTCAGCTTAAATATAACTATGACCCAGCCAGCACAGTTGATTTCTCTTGAAGGCATTCAGATCAAAAGCAGTTTTCATCAGGAAATATATGTCTGCAATACCCTGGATAAAACTTGGGTTCCTCTGGAACCCACCCACACTGACACATTTCAAGCTCTGTGCTCCACTAATGGTAACTTGCCTGCATATGTGTTGGCCTTGCTCAGGAGATCTGCGCATGCATGCATGTCAGCAAAAGCACGAATCCCCAGGCAGTTGATAGGATGAAGCTGAGATTCCAAAAATTCACAGCAAGTCCTTTTCACGTCCTGCAGTTGCAAGAGACCAGCTGCTGGGAGCAGTACCTGAAAGAAGAACCAAGACCTGGTTAATGTCCCAGTTCAATTCTGATATTATATAAGAGTATTGTCAACATTAAGGAAACAAAATAAACAATTAAAAAACCAAGACCAAAACAAAGAGGAAGATTTCAGCATTATGCAACTGAGGAAGTTAAAACCCAGCACGAGCATGATTTTACTTCCCTACAGATACCATTTAGAATAACAAGCAACATCTCTACCATTGTGTTCACTGGGGAAATCATTCCACAAACTGTAACTCACACTTTATTTAAACTCTTCCTAATATTCATTCACAAGTTTCCTTCTTGCATTTCCCAGGATTTCATAATTACATCTCATTTCCAAGTCTTCAGTGTTGGATATTTTTAACAGAAAGTTTTCTAGACCATGGTAGACTATGTCAATCTTATTTGCATGCAAGCACTGGACACTGTACCAGTTTTTTGTTACCATCAAAAATAAGCATCTTTATTCAAGAGATTCCAGTAAGGACAGAATTCAGTTTCCCCAGAAGTCTGTGACCGTCTTGGAAGAGTAATAATTCAAGATTGTCTGGCAATCAATATAGACAGTAAAAATGAAGGATCATACATTTAACAAGAGTTTGGTTTGACTAGCAACTGTTAATGAAAAAGAAATGAAGAAAAGACACAAATGTGATTGCACTGAGATACACAGACTATTGCTAAGCAAAATACTTAAAAATTAGTTTAAATCTTAGATAATTCGTGAATATATTTAGTAAGTCTAACAAAGTAAGTAGAAGAGATGTAATAAGCATAAAGGTCAGTGTCACACAATTCCAAACAACTTCAGTAAGCTTAAAGGTTACTAATTACAAGGTTGAAAGTGTACAGTGAAATCACTTTATTTTAGCATATGTTCATGTAAATGTTAAGATAATATCACTAATACAATTTATATTACCAGAACACAGTATGATTAGTTATAACAGTGAGTAGATAAATTCATTTGATAGTTAATTCTATGATAAGATACAATCATTAACTTACATAGCAAAAATCAATGCCAGAAATCTACTACAAGTATTTATTTACACAACTTGTCGCAATGAAGCGAACATTTCATACCTGCTCACAAATTCAGTAACTAATTCAAGGACAGTCCTAGATAGTTTTAGGCATATTATCAGTATAGTTAAGCAAATAATTCTGAGAGCAATCCTTGACTGCATAAATGGATCCAGTAGAAAAATATGTAAAATCATCACCAAATCAGAATACAAAATGGAAACGTGAAATTTGAGAATGGTATGGAGAAAATAATTTAATATTTGTATTCACAGTTAACCTGGCATACTTATATGAACAGGAATGTTACAAGATCCAGATTACTCTTCATTATGGGAAATTTACATCAGTTCTGAGATCACTGTAACTGAGCTTGCAAAGTGAGAGATTTCAATACATTTTAGTTATCAGAAAACAAAACACTCAAGTCTAAACATATTTTATATTCTGCTGCTAAAAAGGAAAAAGAAGCAAAGTGCATCAAATTTATCTCGTTGAATTACACATTGGTCTCTGGTTACCAGGCAACAAGAGCTGTGATAACATCTAGCTATTTTCATTTGTACCTATAGAAGTGTTGGTCTGAAAGCCATAACAACCTGCATTCAAAAATACAGTTCCATCACAGATTTACTCTGCTGAAGCCAGAGACAGAACGAAAGAAGGAAAAAATACCAAAACAACCCAAACACCTCATAAATCCATAAGAAAAAAAAAAGGAAAAGAAAAAAAAGGACTACATTAAAACTGCAGTACAGATTAACTGCAGTTGACTCTAAACTGGTCAGTTATAGCTCAGATCTGTTCCAAAAATAGCCAGTAGAGGGTATCATAACTTTCCTTTAAAGATCAAAAATACCGTAATGCGCATACTGCTTTGTACTGCAAGAAATGCAGAGGTGAAAAAAAATCTCCGATTTCTTGTTCTATGAAAATATATTCTCAATGTGGCTATTTTTTTAATAATCAAAGAAAACTGAACAGATTATTACTACAGGTGGCAAATAAGAAATTAGGTATTATCTTTCTTTATGTCATAATTGTGGGGATGAATCTCAGAATGATTGCTAGATTTCCTAGAGCAAACGATTTAACCCTTACAAGCCTATGAAGACTCTTCCCTGCTTATTTCCTTTTGGTTCTCTTTCCTGCAGTGACATGCCAATTCCCAAAGCTCTGTGCATCCATCATGCTAAATACATCTTTCCAACCCTACTGAGAAAAAAAGGACTGTGACCAGGTGCAAGTATTTGTTTTAAAATCCACCTGCAATGTCACATGCATAGTCAGGAGGGATCTACTTATGGCCTGGAACTTGGGTCCATGTTTTCACTGGAGTAAATTCAGGCCCTTCACAACAACCCAACTACATCATCAACCTGTAAATGAGGCTGCTGCCCTCTCTTGCGGCCCTTCTGGTACCTGCCAGGAGCCTGTCAGGGGCTGAGGGTACTAACAATGCCTGCAGCTTTTCTCTCTCCTGTTTTTTCCTGACAGCATTATGACTCTGTTCATCTTTGTGCAGCTAGACACATCAACCTCACATGACCAAAACATGTGTTGCACTTGGAAGTGAGGAGCAGCTGGTACAGGCAGGCACATCTCCAGGTGCTCACAGGCCCACCAGCTCACCAGGAACATATTTACAACAGTCTTAAAGAGATACAGGCTGCTTGACTGATGAACAAACCTCTACAAGGAAAAAAGGCTCAGAGGAGACGGGCAAGGGTGATGAACTTGGGGGAGAAATACAAGAACGAGCATCTAGTGGCATAAAATCAAATTTATCTCCACATAAAGGGGACTGGAGGGTGACTTTTCCTTTAGGTATATGGCTGTACCAGTAAGTCATCAGGTTATGCAAACAGCCTTTTCTAAAATAATTACTAGCATGTAAGGTGTCCCGCAGCTAAGCCAGGCCAGCAGGGGGAGAAGTACGTACGTGACATGGCTCAGGCTCACAAAACGTGTAAAACCAAAAAAGCAACAGAAGGACCTCTCAAGAGAGCCACAGGCTTGAGAGGGCTTTAGCCCACATACTCCTTCCTGGTGACCTGGAGATGCCCACCATCCTGACAGTGGGCATATGCAGAGCAGTAATGGGAATCGCTTTTGCATAGTGATCCAAATGTATATTTCAACCGCTATGTCATGCTTGTTGTGATTTCAGTATATTGCAGTATGTCTCTACTAGATCAAAACATAACACTATGTAATACCAAGTATCTTCAAAACAGCACATCTCATGGCAATCATTAAATGCCCCTCAAGGACTATTCAGAAGAAGCTGATCAGCGCAGCTGCCCTGGAGTGCCTCCGTACCAGATAAGGGTGTTCATCCCACCTGAGGGCTGCTAGATGATCTGACAGGCACAGCTCCTTGATTGGTACCACTTCTTGAACACACAAGGGTTCAGTGGCTGTCCTGCTAGTTGAGAAAAGGGGAACAAGTCCAGTGGAAGGAGCCACCAGGATGATCAGAGGGCTGGAGCATGTGATATTACAAGGAAAAGCTAAGAAAACTGAGTTTGTTCAGCCATTAAAGGAAAAAAAAGGAGACCTTATTACAGTCCACAGCTACTTAATGTGAGGGTAGAGAAGAGTGAGCCAGACTGTTCTTGAAGATGAATAGCCATAGGACAAGGAAAAGTATGAACACAGGAAAATCTGACCGGAAAAAAAGGAGTTAGGTTGCTTTTTCTGTTTTGTGTTATGTTTTGTTGGGTATTTATTAAGTGAGGCTGGTTAAGCCCCAGAAGAGGTGGTCCCAGCCAGCTGCAGAATCTCCATTCCTGGGAGATACTAAAAATTCAGGGAACAGGCCTCTCAACATACTTTTTAAAAGATCAATAAAAAATAAAATTTAAATTGATTAAAGCTTTCTGCCTGTTAATTTAAATCAATTTGATCAGTAATTTTATATTCATCCAAGCTGCATTCCTTTTTGTACCGTGAGGTTCTCTTAGACAGACCATATTGTGATACCTGACATATGAAGATGCTTAAGACATATTTTCTTCTCTAATACTTTCAAATTTCTCATAATTGTCTTAAAATTTCTGCCAGGAATATTTCCTCAATTCAAATTGATACCCACCAAAACCACATTAAGATCAGTATAACGTCCATAGGAAAATAGTGACAGATCATATTGCAGGTTTTGAAAATGAGATCCCACAACATAAACAAACCCAAAATTTCTCAGAACACTGAAGCACTTTTCAAGCAAATAAGCCAATAAAAATCAGAGCAGTGGATGCCAAGAGAACTGAATAATGTGCTGTCTAAAATAGAAAAATTCCACACCTTATTGCATGGAAAGAAAATAGATCTGAGACATTAGGAAAGAGAGTAATCGAGGAAAGCAGATGCATGAGAATCCAAACACACTACAACACAGAAGTTCACAGAAGAGCAAGTCACCTCCTCACTAATCACAGATATTGCATATTTTCAGTTACAATATTAAAATGAAATAAATTTCAGAGAACAGCAGTTGTGTTAATGCTGGTAATAAAGAAATCTTGAGGAACTAGATTAAGGTTTAACATTTATTTTTAAGTTTTAAATAACCATTTCAGCAAACTAAGCTCCTTCATTTGCTGTTTACATTATCATAGCACAGGGAAGAAGGAAATTAACATAGTGGTTAAATATAATCCAAATGATCTTATTTTTTTTATTCTCATTTACATGCATCTGTGCTGTAATTAAAACTGTGGTTTGTAACTGAAGTGTAGTCTAAATTCTAGTGAAATCATTCAGCACAGCATTGAAATTATGCTATTTGGGAGTATGCATACAGAAACACTAAAATAGACACAAATATTTTAAAGCATCTGTGGGATAAAACGTGGAAGTTTCAATTTTGGAAAATTCAACCCTGCTTGAATTTCTGTATGAACAACATGTGCATGTTAAGCACGGTGTTCCAGTGTTAAAATATAAAAATAAGAGGCTGCACTGGAATTAAAGATGTGCATGAGCTGCAAGTTTAGAACATGATGTCATGTAGCATATGAAATATACCTTCTGGATATCTTAAGGGTATTCCTCAAGGAATTAAGGCTAATATCCTCAAAGCTATTGCATAATGAAGACATGGATGTATTAATTTTTCCTATAGCTTAATGAGCCCCATGCAAATAAAAATCAGGTGCAGGTGGCAGTTTCATAGTATCACAGAAAGGAATCAGATCACGAAACAGTCCTATTCCTTCACATTCCCCTCATACTAGATACAAATTGGTAGAGCACCACTTCAGTAGAAAATGATTGAATAATCATGAAAATGTATTATTTTAAATTATTGACATGATCTAAAAAATACCAAGCAGCTCCCAGCTTGGAAATCAGTGTGACAGATTAAAATGGAGGATAAGGAAATAGCAAGTGCGTTACATATCTGCTTTTTAACTCGCATCATAATCTGTACTTAAGAGTCCACTTCAGTTAATGACATGCAATTGATAGGAAGTAACCAATTTGCTCAAAAAGCAGCTTTTGAAGAGGCAGCACCTTAGATTAGTCTGAATGAACTACTAATTATTAATAAAAACGTTAGGTACAGGGTTTTCTGTTGTTTTCTTAGGGTTTTTTTGAAAGGGGTAGCTGTGGAAGTTTTGGGAGGGATTTGGGATGCAGTTAGTGGTTGCTGAAGTGCAGAAACAAGATTCATGAAGCAAATGAAATTACAGAAGAGTCACGTATTTAAGTTATACACTATAATGAGGGGTATCCATCTAGTCTACAAGGGAGAACCATGCAGTCTTGCTTGGCTTCAGGGTTCTCCTACATCTTCTCTACCAGAACAGTGCCTTAATCACGACATGAAAGTGCATTTTGGCATAAGCTTTCACACAACAGAGACAGATTGATTTCCTAGTCTGATGGTTATTTTTGTTTACAGTCAGAAGATTAGCCTTTCATATCCTTTTCTTCTCTTAAAGCATACCAGCAATAGAAATGAAACATTCTCTCACTTGGAGTAAAACATCATGAACCTAAAATAATTTTAGTTAAAGTTTTAGGTTTTTCTTTCACTGAAAAAAATTGTACACATTTTGATTTTATAGAAACAAGGTTCTTGATTTGAAATTTGGCCACTGAATTGTATGTATGTGTATAGCAAGTAATCTAAAATGAAAGCTCAGAATCCTTCATCATACTTTAATTAATTCAGTGTTTACAAGATTACACAGCTGCATAAAAACACCATTACATTTTCTTAGGGACAGCATAATTTAAACACGACTAACTCGAGTCTGAACAAAGCTACTTCTGATATTATGTCATTCAGGAACTGGACAATTTGTTCTTTAATTATGGCACCAGAAGTGCCACCCAGTCAAATCATATACATAGCTACCCTGCAAAAGAATTAGAAGAAGCTGAAAAGATTTAGTAGGCAGGATAATATAACTCACACTACATGGTCTGCTTGCTTCCTGTAAAGGCTGACCCACATAAGGAATTGCTGCATCAGCTGATGCTCTGAGCTTTCAGTGAGCTTCAGCCATGGCACTGAACTGCAGCAACTCAGCCTCCAGCACCACACCACCCTCAGGTCAGACCCCACTGACACATACAATCACTCTGGATATACCAAAGATCACTATGATAGAAATGTTTTCAAAAGATTGTCTAAAACTGAAGGTGTAAAGGGTTGACAAAAAACTAAAAATGTTCGTTTGCTGTTTCCTGAAGTATACAAAAAGCCTTTAAAGAGGTGGGGAGAGGAGAAGGAATTGTTTGTTGGTTTGCTGGAGTTTTTTGTACATTACAGACTGACGTGACAAACAAGGTTTGTTCTCCTAGTATAACTGAGCATTTTCTGGCAATTTAAAAGAGAGGGCTTGAAAGGCCATTTGCAAAATCCTAAACCTGGGCAGGAAACAAACAGCAGCCTAACTGGGAACTATCCCAGAACTATCTACTAAGACTGTGAACCTTTGCTTGCTCCATTATTTCATTCTCTGGTACAGAAGATGCATCTCTACTACCAAGTCTTAAAGTAATACAAAACTAAGGACAACAGAAATAGTATGAAGTAGAAATTATGTCTGTGCATGGTGCTTATCTTCAATACAAAAATTATGTCAAGATTAACATCTAATATGCAGTAAATGGTCCTTCAGTGGACTCAAAACACATTTGATTACTTCAAGCTTTTACCGTAATTATGTTTTGTAGTTTATTATAAGATAATCTTTTACTTATCATTCAGTTTCCTACAACAGACCATAATTATATTCTAGAAATGTCACAGAGGATTTCCTCAGGAAAAAAAGCATTAGGCTTAGTGACAAATTCCATAAATGCTTTAATCTAGATGTTGTGCTTTAAAAATTCAGGTATGTAGAGACAAAATTCCCAAAGTAAATAGCATCTACAGCTTCCCATTTGATTTTTCTTTGTAGATGCAGGTTTAGTACATACATTTCATGATTTAAAGCACAACCAATATCAAGAAAACACAAACATTTTCAAGGAAGCCTTTATGCAGCTTCCAAAATTTCACCTTACATATCGCAGCATATCCTGAACCTACTTGCAAGTAAGAGAGATCAACTGTGGAGCCTCTCTAAGTTTACTCATAATAAGCACCTTGAATTTTACAGGGAGGTGGACAAGCACACATGCATTCATTTGAGCAAACGGCCTCTGCACTTTAAGTTGGCAAAGGCTATTTTTCAGGTTTTGCCACAGGTAGCTTTATGGTCATACACAGAAAGAGAGACATGGATGCTTACAATAAAGGTAGTAGCTGAGACAAAAGTAGCTGCTTTCATCCAACTTGACTAGAAGCATCTCTAGCACTGCCTAGCAGTATGATGATTTTAAAGACTCAGAGAACTCGTACAAACTTTTGGTCTGAGAAGGCAGTTTACAAACCTTCATTATTAATGTTTAGCTAAAGGGCAACCACATCCTAACAAGGCAAGATGAAGGCATCAGGTTTTAGAATCACAAAACTTGTGATGTCAGTCCTGATTACTTCTGATCTACTCAATGGTCATCACATCTGACACTCTCTTTTTTCCTTTTTTTAAAAATCACAGAATGGTCTGGGTTGAAAGGGACCTTTAAGATCACCTAGTTCCAAACCCCCTGCTATAGGCAGGGACACCTTCTATTAGACCCAGTTGCACAGAGCCCCATACAGTGCAGCCTTAAACACTTTCAGAGATGGGGCAGCCACAAATTCTCTGGACAAATAGTCTATTCAAGTCTGTAAACACTTTTAGGCCACACCATACTTAGAGCTTGTTGCTGTAATTCAGCTCAATGGAATCCCAATCCCAGCTGGCCCATAAAACAAAGAGTTAAAAATATCTTCCAGGCTAGTCTAGAACTTGATAGGTTTCCAGAAAAATATTTATATAATAGGTAAAATCCAGGCCTTCTAAAAAGAAAAACCAACACTTCTCCCTAGTCAACTGCAAGAGAAAAAAAAGAGAAATCCCAGTTTCCTTCTACAGAAGGAAATGGCACAATTTTTGCCTTTGTTAGAACAGTTTTTGTCTAGCTCTGCTACAACCAGGTAAGGAACTCCTTCAGTCTGGGTCACACTGGAAGCAATTTTGGCATCTAGTTCAAGACAGAATCTGTTATGTCCTCCGTCCTTCCCCAGTATGTGGTTAAACCCAGTATTTACTGAAATGAAGCTTCACAGCACTGCTCTGTTTCCACCAGCACCATCTCTGTCTTCCCCTCTTCCGAGGAAAAGGGGAAAAGGAAACCTAGGATGGAGAAGATTAGAACAGGTAACTCAACCCAGAACTGGACATCATATGGTCTCACCTAACTAGGGAGGTAAACCTTAAGAGGTGAAAATACCTGCTTTGAAACACTTGCTTTGCTAATGCTTTGAAACACTATCTATCTAATGGTAACACAGATATCATTTCCAAGGTTCACAGGTAATTATTCACAAACTAACCAGCACAGCTAGAAAGCAACACTGCTCACCTTGGGCATCCTAGGCAGCTGCACTCATGCACTTTGCTGCCATGTTCTATTCATTTAGGCACTCACCTTAAACATACTAACAACTACATGGATGTACATATATGTTTTTGTGCACTTCTCTTTAGCTATTCTAGAGAAAAGCTTGTTATCTTTCAGCATAAATTAGTAACTCACCCTTTTACCCTTTACAAGTGTATATAGAGTCTTTGAAGCAAATAGACACTGGAAGAAAAATAAGAGTCCTAGTTTAGTCAACTCACAGTCAACCTAGAAAAGGCCCGAATTCCCTTCCTCTCTCAAATGATAGCTTTTCCATGGCTTTAATGGCTTTAAGCCTTTCCCCAAAGCATGCTGATTCTGTCATATTTTAGACCATCCAACAGTGTTCCAGGTGATAATGCAGATTTCTACAATGACATACAGGTACTGCTGTGCCATTTTTTATGCTCCATTTTAAAGACACTATTTTACAATAGCATAAGTTTTTCTAAGGTGACTTCATGTTATTCTATACTAGGAAGAGCTGTTAATGTAAAACATAGCAATATGTAGGAGTAATTCAATTTTTTTCTTTTCGTGCATTACTTTACACTTTCTAACATTAATTTTGGTCTGTGATCATGATAGCCTGACATCTAGCTTAGCTAGAAAGCAGTGAGATTTTCTATTTTTGTCTGATCTTGAAAAAAAATACTTAAACCAGTTCATCACCTACATATTTTGCTACCTGCTTTCCAAAAACTAAAGGAAATAGGTCCTTTGGAAGCCTGTGATATATTACAATCACTTTGATACAGCAAAACCCAACTATTTATCCCTATTTGTTCCTTTCCTCCCTAGGGATTTTTGATCTATTTATTGCTCATCATGTGACAATTTAGGAGGGACTATAACTAACTTGACTTTCAAAAGCCTTTGATATGGTTATTTCTGGACTACTCTAAGAACTACAGGAGGTTTTTAGTAGCTATGCACAACTCCTAAATAAAATTCTCAAACATATGAGAAGATTGAACTTTCTTATCTCACCTGCCACTAACAAAAACCAAATTCTTGATATAATGTCTCTATAATGCTCAGGATCACTAATGACATTGTGGTGAACATTAATGACATTTACTAAAACATGAGCTGAAATTCCAAGGAATAGCCAGCTACAGAACATAACATTTTCATAGTCTCAGCCACCTTGCTTCAAAACTTTCTTTTCTGTGGGTATGCAAGGATTATTTTTACAAATATATCTATAAAATCCTATTTTCTCTATTGCTATCCTATTTTCTATTCATTTGCTTTTGAACTTCATCTTTTGACCCTCTCTCTAAGCCTATCCTTGATATGTAAGAGGATGCACCTTGCACAGTCTGTTGGCGTAACTGGGACTTTCTACCTTAATTAGTTTTTGGCACCTTTCTCGTGCATGGCTCTGACAGCCCACACGCTCTCCTAAATCACTCACTTAAGAAACAATATGCAGGAAATGAATAGATGTTATATTTAGAGCTGAAGTGCTGAGTAAAAGTGTTTTATTCTTTTTATCATTTAAATTAAACATGCCTGTTTAAATCCCTCGGTGAGTTCCCATTCACCTCCCACAGTAATCAGAATCACATGCTTCTGAAGTGCAGGATTACAGATCAGTATCTCTTCTGTAACACACTCCTGCCTCAACCCCACTTCTCTCTCACCCCATCACCTCCTCCAAGAGTTTCTGATTCATTCCTTGGCTCTTGCTTAGACCATGCTGACACAGCCAAGCTACAAGCCTCTTCACCGCCTTTGCCCACAAGTCTCTTCCAAATAAGCAGAAACAAGTGGTTTCATAAACCTCAGCCCACATTCTCTCTCCCACAAAAAAAAAAACAAATCAAAACCAAAACACAAAAACCAGAACACCCAAACATCTCCTGAAGGTACAGAGATTTTGAGACAGGGGAAATCTGTGATTCAGTCCACAAGACAACAGACTCTCTCTGGAAGAAGTATGACTCTCTGCCTCCTACACACACTGGCACTTGATAGTCAAAGACAGTCTTTTACAGTCTTGAGACAATTTCAATTCACTTCTCATACCTTTTGATCCACATTTTAGATTAATTTTCTCTGTGGTGCTCATTCTCAGCTCTCCCTTACGTATTTCTCTTTGGCACCTACAAGTTGGTGCACAACAGCTCAAATGTCCATTCAGGTTCATCTTTTTATTCTTACAAGGCTCATACCCTTCTGCCTACACAATTCTCTTTATGAAAAAGGTTCTTGGATCCCCATTCAGCCAGCCAAAAAAAAAAAAAAATTAAAAAGCATCGTTTGGAGGACAGAGAGAAATAGCAGTAAGATATCTGCAGAAGGGAAAGAAAGAAAAGGCAGGAACATAAAAATGTGAATACCTCAGGAGAGAGTATTTGCCATACCTGTGCAACATCTGTTTCTCCTGGTTCTGGTGGTCCTGCCACCATTTTTCCATCTGCCTTAACCACAGCTACAGCTGTACAGACACAGCAATTGCTTTCTCTGCAAACTCCTTTTGCTACTTACCTCATGAACTTCACCATCCTCTATAATCCAGGGGAGGACAAGGGAAAGAATTTTATCCCTAAATGAAGTAGTATATGAATTGCATTTATTCAGTTTGTCTTAACAATACAAAAGATTGAATAGACAAAAAAGATACAAAGATATTGAATAGATACAAAAGATATTGAATAGCTATGTCCAAGAGACTCTTTAGGAAGACAGCCCAGCTCAAGAGAGAATCGAGACATCAGGCAAGTGTTTCTGCCTGCATTGATCTGTGGGGCTGGCAGTGTGCACTGTACACATGTGATTGTGCATGCACCTACTGCAAAGGCATGCTCAGCCTCACTGCCAGGCTGGATCTTGGAGATATGAAGCTGCAGCCACCTAGTTGTTATCAGGCTACAGCAACCCTTAATGCTTTCCTCACGCTGAGCATACAGCGTGATTTCCTCCTGTCACATACCACCAAGCAAGCCAGATCAGAAACAGAAATCCTTTAAGACAGCATCAAACATCTATCAGTTAAGCAAGAGGCTTTGGAATACATCTTCAGCCACATCAAAAACCCAGTTCCTCAGTTAAAAACAAACATAGGGGAGTGACAATATAGCAACCATAGCTATTCTGCAGTGAACATAATAATGTGCCCCCAAATACCAGGTAGTTCTACTTTGCACACATATAATAGCTAAAATCACAAAAGATATGCTATGAAAAAAATAGAGAAAAATACATTTTAAATGCATTTAAAAATTGTCAGAGAACAAAATATTAAATTTTCCAGCAAAGCTGTTTGCTTAGTATTTTGGTCAGCAGCTCTTAGATGAAGCTTATTCATTTAAAGTGCAAATTAATGAAGCTTATATTTGTAATAAAATACACCTGTAAAGAGATCACGCTCCTCTTTTGCCTTCCCTCCTACACTCATTCTCCTGACAAGTAGGCACACATAAGCAAATGAAGAATGCCTACTAGGATTATTTTAGTGGAAAAAATGAGATCATTTACTGTTGCCTGACATGTCTTACAATGCATATAAATTCAAGGAGTGTGCCACTGTCTCTCCTCCAGCTATGCCACATATCAGTTGTGCTCTCATATTATTAAAATCCTCAAAGCTGTTGTCATAAATACAAAAATAGTTCAAAAGGAGGTAACCAGATGGTTGCTTGAAGCCCTAAGTATAAAATACATACAATAGCAAAACACAGTGGTAGTCTTTCAGCACACAACCAAAGAGCACACTATAAGGCTGTTTAGTCCAGCATTAAGTTCTTGCCCAGTAAGACCTAAACATGTTTCTATGAATAGGGTTTGTAATAAAACTCATGTCAGCTTGGATTTAAGTATCTCTCTGCAGTGTCAGCAAGCCCCTAATATTATTAGAACTGTGCTGTCATAAAAGAATAGAAGTCAAAGTTTGGATTACCATGTAGTTTCAACACACATCAGAATTTTAAAACATCAGTTAATCCTGTTTTAATCATAAACTCATTAGGATGAGCCAGTTTCATAAAGCATTTTAACCTGAATGACTCTGAATATAACTTCAGACTTTGCCAAAGCTTTCATAATTTAGTATCTATGCCACAGCAGCCAAAATGGAGATGAGCAGAAAGGCCAAAGGCTTGTTTATTTTTAAAGCTCTATAAGATGATCCAATAAAGAACTCCATCTCCTCCTAAAGCTTTAATAATATCTGTGTCAGGGAAATAAGATCACCAACCGTCAATAGTTTTTGACATTCTAATAGCTTGATTACATAAAACATTTTTTGAAAAAGAAAATACTTTCAAGAACTTGCACAGTTGCCTGAAACCTATTAAGAAAGAAAGAAGTGAGTTTATGGACAGAACATTTTAGGTTTTCATGAAGGCAAAGCAAAAAGTGATGGTAAAATGAAATATGATGGTGGAAATATGGTGGTTTCAAGATTAATCTGAGTCTGGAAAAAGCCAGGATATGGAAGATAAGGGAACCAAAGCCCATGACAAATACTTTAATTATCTCAGAAACAAGCAGGATTGCAACCTGTCACCTCAGGGCTCAATAATTAGCACCTTACTCATGATATATTGAAGGCAGGAAGCCAAATCTGTCCAAAATTTTATAGGAGATTATTTGGGAATCAGAATTCAGTATCAACTCAGAAAAATAAAACTATATGAATAGCTTAAAAGACAGCTGTCCAGTTTTAATGAAGATTTGGTCTATCAGTCTGTCTAAAAGAACATGTGCTGCACTAGGATATTTTGCTGAGACTTGCTGGAAGGTTAAATTTAAGTCACAGGAAACAGAAATTCACAGATTTCACCTCTAAAGATACTATCAACAAACTTTAATATAAAGTCAAAGGTATTTTCATATTTTGAAAAAATCTGCTGTGGCTGTTGGCAAGGAAATCAGTGCAATATTGCTTCACTTTTTTAGGAACAGTAAAAGAAAAAACTTACACTCATTTACTTCAAAAACATTATCTCTAGAAAGAAAAAAAAAACCCACAACAAAATAATTATCACTGTTCTCTTCAATAGGATTGGTACTATCTGACCTAACCACATTCTTCTTTAGAAGCATGCAGACTTTAGCAATAAATCAGCTCAGAGGAATACTCACATGGTCCAATACTCTGTCTCCAGCACCTAACATGTAAGCATCCATGTACTGCAGGAAAGCCTTTGGAAGCTAAACCAAGTGACTGTCTAGGCACTGTGGAGATGCAAGAGGAAATCTGTACAAAGAACCAGTGGGGACAGGACAGGGACAGCCATAATGACAACTCACTGGCTTAAAACATACCTCAAAATTCTATTCAATTAATAAATACTATAGGGATGACTATGGCAGCAGCTCTCTGGCCACAGAGAGCAGGCACAGACTTTCCCAGGCATGAGACTCGGGGAAGGCTGTGAGAGAAGCAGAGAAGAGAATCAAAACAATTCTTCTCTCTGCTCGTTGTTGTGCACATGTGGAATGTGTTCTGGAGATTGTTTTCCCAAAGTGATTGCTTGATTGGATTCTGGTGATGGTTGTTTGGATTCATTGACCTATTGGATCCACAGCTGTGTCAGGACTATCAGGAGAGAGTCACGGGTTTTCTAGTTACTAGTTAGTGAGAGCTCTTGTTAGTGTAATATAGTGTAATATCAGTATAGTAGAATATACTATAAGATGAGATAATAAAAAAGCAATTGATCAGCCTTCTGAATCATGGAGTCAATGCTAATTATTCCCAAGCTGGGGGTCTGCAGCAGATGATCATTTTTAAATGCTTTCATCAGGAAACTTTGAGTAGCAAATAGAGACAAATGCAAGTAAATAAAAGGCCTTTATGAAGAACCAGTCAGCAAACTTCAGAGATGCCAACCTGATTAGCCTGTGGTACAGCAGTAACAGTTTTATCAAGTTACTTGCATCTGCTAGAACGCTGTGACTGCTTCTAGATAGAAAAACTGCTATCATGACCCGTGCAGTCATCACCAAACTGCACTGTCTAGAACATCATCATCTATTTGAAAACCACTCAGCAATTGCTGCTAATTTAGAATAAACTCTTCTTTAGGAGCCCTGCATTTCAGTAGAGTGCACAACTGGGGATGTATTAGACCTGTATTAAGTGTCTGCTGGTCTCTTGGTGACATGAAAGGTGTTAATCATGACCAGTAGGGATGTAATTGCCTAGATCCAGCCTAGCATCACCCACTCTTCTCAAAATATACTTCTATTTAAGCTGTTTCACCTTCCTGATTACCAAAAGCTTTTTATGAAGAGGTGGCTAGAGGCACATCTATCAGTGCATCAAGATCAGATTTATTCCCTTCCTGCCCCTTTTAGGTTTCTAAGTGTGGCATTTTTTTTCCACACATCTCTTTCTTAGGTTCTCTGAAGGAAAACAGCCAATTCCCACAGAAGCAATTTCAGCATTACCTTCTCTCAAACCAGTTTCATATATAAAATATGTATTTTATATTTGAAACAGAACCTACTGCATTATAAGATTCAGTGAAAGCTTCACAGGATTCAGTTCAGTTGAATAAATATTTCTTTTATCTCTTCCACCCACTTACACAGCAGCAGGCACACTTCCAGGACACAGAATGCATGTCTCTCTTCAAGCACTGAATTCAACTCCCTCCTCTTACAATGCCTAATCACACATTTGTAAAGAACCTTTGTAAAGTCAGCCTTGGATTCTAAAAAGGAAAAATCTACCCCAATTAACACATAAAACTTCCAATATTCATAAAGCAAATATACCCCTTTGGATAGACCCCTTTGAAAGAGAGGGATATCTTTTTGATCCAATAAGGGAAAAGAGAAGTTCTGTAGTGTTCAAAAGTATACCTTATTGGCAGGCCTCACAAACTCCTGAAAAACACTCCAAGTTAGATATCTCAAGCGAAACTAGTTCCAAAGCACATGCTTTATGCTCCTCACACATCACAGTATATGAGTTAACTCATATAAAGACAGTTTAGTCATCTGTTCATATACACAAAACACTTGTTTTCAAGGATAAAGCTTGACAAGTATCACAATATTACTAGGAATACTTTGACTCTCAGCTGAGATACAAAGTTAGTATGGCTCTGAGGATTACTGGAATATAAACTCTATTAATTTGATCATGTATGTGCTCAAAGACTGTGGCAAATATTAAGTAAAGAGATAAGTCTTATAAACTGGCTTATATTAAGTCATTCTGTATTTTCTTCAAGCTAAAAGCACACACAAATAACTGCTGTTGTTCAGTTGATGTGCAATGGTAAATTGTTAAAATGGATATTCCATCATGATCCTGAACTCTCTTTTTAATTAAACTCCCGTGGTGTACCTGACCCTTAGTAGAAAGGGTACTGAAGGAGAGAATCTGAGACTATCATGAGACACAGATGTGAGGAAAAAAAACAACTCCATTACCAAATCTGACATTCTGGTAATACAAGTTTCAGAACAAACTGGTAGCCCCTAAACAGATTATTTCACATCCTACCCACATAAAACTGCATGGGGTTCATCATAAGCACACCAGCCTTAATGGACCAGTTTGGCCAATGCATGTTAAATATGTAGATATAGGTAAAATGGAAAGAGTCTAGAAGAGCAAGAAGAGTGGTAAAAGATTTAGAAACTACTATCTCCAAAGAACAGTCTATGATGTTTAGCCTAAAGAAAAAATTTAAAGTATATGAATAAGAACAGTCATTCAGTATGAGATTATTGCAGCAAAACAGCAACAAGTTGTTTTACAAGATGACAGAAGGAAGTACCATTAAATAGTCTAATACAGACCAGGAACATTTAAGTCAGATACTACCTACCTTTTGAACTAGAAAAACTATAAAATCAACTGGAATAAACCACCTAAGGATAATTACCCAGTTTCCATTGTTAGATTGAATATGCTCTGCCAAGTCTAGATACATTCAGTCACTGTTTCACTTCACAGAGCTCAGTAGCAATTATCTTTTATGCTATTCCCTGTAACATCGTATTCCTTCTTCTTTGCGCTCCTTTAACATACCCTCAGTCCAACTTATGGCATGACCCAATGCTTCTGGGTCATGCCACAAATACAATTCAGAAGGTGACCATCTTAAAAAATACCCATCTATTTTCTTAAACTGTGGGACTTCTCTGGGTTTTGGTGTGAGGCACAGGCTCATTTTCAACCTTTAAGATTTTTCAGGATTTCAACAACCCTGCAACTGATCAGCTGGAGGTGATGACGCGCAGCAGGAATAGTCAAAGCCCATACTACCAAACATGGCACTGTAGAATATCTACCTTAGTAAATAGCTGGGACAACATTAGGATCTTCTTTTTTGAGGATTTCTTAGGGAAATCAGCTTCTTTTTCAGACCTTGTTTTGACAGCACCTTGAATCAAATGTGCTGTCAACTCTTATGCCCACACCCAATGACACCATACAAATAGAAGCATCTCTGTTGTACTTTTTATGGCAATCTGTGTGAACAGTAAGAGTTACAAAGAAAAAATGCATACATATTACTGTTCATAATATGCTTATTACTCTGCAAACATTGTTCTTGAACAATTTCAGAAAATGAGCAGAAAAAATGATACTTCTTGAAAACAACCCTATTCAGGATTCTGGACTTCATGTTTGTTGTACCTAACGAAATTCTTCAAAGGAAAAAATATGCTAGGACAGTTATACAATTGTAAAAATACAATTTTTTGTGATTTTCTCTTCTACTATCTCTCATGCACTCATCTTGTTCAAAAGCAAGACAGCAGTAGCAGCAAAGTGAAACTACCTGTAATGCTTGCCCCAGGCTGCAGGGAAACATCTACTCCCAACATTGGTGTATGTTCCTACACTTCAACACACTAACCCCAAGTACTGGGTGAAAACAACTGACAGGGCTGTGATCCAAGTTAAGAATAACTCAAAAGTCCCCCAAAAACCCATGTGGGGTGGAAGCGGAGATACAGAGTGTTATGCTGTCAGATGTTTTTTTGAGTTCAGTGATCTGCTTTATAAAATAGTCCAGCAAATAGTTGGATAAGCACAATTAAAGGAACAGAGACCTGCAGCAGGGAATCAGAAAGGAACTCAATCACCTAACCCTGTGTTTATTCAAATCACATTCTACTCAGCCTGCATCAGGCTGACCTCTAAAGCCCATAACAAATCCGCAGCCCACCAACAACTGCAGGAATTTCTCCTCCAATATATTTGTGTTCAGGAGAGGCCCGAGGTATACAGCTGACTAAAAAAGGGGCTGCAGTGCATTCGCACAGTGTGGGAGAGTTACTCACGCATGAGCTTCTTATAGTAACCAACTCTCCCACATTGTGCACTGCATGTAGTTAATACCTATATGGATATCAAAAAAATTTGATATGGAAGAAAGTTGATTTGCCTTCTGAAAACATTAACTCGGATATTCCCTTCTTAAAATATGAAGAATGAGATATTGCACTAAGTCTGACATTTAATTTCATTCCTAAAAAAAAAAAAAAAAAAGGGAAAAGCAAAGAGTTAAGAATGCAGAAAAATATGACTTAATATGAAAATACAGCAGAAACACTGGTATGGCATTATGCAAAGTTAGTGCCACTAGAGATGAATTATAAAATAACTTGCTCTAAATGAAGGACAAACACTAAAAGAATGTACACATTCATATACCAGCTGTCTTATTGTTCCAGGCTGGGGGGAACCTATTGAACCAAGAACTAAAGAAAAGAACAAATGTTCTTTTGTATTTAACTAATGTAGCGGTAACATCCAGCGATGAGGGCCTCCCATGTTGATAGTTTATGGGCTAAAGGAATGTGGTTTTCTCCTCAATCACTGACTTATACCTAATTTTCCTACTTCCACACCTGCCCGAAAACATACATGAGTTGGAACAGGACAGTGGGGAGAAAAAAATGGAAAGCTGCAAAGGCACAGTCAGGAACCACTCTCCTGTCCACATCTAGATCAAGTAAGATTCTAAGGAAAGAAGCTCAGAGTTAACCTGCCCCTTGAGAAAGACCAATGAGCTGGGCTACAATTATGTATTCCTTTATAATTAGTTTTCATAAATATACAATGCAGCTATTTTAATACCAAGAACTACTTAGCAATTCTACATTACTTAAACATGAAGCTTGCATACCCTCTTCAAACATTGTATCACATATTAGAAATTAATTCAATACCCATTCTTACTATGTATAACCTGAAGAGATGGAATGATACACTTGAAATCCCATCAAGGGTATCAGAATAAGAATCATAAGCAGCTAATTAGACGATGACGCTCCAGTTCAACACATTAATCCAAACATAAAATGGCATCTTAGGTTTTCGCACTTCTGTATTCCTACAAGATAAATTTCTAACCACTACCAGATTTTCACAATATCTTCTAGGTCATATAGACGAGAAATTGAGAGCTACAATTAATCTCAATAGCATGCAACACACTTATGGAGAGAACACATTTTTAACTAAGGCCTGACAATCTGTACTAGGTTTCTAGGTTTCCTGAAAGTCACAGTAACAATTTTCCCATCCTGGCTTTCAAGCATAAGGAAAAGAATTTGCATCAGCATATTTATTTTTATCCACAGTGTTTATTTCTGATGTAATGCAAATAAACTCTACATATCTAGTAATAATAATGCAAAAAGGATGAAAGTGACAAAGTAAGAGTAAGTTTACATTCAATACAGTCATATTACAAGTATATTCACCATCAACATTAAAGTGCAACTATATTGGAAAAAAATGAAAACCTAACTTAGAAGCCTGACTTTCTTCTCAGTACTCAAGTAACCACAAACTTGTAATATCACTCACCAAGCCATATTACTTATACTAACATCCCCAGCATCATCAGATATCTATCTTTAGAAAGATAACCTGAAGCCATGAAAATTAAAGCCCTATCATACTCATGAGCGTTAAACCCATGGATTTCTGGCCTTCAAAGACTCCTGTATGAGGAAGAAATGTAATGCTTTTCCTCCCCATTAACATGGAATAGTCAGCCTTGCCAGGGATAGGTGATAACATCTCCTCTTAGGCAGCAGCTACAGCCAAAATACAGTAGGATGCCTGTTAAGTCCACTCCAATGTTACGGATCGAATGTACAAGATTAGGGCCATCAAGCTCTGTCAGCAAGACAGAATATTCTACTTTAAGGATGAAAAGCCAGAATGATCAAGCAGCAAGACGTCTGATAGGGAATCTCTGACAGCTCTGGATTTGCTCAAGGTCTTCCACAGCGATACAGAGATTTCGGCAACCACCAGATTGGTAAAACACAAGAGAATTTCAGTCTTTTTTTTTCACTATGTACATTCATCATCAGACCAGAACAATTCCTTAAAAAGGAAGATTCTTAAGAAACAGGACGTTAAGAAAGACAAGAAATTAGTCTTGCAGAATTAAATTACTTATGATATGACCTAAGATATGGAAGTCTTAGTAGCAGGGCATTTTGTTTCAAGATGGCAGCATTTCTCATTTCAGGAAGTATTCAATCAAGCACGGCTAAAACAAGCAGTGTCCCCACTGGATTCAGCAGCCAATAAAATGCTATTAATTTCAGCCTAATGTCCACTAAAAGCAGTTAATTTCAGAATACATTATTGCAACAGAAGTTTTCAATGACAAATACAGCAACATGGTTTTGCACCCTGCTAAAGTAGCAAAATAACTGCTAATAACCAGTTATTTGGCATTGGGCAAGAATAGAAAGAAGAGCATAGGAGTACAAGGAAAACATGAGAAATGTATCACCCCTTATGCAACTAGCTTTAAACTTATCAGACCTCTAGAACAAATCTCAAAAGATACTGGAAGGAAAATCTACTCTGTCCATCTTAAGTCCACCCCCATTTAGAAAATATTAAATGCAGGAGGCTATGTTTTCTAAGCTAGTGTTTGTTTTATTCTAATTGAAGCTTCATCTTAAGGTACACCCAATTGGAAAAACTTACTATTTGTCCATCCCACACATCTGTGTGGGATGGACAAAACCTTCATGATAGATATTAGTTGATTCGACTAAAGAAAAAAAAAAGTGGTAGCTAAACATTTCTGCACAGCTGGTCACTGGCAAGTTACAGAGATTGAGCAGGAAAAAGTACTTTATTGTGCAGACTAACAAGGAAAAAAAATAAACAGGACAGCTTAATTGGACAACATGGTTTCACATCAAGGAATAAATCTACCTTGCTTATGTAAATTTCACTTAAATATTAGAGAAGAGGTGGTACAGAGGTGGCTGACAGCATTAATTTTAGGCAGAGTAGACCTTGCATTACATAAGGTTTGGTTGCAAAGACCACTAAAGTCAACTAACTCTTCATTTACTTGAATTGTTTTCGAATTTGACCCAGAATTTAAACAGCATGACTACTTGCTATGTAAGCACACAGTCTTACATAATCTCATCTGTAAACTGAAAAAAATCCAGTTTACAGATGAGATTTCCCATGTTGGAGTTGAACCACAATGACAAAACAAATGACTCTGCACATTGCATCTCATTTGTTGCAGAAAATATTCTCACTCTTACCTGCACATTTTCCTCTGTAACTTGAATTTCAGCAGTGTAAATATAATCAATAAGCATCCTTAGAGTCCAGCCATCAACTTCCTTTATTCGAACTTTTTTTGCTCGGCTTTCACTCATCTCACCTACAAACACAGTTCATTAGTCAAGTAAATAAAACAGAAATACAGCATGAATATAGAATGAATATATAACAGCAGCAGAAATTTTGTGTATGAAGAGTTGTGATAGTAGAAAAACTTCAACCCTAATAATTTAATTTCTTCCTTTCCTTCCTTCCTTCCTTCCTTCAGTGAGGAAGGAAGATTTTGTTGTTATCACCATGCAAATGCTACTTGGGTTAATACTTTTAGTGCAGGTGACCTATTTTTTCCAGTGTACAGTATCAGGAAAATATTGTTATCAGACCTAAATATGACACTTCAAATGCATACAAAACATTTTGCTAGGAAAGCAAGATATTAAAATACTCTAGCTTTATTAACTTCTTAATTGAAGGAGCATACCAAACAAAGGCCGGAGTAAATTTATTTAAATAAGAAAAGTTATATCCCCACAGAAGAATTAACATACATATTTCTTTGCTTGCCTACTTATTATTCCCTTAGCGATTTCACCTCTTTTGTAGATCCAATTTAACAGCTCAAGCTAAGATAAAATGGTAAGCAAGGGAAAACTTGTTGGATCTCATTTTGTGGAGGCTGACATGTTGGCCATATGCCACAACTGATCTTCACAGAAAGGCCTGCAAAATATCTTCCACCTTCCAAAATATGATGTTTCTCAAAGTGCAGTATTTTCTTTATGGCTGAAATAATTATCCAAATATATATTTTGAAATAATGACTATAACTTTCTTCATGACTTCCAGATCAGGTCAACTCAGACCTTTAAACCCTCTTGCACTGACTTGCACTGAGAAACAAAACATCAACTACAAAAGTGATGTTGGAAGATATATAAAATTTCACTTTGGAAGAGTATACTGCAACCTCTGAATACATTAGTTTCTTATTCTTCTATGTTGGATATAATTTCTTTCCCTTAGGCACAGACATCTAGAGATAAGGGTATTGGTGATATAATAAATTTAATGTATACAACAAGAAAAGCAGACAGGATGGAGAAGTGAACAAGAACATGCTAACCATTGCTGATATTTTCTTATGAAGTCATACACATTTTCATTGTTTGTTACCCTCTGGTCTCTAGGGTTAGTGTCAAATAATGCATGTTACCCAGTGCTTTCAGAAAAGGGATCATCACTGAGAAATCTGTTACCATTATTCATGGTACCGTACCTTTTTTTGAGCTGAAAGGTAAAGAATGGCATTGCAAATCAACCCTTTAAGTGGCAGGAAGTTCAAAAGACATAAAAACCAGCAAAATCCAACCCCCACAGAACTTTCTCCCTTCACCTGCACTTCTGAAACATTCCCCTACACCTTTGAAGGATGACTGCAGCACGTTCCCTGCAGGGCCCTGTATTCCAAGTTTCTACTTCTAGTTTGACACAGATTAAACCTATTGATCTTCAGAGCATGTAAGCTGCAACTTATTTATTATGCAAGCTGCTGTGGAGGTGGTCCTCTGGGAAAATTGTGTGTGTGGGAGAACAGATTTTGATATTCTGCAAGCACATTAGATTTGTTTTCAGATTTTGTGTCAAGGCTTTTAGAGTCATGGATAGGCACCTTCTCTGTTTAAAAACCAAGCTCAGAATATAAAAATAAAAAATCCTGAACAAGAAAAAAAAAAACAAAACAAAACAAAACACCCCACACCCAAACAACAACAACAAAACACCCAACCAAAATAACCCCAAAAATACTTGCTTCCAACTTTCATGTGAACCAGACATGCAATCTTACTACAACTCTAGAGCAACCCATATCTGTTTGATAGATCATATAGAGCAAACCAGAGATGCACTTAGCAGGCAGTCTCAGTCTAGAATTCAACCTGCTGAAGAATTCAGTTTATGACTGGGAAATAGCACCGTCATGTCTCCACAGAGTTCTTAATGACAGAAAAGCATATCATGAACAGAAAGAAAGCACTGAGCTGATCCAACCTCCCAAGCAGCAGCAGCAAAGCACCAGCTGAGTTGAAGATACTAAGGGGCTACCTAAAATGTTTACATGGTTCCTCACAAAGTAATGCAAATAAGGCCTTTTTCTTCTTTTTTTTTTTACCCAAGAATTTTACAAATGGAGAATGGAAGTGAAGAGAGCAGGTAAATCCCTAAGGATCATTGCCATCGTAGAAAAGAAAATTAAACCCAGGTCATCCTTAACTGAAGTCAGACCCTTGAGCCACTGAAAAGTCCCTTCTCTGATGCTTTATAATCAATTCCTCTAAACGTTTAAGTAGATTTAAATCATATTTCTAAGCAATTCCACTGTGGAAGACAAAATAAATACTCCTATTAACATAGATTAAATAGCAGGGACTTTCTTCCCTCCTCTCCTCATTGGATAATTGTTACTAACTTTAAAAGACAGTAACTTTTTCTTTCCTGATAATTATTAGGGCTACCATTACATGCACAAATGAGAAGGAAAAAAAAAAAAAACAGGCAGAGAGTTTGAACCCAGTTAATGCCATATCCCAGCCTGCACTGCAGTAATATTTAATGACTCAGAGAATGATGGAATCAACCTGCAAACACATGTCTAAATATAAGCTTCTAATTTCTAATCAAAAAGTAACCCTTAAGTATAAGAGTGCAATTCTTTCACTGTCTTTCCAATCCGTGTTTTATTCTGGATAGAAGAAGATACTTCTCCCTTTGGTTATGGCTGGTTAAGGGATCAAATTTGCTTATTTGAACTTGCAGATTACTGGATGAGAATAAAAATCCACCTAAGAAGTGTGGATTCCAGGTTTCATGGAGAGAACAATCACAATGAAATTCAGGAATTTTTGTGTGGGGAATGGCTGAAATGCACCAATACCACAGCTGGGCCATGCTGTAAGCAACCTATAAGCCTAGTATAAAATCTGCTGATAACTCTTAAAGCCACAGCTGAATTCTATTTAAGCTCCCACCTATTTGGCTCACCAACTACACAAACATCACCACAGATATATTAGTTAAACACTTCACACCCATTACTCAAGTGAGTGTTCCCACCTCCTGCACCACTGGGGCTAAAGAATGCCTACATCTAAAAGCATAAAACAAGTAAAAAAATTTAAAAGGGAAGAGAAGATTTCAGTAATTCTATCTGGAGAGCAGCTACAGACACTGCTGCATTGGCACTCTGAATGGGTAATAAACTTCTTCACAGAAAGGGCAGTCAGGGCAAGCAGAAATGTCTTAATCACAGAAGACATAATAAAAAGCTATACGGTGAGTAAAGAGTATTTGCAATGTGGTAGTCAACAACAGTTAGTCTTTAATACAGAACTAACATAAGAGGCTTGCATTTCTCTGCTACTAAGGCGATAAAAAGAAACTGTGGAAGCAGCTTTTTTTAATTCTAATTTTATAGACAGCAGTAAAAATTAAGAAAGAATTTATCAGTCACCCACAATGTTTGCCTCAACCATAAATGCAAACTTAAAGAACTGCTTAAGGAAGAGATATTTAATTTTACAAGCAACTTTAAAGCATTCTTGTAGAAGTTACTCCACTTCTGGCCTTGAATATGTCAAAATATTTGCCTATAAAATCAAGAATGATCAGCTGCTTCCCCAGAACACAACAGTATTTCAAATTTCATCCATCTTGTTGCATACAATTAAAATTATTAAAACACCAATCTGTTTGCATATTGGTAGGCCAAGAGTCACATTTCTACCTCCATCTGACCTGGTGGTCAGAAGCAATGGATTACAGAGAAGTCTTTTAATTTCAAACAGTTGACATTAACTACAAAGCTGGCACAAGATTTGAGGATGAACAGGCAAAACCTCAGAAGTTAATTTTAATATGCATTTAGTAGCATTCTTATTTTGGCACTGAATTTCACATTATTTCAATGGGATTTATAACCATGATGGAACTAAACCCACAGCACAGGAATTTCAGCTGGAGGCTCCTATGAACCCGAACCTATCTTAGCCTTGCAAGCCCTCAGCATTCCTGCTCTAGCAGTAAAGCAGAGCACTCACTTGGCCAGCATGGAGTGAGTAGAAGTAGAATCAAGCCTGTACAGAAAAGTAGTGGCAATGATGCAGAGTACATATGTCATGGAGAATTACCCTAAAAATACTGAAACATGCACTCCAGCTATAGGCTGCCAAAGCCACAGAAAGCTTTTGTATCTGCTAACAGCCTAGAGCGCTCATGGGCTGAAGAATGTAGGAGCGGTAGTCATAAAAGGACGTAATTTACTCCAAAATTCACATAAAAGTTACTTTAACCTTCTTTTGGACAAGTGAGATTACTAGAGGCTTAAAGGGTATAACAACTTGACTATTGCTGGCTTACTTAACATCTAATTTGTTTTTTAATTAAGGAGACTTTTTAAAGCATTAATCATGCTAACAAAGGCTATGTTGACAGTATGTCCTTAGACTGCAAAATAAAAAAAAACATTAAGAATCCCAAATGTTCCTAATGGCTTGTCTAAAAATCAAATTAGATCCTAAAAAGCAAAAGTCATGAAATTTTATTCTTTATGCAATTAGACTGGAGTACAACACAGTAAGTATTGAAACATTTGGTACCTGTAAACATGGCATGGAAGTAGGGGCTGCAGGCGGCTAACACAACTCTATGCGCTGCAATCTCCATGTCTTCAGCTACTATCGTCACATCACACAGCAAGTTTTGACTATTTAGAAATATCAGAGAAGGCAATTTCACATAAGTGAACTACAACAGAAAAGTACATATGATATCACACACAATTTCTTTTCCCATGCCATCAAAAGAAGCAGGCAGACAATGTTGATGAAGCATTGTTTTTAAATGTGTTACACAACCACATGGCTGTTACTCAATCAGATTACGAATGGTGCTTGGGTACACAAAACTATTTAAAAATCAAACAACTGAATTGTGATTCATTGCACAGAAGTTTTCTGCATTGAATAACTATAATTTGTATCAGCCCAATTTATAAACATTCTCCCTGGAAGTCTGGGCCCCTCTGAACAACTATGATAGAAAAAACAGAATTTAATATATACAAGCACTAAAAAAAAATTACATATGAAACAAGGCTTTACAAGACAACAAAGGATCCAAACTTTAACTGAGGTGCCTGAAACTTATGCCTACTTAATTGTACAAATCCACTACTCAATCTTCTCTATATTCACTGTTTTCCAAGCATTTTTCATATTCAGCCCATGCACACAATAGCAATTATTTTTTCCAGTCTGAACAGTTTAGAATTTATTATGGTTAACTTCGTATCTTGACTGACTTTGTATCTTCATTACATGCATTTGCATTCTTGTCCTTTGTGACTGTAACATATTTCCTCCCTGTTCAGTTGCAAAAAAGTAACATCTCATTTATAACCATTCCTAACACAGGTGTTTCTTACGTAGTTTACAGCTATTGGCTATACCTCTTCCACTTGAACCTGTAACGTGTACTCTTTACAATCCAATTTTCTAGACTGAAAGAGGAGAGGGGGAAAAAAAAAGAAAACACACCACAACACGAAAAGGCTGCAACTTCACAGCATCTAAATAGCCATAGTTACAGTCACCTCTTATTTCCTGTTCATGCTAGCACTGTCCCTGTGGAGGTAGTATGGAATCCACAAAACTCAGACCCACAGCAACAGAGGGAAGAGGGAAAAGTATGACTTAACAGAACATACTCCTTAAGGATGGAGCTAGAGCTGTACACCAATCTAGTGATTTCTATTCTCAGTACCTTCAAAAAGATAAATTTTTACCATTCCTGAATACATAATAAAGATTTTTAGATAGTTTGCAACTACCACACTGAGTTGTAGCAAGGTCAGGTCAGCAGTTGCATTTTGCGTGGACAGAACTAGAGCTCACAGTCAAACTGCTCAGATACTCACCTCAGTCCAAAAGAAAACTCTGTGATCTCTCAGTTCTGCAATCATCCAAATTTATGAGCCCAGACTCAAGAAAGGTGGCTTTGCGGAGGTCACACACCAAAAATTTTGGTGGCCACAACTAACCTTTGGGGCCATATTGCAATCCTGACATAACATTATCTTTCTGCTTTGAACCTACAACAACTATGTAAATCTCATAAGTTTAGCTTTCAATATGGTTATTATCAAATAATATGTACAATGTAAGGTAATGACTGTACCAGACAAAACACACAATTCAGAGGATCTTGAAACAACCATTACAGTTATTATTAAAAAATGGAAACAGAAAGCTACACATGAAAGGGCATCAGATGCCCAGCTTTATCAGACACCTGCACTTATCCTGAACAGGAACAAAAAGTTTTTTACTAAGTTGCACAGAAATACTAAAGATAACAATGAAACCAGAAGCAACTGAATTACACCAATGCACAACTAGGGTTACTAATTACATTGCACATACATAGACATAGTAACACCTCTAGTCTGGAACTGCATCAGGTGAATGAGTACGCTCTGAGTTACTACAGAGCTGACAAGCTAAAGAAACGACTGAAGAAACAAGCTTAAAAACTTCATCATGTACTCTGCTGCAAGCATCCTGTGGCTTCCACAGCAACTCAGCACCTTCATTTCATGAGGGCACATCAACTTCTTTTAGAAAAGGTTGTGTTCTGAAGTGGTATTGTACCAATTTGCTTATATAGAGTGACTGAATGAACAGAATTGTGGAGGATACACCATCATGGTATAGAAAATGAGAAAAAGGGCATTAAGCAAGTATCCATTTAAGAGTAACTGAGCAACTGTTTACCAGCTTGCAGGCTGTTCTTCATTGGTTCATACAGAGAATGTTTTCATTACCCCCATTTTCAAAAGGTTTTGGTAAAGTCTTGTTTGTAAGAATGAGAATTTTGATAAAAATTCTCATAGGTAACATCAAATTCCTTTGTGATAAAATAATATAGGTAACATCAAATTCCTTTGCGATAAAAGCAAATTATAATTAAGTGAAAAGATAGGCATCAGAGTGTAATTTTGTCATATGTCAAGAACTAATTAGCTTTCCTAATGAGCTTTCTATTGAGTGTTGAGGTGATGCTGAGCAATGAAATTACAAAAAATACAAAGGACAAAATTGCTAAAATTCGTCAAAATTTGAAGGCACATAAAAACTCATTAACCAGCTACTAGAGCCAGACAACCTGACAGCAGCCAAAAATTTAACATAAACACACTGGCTGAAGCATTCAAAATCAAATGTACTTAGATGCTTAAGCAAATGATTTTTTCACTAGCTATTCACTTCCTGGAGAGTATACCTCTGCAAATACCTCTTTGTGCTACACTAATGAAAAGCACTGAGATTCACTACATTTTTAAAGTTGTTTCTAAATCAAAAATATAATTTACTGGATTAATACTAGATCTTTGTTTAGAGCAATGAAGTCTAAGATCTTTTTAAGATCTTCTGTTTATTATTTCAAACAAATGAATGCAATTACAAATGTTTGTAATTTTATTTAATTACCACATACCATCTTAAAAGTACTCAGTACAATTTTAAGATGATAAAATTTACAATTTTAAATTGTAAATATTGTTGCATTACCTTCATAAATGACAACTAGTTCAGGTTATATGGCACAGCTCCTGTTCAAACTTTAAGTATTTATACATGCAAAGCAAAATTGCTCAAATTGCTTCTATAGCAATTTGAATTTAGGTAACCATGGAAACTAAAGTATATTCTGAAAATAATCCATGGGCTTCAAAAATGCACTCTGCTGGAAGACAGTGAATCTTTTACTTGCAACACATGAAAAATGCAGGTAAGGTTTCTAACTTGCAAAACTATTGTTAAGGTTAATTCTGGGAAACTTCCTCCATGTAAACTCTCGTTCATCCTTAGGAAGTCGTTGCTACTGGCTCCAGCCAGGCTCTGTTATGCTCCTTGAGACAGTGCATCTGGTTACTGGGACACTTGAAAAAGCCAAGGGCATAAATTAGGTGAAGCAACAAGTGTCAGTCTATCCAGCACACAGTTTTAAAGATTTACCTATATGGAACGGCAAAGGTCAAAGGCAGAGGCATACTTTAAAAGGGTATCAGTTGCTGTGCTTCTTTCCAGTGAAGCCTCTCCAGTTTTCAATTTTATATGAGAAATAACAAAGAACTACAGGATTTTCACAGCCTCCAGTACTGTCTCTGCTAGAGAAGTATTTTTATTTATTTAATTTCTCCATTGTTGCTGTAAGTTATAGCACTAAATTACTATCAGTGATAGCTGTGAGTCCTGATTTCCAGAGCTCAGTTGTGAGCTCTAATTACCAGCTGTCACAGTTTTCAACATCACTTCACCTACTCATATGTAAAATATAAATCAATATGGATGCTAAGAACACCATCAGCACCAGCCTCCCAGTTTCACTGAAACTGATGGTATTATGCCTCAGAGTCTCACAAAACTTCAGTGAGAAAAGTTACTTTCAACATTTGATCTGGGAGTTCATCAATTTCTCCCAGGAGGCAAGCAAATGACAACTAAAAAAATGTACAGTCAGTTGGTTTATACTGTGACCTATGTCTCCAGACTCGAAAATTTTAACATTTTTCTGGTTCACAGCCTAACACAAAAATCAACAACAGGCACACAAAGAGCCTAAGGCTCAACCAGAGTCACTTTTCGTCTATTCAGGATCAACTACGTACAAGAGAGGATCAGTAGCTGTAACTCCTTAAGTACAACCTGGAAGTATTTTCAAGTCTCATAAAACTAGTTCTGACTAACTTATGAGGTGCAAAAACATACTGCATACATTACAGCTATCATCACATGGCTATCATTCAGTTATCACTTCATTGTATATTTAATCCTTCTCCTCAGCTGTACTTCTGAAATTGCATGTTCTTAATAAACAAACTATTATTATTAACTTAACAAATGCAAATGAAAGCAAAAATGAACTTTGGACTCCAGGCAGGTGTATACAGTGAAGTCATACCTTCTCAATTCATTCATAACTTTAAAAGCTTTCTTCATGTGCCATGGATTTACTGTAATAGGACAGTGAATTTCGGTGTTATCATCTTTCAGATCCAAGGGCTTCTGATGGCAAAGTTTGGTACATCTGGAAAGAAAGAGGAAAAAAATGAAGTTAATACTTCTGTCTCATCTCCAGTGCTGTCACTTCTTACTTTGTTCACCTTCATTTTGGGGAGAAGAAGAAGATTTGCCCTTGAAACTTCTTTACTCCAAGCAATTTTAGTTTCCCTATTACCAAAAGTGTAGAGGAAAAATAGGTAGAATTCCCGTGGAAGTACTAAGTTGGTGACTAATACTAGTGACATTGTCAGAGGCTAACAATAATCTACACTAAAGAAAACATGAAGATGTTTTCTGGTTTTGTGAATATTATTTTATTTAGTGGAGAAATAGTCTAGAATATTTCCAATAAGCTCTGAAGTGAGGGCAGAATTAGAGTTTTGGGAATTTTTCACCTAGTGCCCATACAGATCAATGGCAGAACACAGCAACCATCACCCCAGTCTCTTAATGCCTTCACAGCCTGTCAGGTAAGAGCTCCTCTCTGCCCTTCTACCAGGACCTCAGTTACTGTTTCACACAGTTCCTAGTTCTCCTCTGACAGGAAGACCACACAATGACTACTGTAATTATCCAGGCTTTCCCTAGCCACAGCATAAGACACGGATGACAGAAAAATTGTGTACTTTTGTAGATTCACTCAGTGTTTTGAAAACCATAATGTACATAAGTGACCAGCCTCTTAATTTTTGTTACTCTCAAAACCCCACTCCAAATAGCAAGAGAAGAACTAGGTGGTGTGAAGAATCATTACCTCTAGCTACAATTAATTCTTTCTGTAAGACATACCCAAGTTCTACAGACCCTAACTTCTGTAGAAAAATTATTATATACACTCCTCAGTCACTTGGACTGTCCAAACAGCAAGCAGACTTTTCATGCCAAACCAAATCAATGAGTTTCCTGTTTACAGTCACAATGTTGTTCTTACAAAGCCAACTGTGTTGCTGTAGCACTTAGAAAATGCCTACCATCAGTGATGCTTTATTCTACAGTATAGTAACTGTATTCCTGAACCTCTAAGCTGGAAATAAACAAAGGCACTGAGAAGTCATTTGGTGGGGCCACAAACCCTGGTACATCAACGATCTTATTGCAAATGAAAATTCAGCCTTACCAGCATTAGGTAAGCACAGTCAAACTGAACATATTTAGTGACTCACATAATTGCAACCTCTCTTCTACTATACATGAAACTTTTTAATTGGGCATGTCTACTGAACTTAAAAGAAAAATCCAACAATAATTTAAGATTTTAACCTAGAACTCTAAGTTCTGTGCACTACAATAGTGCAAACCAAAGTAGCTGTCTTTATTTTTAATTATCCCAAAACTAGCTACAAAATTTTGGAGCAAAGCAATACAAAATTGCATCAATCAACAAAGGAATGTAAAAAGTTTCCATAAAACTAACCAAGTAACATATATCCACAGAACTCTAACTACTGTCAACTTACTACAGTGTACCATGAAACTGATATGAATTAAAAGTTCCATGTTCAATTCTGAAAAGTATACAATTCATTACTGAAAAAGGACAAATTACAGTCAGGGATTCTGCATCAATCAAAAAAAACCCCAAACAAGTTATATGCTATTCAGCACATACATATGCTACCTCACAGAGGTTAAAAAAA
>VXBC01009533.1:1148979-1159382 GCA_013399945.1 Ploceus nigricollis | reverse complement strand
CAGGGGCTTTAGGAAGAGGAGGCTGAGACGCCGCTGCCCTTGCTGAAAAAAGCGTGGCCTCCGAGTGGGATGAGCCAGGGTCTAACGCCCAAGTGCGCGTCTCCCGCTTCCCAGGAAAGCGGTGGCTCAGGGCAGGCCGGAGAGCGACACCCGGAGCTGCCCTGCGCAGCGACACGTCCCGCCGAGCGCCCGGGTCAGCGTGTCCTCAGCACCAGCGAGGATGGCTTGGGGCGCTCGCGTGGGGACGCACAGGTGCTCTGTCCCACGGGGAAAAAAAAAATTAAAGCAGTCCCAGGTCTCCTCAGTGAGAAAATCCACCAGCAGGTGCACTCCATGAGGGACATGGGCATCTTCTTGGCAGGCCAGCCAAGGAGCTCGCCCGACACCAGCTCATGCAGGTGGTTTCTGCTCGAGCAGGGGCCGAAGGGAAGAGCAGAAGTGCGTCGGGAGGAGGAGTTGAAGAGGGTCTAGTTCGCTGTGACCTGCTGGATGTCATCGTCCTTTATTTGATCAAGTCCAGCAGGACCGCTGCCGCTCAAAACAGCTGGCCTCCTGTGTTTTGCAAGCATTGCTGACGTTGATCATTAAGTATTTGAGTTGTGTTTCAATGTTTGCTGAAGTAGCCTCTGTGATGCAAAATGGCGAAAAGAAAAACGAACAGGCATCTATTTCAAACGTGTCTTTGTAAACAACACTAATTGAAGCAATGATCAAGAATATTACATTTAGTAACTTCTGACTTGGGGCACTAGAGAAGAATTTACTGTATTTAAACCTCTGTAAATTAATTCCAAGTCTTTGAAGATCGTGTAATGGAAAATGGATTTAGCAGGCTGAACACAATTCAGGTATTTAAATCTGATTGTGTCTGTAAAATTAAAATGCTTCTTCACTGGAGTAAAAGATTTTAAATTGGAATAGTATCTCTAAAAGAATAAATCTACTAATAACTGACCAACACTATTTCTCTAAGAGTGAGACAATTTTGAGGGCAGCATATTTCAAGTAAGACACAAAACAAAATGGCAGGAGTGTTTTGGGTGAAGACTTATTATAGATGGATACTGAAAGCCTTCACCAGTGTTTCTAATAAAATCACTGGCTATTAAAACTAAATGTATTTTAATCTGTTATTTTCATTTTTGCTAATCTCCAGTAATACTCCTCACTAGGAAAATGCCATTTTAGTTTTCTCAGTCTACCAATCCTCTTTAACTACAGTGATGTTTGATTTGGGAACACTTCAAAATTTTTTCAATGGGTTACCACTGGAGGTTTTTCTAAATTAAATAATCACAGTTGGCAGTGCCTGTTTTTATGAAGTCTGTGCTTTGTAACTACTGAATTTGTCTCTTCTCAAGAGACAACTAGATTTGCCTCTGGGTTGTATTGGAGAAGACAAGGTACTTGCTAAAGATTTAAATACACAACAAAACATGCTTGCAGGGAAGTCTGCTCCAAAGGAGCCAGCCAGAAATAATGCTCTCTGAAATAGAGGTTTAAAATTCAGCTGGCTCCACGTAGCATAGCATGTCCGAGGTCTGAGTTCATAAGCAGGTGTGGCCTGTGTAGATCTGAGAGTGAATAATGACTTCCAAATTTCTGTAATTTAGAGTAAACTCCTGGACACGTCACTTTGTAAGACAAGGATCCCAACTTCTACTGATCCATAAGACCTAAGTGAATTCTACTCTGTTGTGTTTGAGGGTCCACACTAGATATTGTAAACCTGTGAGCTGGTCTGGAAGCTGAGGGGCTTTGTACACTCTTTGCATATAGATCCTGAAAGTAGGTAGGCAGCTGCAGATTCTGCAGGTTCTGCTCCATGCTAACACGGCAGGACTGTTTAGCAATGTTCTTGTTGTCGTTTAACCCCAGTCAGCAGCCACACCCCAGGCAGCTACTCGCTCACTCCCCTAACAGCAGGATTCGGGACAAAATCAGAAGGCTAAAAGGCAGAGAACTTGTGGGTTGAGATTTAGACAGTTTAACAGGGAAAGCAGAAGTTGCACACACAAGCAAAGCAAATCAAGGAATTAATTCACTGCTTGCTATGGTGTTCAGCCATCCGGGAGAGCAGAGCCTCGGCTCATCCTCCAGGAGAGCAGGGCCCCATCGCATGTAAAGGTTACTTGGGCAGACAAACACCATCCCTCCAAATATCCTCCCCTTCCTCCTTCTTCCCCCCACTTTGTATGCTCAGCATGATGTCACATGGTGTGGAAATGTCCCTTTGGTCAGTTGGGGTCACCTGTCCTGGCTGTGTCTCCTCCCAAGCTCCCAGGCACCCTCAACTTCCTTGCCAGCCTGGCCATACAAAAAGCAGAAAAGGCCTTGGCTCTGTGTAAGCCCTGCTCAGCAATAACAAGAACATCTCTATGTTATCAACTCTGTTCAGCACAAATCCAAAAAACAGCCCCATGCCAGTCACTGTGAAGAAAATTGACTCTATCCCAACCAAAACCAGTACAAGCATTTATTCTTAACATTAAACATTGCCAACCTGTGACTTCTGTCATTTTCTTGCAGTATTGTTTTGGCTTCAGAGCCAAATATTCAACATTAGTTCAGTTCATTTCTGTGATGCAGAGCATCAGAAAGAAACAAATAGGGCCAAGTTCAATATTTTTTTCCTTAAAATTATATCTTTGTAATTCAGTGATTTCAAAAGAAATCAAAACAAAAACTATTTAATCCAAAATACATTATGTGGTTATGGCAAAACAACTTATATCTCTAACCATGAGAAAAGACATCCTTTAGATACAATGCCTAGATTTTTATGGGATTCTGCTTGATCCAATACCTCTTCTTAGAAAAGAACTTTCAGAGAAAAAACTTATTTATATATGTCTGTGGGTGTATGTATGTAGTTTTGAAAGGAAATGGGCTATGTATCTTATCTATGATGAAACAGCTATCTTTTTTGTTTATGCTGCAGCAATTCAAATTACTGCATTTACTGAGAAAATTCCCTGTCATGTTTCAGGCTGTCCCTGTAATAATTCTTAGCACTTTCCCACTCGTTTTAGTGAGTTACAAAGGAATGTGGCCAATTTACTTAGGATCACACAGTTCTTCAGATCTATTGACACTAGAAATACTTTACTGATACAGAAACCCCAATACTATCCACCAGTGAATTGCATCCAGTGAAAATGAAGTTATGCTAGCAGAGCTCTGCTTGCTTACAAGATAGTCCCATAAGTTATATGGTCCTAATAACTAATAACTAATCCTGGTAAAAGGCAATGTGACTGCATACATACGTGGTGGTTTATTAGCATGTTTAAGGGATCATGCACTATGCTGATGTGGTCACGTTAGAAGAAATCTGGTTTAGATTTAGCCATAGAGGACACTGATATAGGTTCTTACTTATTTTTAATTGACAAAAATAGGTTAGGAAGACATCTCCAAAACAGGACAAAAAGTAAGGTGGTAAGAACATTTGCTCTTGTTTAAGATATTAGAAGTCATAACTTCTGAAGGATTTGGGTAGAATGCTTATGAGGGCATGCTGCTGAGGCTGGGATTATTTTCAGGAACAGGGAAGAAGAAAGGAAGAGCTCTAGAATGTAATATTTAAGTACCTCTCTGTACTCCTATTGCTTCAAACAGAAAAACAATGTGCTTCTTCACTTTGTTAGCTTTTAGATTATCCATTATATTTGTATCCTACTGAACTGAGTTGTGAGTAAATTATGCACAAAATCTATGTAAAGATAATTATGCATTTATCCAAAATATGTGACGGCACATACACATTTTTTTTCCCATGCATTTCACCCTCAATAACATAATCATCCAGCAGCAGACCTTTATGCAGCCCAGGCCCCTGTACCTAAACAAATCCACAAGGACCTTTGTGGAATTCATGGCAGGACTTGAGTTCAACAGAGACGCTAGCTACTACTACATTCTTTTGTGCAAGACACTAGCACTAATATCAGCATTAATCCAGCATTGCCCAATCTTAAAAGGCCTCACTCCAGTGGAAGAGACTTTTTTTCTTGCTTCAGAAGCATGGAATATTTAAAGTTTCAGAGAACCATTGAGCTAAGGACATCAATGCAGTTGAGAAGAATTACACTGAAAAGTGATGTGAAAAGGAAATGCAAGAAAGTGCATGCAGCAGACTGAGAAAGGGACCAGATTGCAGAGGAATATGTATGTACTGGAGAGTAGGCAGAGAGAGAAAAAATAAAACATGTAAATTGGGATTGTGAGATAAGGAATAGCAAAGCAGCTGCTATCAAAGAGAAATGGTACTGTGACCAAAATCAGTTAAATACAATTAAGCATGGATTAAAATATTTAGTCATTTCTAGCATTTATTTTCCTGTGTGAACAATTGCTGAAGCACTAAGAATGACACATACTTAATGAAAATAGGTGAAGGGATAAGATTTATTCTGTAAAATTCATGGATCTTATAATGATGATGATGAAAATTAATAACTATGAACTGTTTTTTCAGTGTTCAAAACCAGATACAGTGTAATTTCTAAAAGGACTTGATATGACACACAGTCTAGTAAACAGACTTTAAGTATTCTAATCCTATTTCTGGAAAGTAAGGTTACATAAAAAGCAAATGGTATGACACTTTTGAATTCTGCTTGATGGAGAAGCCAGGTCCCTGTGGTCAGTGCTGTGTTCCTTCTAGATTACAGTTTCCGAAAGGAAGACCTAGCTGAAGTAAGAATTGCAAATGGAAGCAAATGTAGGTCATAGCCATGATTCATATTTGTACCGCAAACTACAAAGATGCCAAGTAGATATCTTGTTGAGTAGATCTAAAGCCCAATGCTGCAAAGGTTTGCATTTCACATATAGTGTTCCTGAGATAACTGTGAAAGAGATGGAGCGACTCCTGCTCTCATACCTGCAGACTTGTGTTGCTTCCTGTACACTGGATAAGGCAGTCAGGTCTCTATTCAGAGTGGGTTCCATTCACCGAAGAAAGCCCATCAAAAATTACCAGATTTCACTTGTAGCCATGTTACCACTTAGATATGATGTAAAGGTAGCAGCAGAAACCTGCAGCAAGGATGTCTTGGGAAAAGTTGGACCATCCCAATCAGCAATGTGCAAAGCTGATGGGAGTTTCACCCTTAACACAGAATCATACATTACTGAAATAAGTTATGCACCATTTTTGTGTAAAACCTATACCAGGAAAAAAAAAAATTGACTTATTTGCAACATTCAGTTTTTAGTAAACAATATATAATAAGCAGTCATTGGAGTTTTTTCCTGATTATTTTACTTTATAAGAGTGTAGAAAAGACTTTTGTTTATTGTTGTGTTCTGTTATACTTGTTTAACTTGTCAAAACATTGTTTTCTTGAAAAATGAAGCAAAAGTCATTTTCTTCATAGATAATAACTGTAAGGTACCTATTACACACAAGCCCATCAAAGCCCATATACTTCTCCTCCATCATATTCCCACTCTGTCTCTATGTTGTGAGACAGTCCTAACCAGGTCAATCAACCAACACATCCCTTTCTCAGAAGAAAACGGCTACAGCTCATTAATTAAAATCACATTTAAACAACTGATGTACTGCCATCTAGTGCTTCCTGAATACAGGAGGAGACAGAGAGATGGACTCGTTTAGGTAGTCCTGAGTATCCAGGATTGGCCTATTGCAAACCAACAGTTAAAATCATCCATTTCCTCTCCTCATGCTCATTGTGAGCTTACCTAAGAACAGTAATAGGGAACAATTTACACTGTGAAAAGCGACATAGTATGCTAAAGTAATCAATCTGAATATTTACTGTTTCATTTGCATATAAAGAAGACAGGAGGAACAGTATTTGCAGAGTCTACATCACTTGAGGGGACATTCAGTGAAAATGAAAAATGTTGTAGACTGGGAAAAAACAAGTGGGACATACCTCACACATTGTACAGATTCTTTTGTTGTACAAAGAGGCAATGAAATCAAAGACATTAAAATATTAAAATGTTATATTCAGTGAGGTATAGCACTAACAATCACATAGGTCTAGTTACTGCACATAATTTTGCAGAGAGGTTGTTCTTAGAAAGTGAAAAGCTGTTCCAGAAATTGAGTTAATCTTCATTTGGAATAACATCTTCTGTGTGTGTAAGAAAGACTAGAAGTATTGCAAACTCATTGTTCAATAAAATAGCTCAGGATCAGTACTTGTAGCTATACAGAATGTCTCTTAAAATTGGACTCCTAGTAAACTGAAAAAAAATGAAGGGGAAATTTAAGTCAAAGATACGAAAATGTTTAATCCAATAATTCTGGTATAAGCAGGTACTCACAGAATGAGTAGTTTATTATGGTGTTTCTGAAGTAGAATTTTCACTGGTATCAAGGACAGTCCCTTGCCAATATTTCTATGCAAAAGAACATTGGGACCCGGGCTAATATACTGAGGTAAAATAATTGGTAACTTCAGAACTTAAAATATTCAAAAGAATATTTGTTGGAATGTTGCTATTTAACCATAATATTTACAGCCTAAAAAGTTTGTTTACACAAACTAGTTCTTGACAAGTTAATTTTATGATTTTCAGACAAACTATACCAAAAACTGAGAAAAAAAACTGTGGGAGGGGAAAAAAATCAACTATTTTTTCCTTGAAATTTCAATCTTCTGTCTTTATTTCAATTTTATCAGTAGTTTTCCCAAGGTAATTATCTCAAACATTCCTCTTTTTTAAGAAAATCACCCTAGAAAGTATATAATCTAAACTCAAATATTTTTATAAAAAGCTCTGTTTCCCTTTATAAAGTTCAAATAAATTCTTGTCATATTGTGATAACTTTATAACAGGATGTAATCAGAAATGTGATTTTGAAAAATCAGAAAAAAGTGAAAAAATTACTCTGCAGAGGGAGTACTTTTCACCCTGCAAATTAGACGTTTGCTTAAGTGCTAAACCATTTAAAACTCAAACTCATCTTTAGCACAAAGTAAGATACATTGTGATAGTTAATTCTGAACTTTTATACTTCTAGTGTATATTTCTAAAAGTAGATATGAAATTGAAAAGTTGTATAATTTCTTTAACCTCAATTTATTTGCTTTTTAATATATCTAGGAAATCAGTAAAATTTTTTAAAGTAATTAAGAGTGCCCATTCTGTTTTTCACACTTTTTCTCTTTGCTATTATTTTGCTCTTTGTCTCATCTGCATAAAGCAGTCCAAATTCTCTCTCTACAGCCATATTATCTACCCTTTTTCATCAGTCCTAACTCTGGACTTCATTATGGACATGTAAGACATTTTGCAAAATCATTTGTACTAATAGATAAGCTGAAGTAACCCATGGCCACACTAAGCCACCAGCATTTAAATTTGTATATTATCAGTGAAAGACTGAAAGAGTTTTTATCAATACCAGTGTAACGCTCTTCTCTTTTTAATGGCTTGCATTTAAAGGCCACAGAGTTTTTAATGGGCGTTTTACTTAGGAAGCAAAATCTGCAGAGCAAGTGGCAGTTTTTGATTACATGATTACTGTGCATAAATAGCCCCATGCTGCTCAACACAAAAAGTTGACACGTACATGATGTGAAAATCTGAAACCATACATGGAGTGAAAGGTTCCTTTGTATTAGACATATTCAGCAGTGAACTGTTTTTTTTAACCTCCACAGGATTTAAAAAATTTACAGGAGCTTGAAATAAAATTAGTACTTCTGAAGTGTCATTATTATGAGGCCAGAACATAGACTGCAGTATGGCTTACTACAGTATGGTTTTCAGGATTATTACAGCAAATTCATGCAAATAAAATTTTCTACTATTATTTTTACCTTTTCACTTCCCATTTGTATTTTAAGTAATGCTGGGATCTGTCACAACCCCATATTCTCAGAGCAGAGACTGTATTCTTTACATAGAACTGAATACAGTTTAAGTAGTAATTGTACTTGTAGTATGAAAAAGAAACAGTAATGATAATTATATCTTATAGCTGAATGTGAAAAAGTTTGTGAGCCCAATCCTGTTTCCATTCATGCCAAATTTTACATGAAACTGAGAGGAAGAAAAGTAGATATTATGTCTCTTTGTGAGGATACAATTGTGACAGCTGGTCCCCAAATATTGTAAGTATTACTGATATGGCAAAGGTAATGCCTAAGTAGAACATTTATTCCTGTGTATCTAATGTCTAAGTAGAGCTTTCCCTAAGGGCAGCATAGTATTGTTGGGCCATACCACATCTTTTTATCTTACCCATAGCAGATACCTTCATCATTGCTGAGGGAGTTGCAGTGGAAATAATTTAGGATCAGGACATATCTTTGTCTGTTTTAGACTGCCCAGCATTAGCTCATCCTTCAGGAGCCAGACTTGCAAGTTTGTGTACATTAAAATTACAATGTCTGCAAAATTTGATGGAAGATGGAACAGGAAAGGAGCAGAAGAGAATGTTACTTTATTAGAACCTATCTACATCACTAAAACCTCTCACTATAAAAAATACTGTGAATCTAGTAATTAAAATGATATACCAAAACCAAAGAGTGGTTCACTAGAGTGATCTAGTAAGAACAAGAGCAGACTACTACTATAGAGATTACATACATGTTTTATGTAAACCAGTTGAAACTGGCAATCACATACTTCTGAATATAACTGGTGTTGTATGCAGTAAGTATTTATGCACTTCAAATATTTAAACTTGTAATTTTTTTCCTAACTGCGCTCTCCAATAGTCCATTGAGAACTCTTCATTTCCCATTCAGTAAAAACAAGGTTTACAATTATATATAAAGTTACAGCTATTCAAATGAGTGCTAAAAAATGTAAACTTACTGGGACTTTAGGATTTTAAAATTACAGTTGGAATTTGTTCTTTTGATTTTATCGTAAACACTTGTCTAATAGCATGTCTTACACACACTGCATATATGTATGCAAATTGTGGCCTCTCTTCACTGGCCCTGAAAACTTTTGTCATCTGCTTGCTGATCAGTAGGATCTGTGTTCTTGTCAGGATTAAAAAAAAAAAAAAAAAAAAAAAAAAAAAAGAGGGAAGAAAAAAAAGGGGGGGGAAAAAAAAAAAGAGGAAGGAAAATAAGGAGGAGGGAAAAAGGAACATTTAGGCTGAGAAACTGGAACAGAGCATGCTCTTATCAGAGGAGCTGGACTTTATCTGAGTTAAACCAGCAAGTTTAAGGCTTCTTTTTAATTTAAGATAGTTGTCCAGTTCATTAAATGTGTGTATCTGTATTAAACAAGAACAAATGAATGCAAGTGATCAATGTAAATGCTCTGGGTGGGAGGTTTCAGCTGAGAATTTTTTTCTAGAAAAAGATAGCCAGGAAAAGTCACAGAAACTGAGACAAAAAATTTGGAACTTCTTCTCTGAAGAAGCTCATACCTCAAGAGCAGTTTTCACGCCTTGGCACTTCAACATGCTTTCAAGAAAGACAGAGACGCTGCAGCTGTTCATGGTAACAGTCCTGGCTTCTCTTAAATAATACACATAAAACAATTACAACCTGGAGAGGATACAATCTTACTTGTCTTTCAGATCCCCTTTACAGCTTTGATCCTGTTCTGAGTCCGCACTAGCATTAGCTGAAGTTTAAGGGATGTTCATATAGAACAAACAGAAGGTTAAGAAACATTAGCAGATGAACAGAGCACATAACATATAATAAATATGATGCTTTGGAAATCCGTACTTTGCATATGCTTGAACCGTGTGTCATTCTGATCCTTCTCATTGCAGAGAGGTTATAGCTGAAAAATGCCAGAGAGGATAACAGAAAATTACCAGATAATAACTAAGCACAACTAAGTGGTTGAGGAGTATGCAGAATACACAAGGCTGTCAATGTCAATAAGACAGGGATCCGTAAGGGAGTAGTCTGGACACTGTGAGTGGCCACAGTCTGTCTTAGCGTGATCACAAAGGGTTAGAAAATGAAATTACCAAGCACACGTTTTAAAGAAAAAGTGTTTCTTCCCAAAATATACAACAGGGCCAGAAATATCTTAGAAAATGTATAAAGTGCCTCATGAATGCTAAAACTTTTCGTGATCTGAAGGGGCAACCAGATCCACTGGAAACAGTAACTAGCTGCATAGACTCCATGCTTTCCGCAAGACCAATTGGAGGTAAGAAAACACTCTGCACTGCAAGCTGACACCAGCACCACGCTATCTTTACCCCACAGTTTGGCCAACCATCTGGGCTACTTTCCCCTCCCAGCGTTGCCTCCCGATCCACGGCCCCGCAGGGACACCGGAGCCTGCTGTAAGTGGTCTCTGTTTTGAATTCAGTCGCGGGCTGCCGAGAGAACTGCACCGAGCACGGCCACGGGCAGCGCAGCTCCCCAGGGCGGGCTGGGGGCACGGACCTGTGCCGGGGCGGCGGGACGGGAGCTCAGGCTGAG
>VXBC01009533.1:932052-1148946 GCA_013399945.1 Ploceus nigricollis | reverse complement strand
GTGAGCGGCCGGGCTGCCGCTGAGGGTGGGCGCCACCGGGCGAGCGCCTCATGTTCCGTGCCGTCTCTTCCTTCCGCCTCTTCCTGGCTGTTTTCCGTCCCGGACGCCCGAGGCTTTATCTGTTTCTTCCGGGGGAACCCGCCGGCCCAGGCGCGTCCCCAGTGCCCCTCTCCGAAGTGAGGAGGCCGCCGCGGCCCCCTGCTCCCCGCGCTGCCCCTCCCCAGCCGGGCTTGAAATATCTCCGAGGCATTTGGGCCTGGGCTTGTTTTTAATCGAGATTATTAGCCATAATCGGGGCTGTTCGTGTGGCTCCCTCAGGTTTTCTGGGTTATTTTTCCGCAGGCGGATCCTGTCTGTGCCGTCTCTGGGTTACGCTGGCATGACCACGGCGTTTTTCTGTTTGTTTGAATGTTTCTCCCCGCCCCAGCTGGAAGCCTGCGTGGGCAAGGCTTGCTGGCTGTGGCTTGTTCTTGCCTGCCCTCCTCCTCTTACTGACTCTGGACTGTTGTGGTAGCAGTCACATGCTGGAAGTGGATCAGGGAGCCAAGAGGCTAAAGCTTTAACCTGTGCTCAGCAGCAGTGCCAAACAAGTCTGGATTTAAGGAATTTTGGCTTTTGACAACTGTGGTTTTGGCTCATCTTAATGAAATGAAACCAGCGTTTGCTCCAGTTAGGAAGGACACTTACTGGATTTTCTTTATGTGAGATTGACTGCATGGGATCATCATATCCCGTGCTTTAATTCCCCTCCTTTCCATGTTGTCTGTAATAAAATCTATTTGAAGAGATTATGTAATCTAGTGCTTCCTAATACTAGTTGTATTTTAGGCTACAAAGATGGACTGTAGCCAGTCTTGTGAGAAAGTAGCATGGTCCAAGCTCTGATAAAGCTATGTCTGTGAAGGAGTGCCCTGATCCCTCATGGAAATGAGGGAATGGTGAAATGCAGAAATGGTGAATCATTTGTTCCCATGAGACAAAAGATATTGTCCTAAGAAGAATTGCTGGGTTTGTGAGAGATGTGAGCTGTTAACCCCACTATTGATTCTGTGATCATAGAATGGTTTGGGTTGAAGGTTCTTTAAAGATGTGTTTCCAACCCCCCCTGCCATGGGCAGGAACACTTTCCACTAGACCAGCTTGCTCAAAAACCAAGCCAGCCTGGCCTTTAGCACTTCCAGGAATGGGGCATCTGTAGCTTCACCAGGCAACTGTTCCAGTGTCTCTCCACCCTCATAGTAATGAATTTTTACTGATGTGTAATCTGAAGTATTAGGTGAGATGCCTTGGCTGCTGGAGTGTTGGTTCTTGCTTTCAGAGCTTAAAATTACACCTGGCCTGTGAAAATGGGCTAAGGAGGGCTAGGGGGCATCTTTGCTCTCATGTTTCTGTATTTTATATCAGTAACATAAGAGGAGTGCCATTTGTAAACATTTAGGTGTGCAGTAAAAGGTCATTTTACCAGGCAGGTATTTCAGTAAGGGACATTTTCAGTCAAAGACTGGGCTAATTAAAAGGTATCAAATAGCTGATCATACCAAATAGGTGGTCTGTTCACACTCCTCTGTGGTAGGGCAAGTGTAGTGTTCACAGTTCTAAAATAAAACTGGTTATTGACTGAAATAACTCTTGATGACTATTTCCTTCACTTTAGGCAGTTGTCTGCAGGTGAAATAACACTGGGGAGACAATCTACATTGTCCTCATTGACATGAGGACATAAACCTAGGTGAAATCCCTCTCTTCCCATGATAGTGTCTAGAAGGATGGCGTGTTTCATTTGTCTTGAGGCTTATGCTGCTTTTTCTCATGGCAAAGAGAAGTCCTCAGTTTATAAATAAGTAAATAGCCTGGTGAGATGTAAATAAGTAAATAGCCTGGCACATCTGAATAGTCAGAAGTCTGGAGTGGGATGGGGTCTGCCCTTGTCTTGTTCTGGGCTGTGGTTGGTATCAAGAAGAACAGTCAAAACTTGAGTGGAAATCTTGAGTTGTTTTCTCTTCTGAGGCAAGGGACATAACAACATAACAGGATGCTAAGAGAGAAACTGTAACAGTTTTGGCCATTGTAGTGCCTTGTGTATGTTCCCCTTAATATGTATTGAATGACCTTGTCCTGGTCTGAAAGGAGCAGGGATTCATAGCTGTGGGTCACGTTCCTTGTTCAAAGTTTTTCCCTCCACCCATACTTAGTTTTACCTTCTACTTAGTAAAAGACACTACATTTGAGCTGAATGTGAAGTCAAAGAACTAATACTTGGCTCCAACATGACAAGGGCAGGCTGCATTCTCTCTAGTGTAGGCACTGTGTTGCTCAGCATCTGGTAGCATCTTCTTCTCTCTGTGAACTGCTGCTTCTTTCCTTCCTGAGTTCAGCTCTAGTTATTGCTGCAGGTGTTTTGACATGTCAGTAGTATCAGAGATTGAATACTCAAAACTGTTACTGTTACACTGCAGCTTTGTTGTTGCCTCCAACTGCAGTTGGACAAAAGTAAGAACAACAAAGAGTTTTGCAGTAGCTGTATAAAGCACGTGAGAGAGACTTTGTCACTTTTTCCCATAAATATACTGATGTTTCTGACGTCTCTCAGGGTTGAAGCTCAGATAATTTTAACACATTTTAAAAACTGAAGTTCCTGAAGGCTCAGTGTGATACTAGGAAGTAGATTAGTGCTGGATTCCTCGGCTGAGTTCTCACATAAAGATGTGATGAGAGTTTACCTAGAGTTTAGGAGCTTTCTCAAGATATTAACCTAGTGGGGTTTTCCCCCCTCAGGGCTTGATTTGCTAACAGAAAATTCCTAAACCTTTGTACTTTACTTTTAGAGCTTACCTGTTGCTATTGTTTGCGTTCCCCTTCTGTTCCAGGGTTCCTTGGAAATAACACAGAGTTTGGAAGATGATCCTCTAATGGATGCACCTCTCATTTCGTCTCATACATTGCATTCCCAGCTGAGGCCAAGATTTCATGCTATCCCAGCAGTTCTCCTTGCCAATTTCCTGTTGCTAATACATGTAAGTTTAAGAAGCACGATTTCCCTAAGAAACATGATATGACAATGAATTGCATACACTGGCTGGTCTTACAAACCAGTGTTCTTAAAAACCACTTTACCAATAAATTTTGATAGTGTATATGCTATCCAATACTTTCTGCCTTCTCATTCTGGTTGTTGGTGCTGGGACACATCTTGTTAGGAAGATCATTTTAAATAGTAGTTCTTCTATGCTGTTGGAAATGTAATTTTAAAATAATATTATTGCCATAGAAGTGCTATACTAGTTACAGAGGGCTGAGAAAATTTTGATGCCGTGCCTTCTGAGAGCAAACCTAATTTCAGAGAGAAGGTAACTAAACAAGTTAAGCTGGACTTGCTTAGGGGGTGTTGATTGGTAGTGGATGGAGAGAGAAAGTAATCCAAATGTTACTTCCTGCTCTCACTTCTGGGGGTTAAGAGCAAAAAGCACAAATACTGAACAGCATCTAGGCATTTATGGGGGCTGGTAGACAGAAGCAGAGAGAGTCCTGCCTAGTAATGAGTTTTTCCTTGATAAGCTGAAGAGGCTTGTTTTTGCTTGTGGGTGTGTGGCAACCAGATAGGAAGAAGGAAGGCTGAAGAGCTCTGAGCGTAAGATCTGACTGAAATGCCACTTTCATGTCTTTCAGGGACATGGGTTAGTGGGGGATGTGGTAGTGTTAAGTAAAGGGTGGACTTGGTGACCTTAAGGGTCTTTTCCAACCTGGATTCTATGATTCTATAGTACCAGTGTACCAGTGACAGTTGAGCTGTTTTGGAGCTTCATTTGATCTCAAACAAAAAATGCAGTGCCCAGTGCACTTGAAAACATGCTCTCTGCCAGGACTTTAAAAGCACATACCAACCTCTAAGGTCTCTCTTTGGGCAGCTGCATAAAGTTGTTCAATATGCTTTAGCCTTCTAATTTTAGGAGTAGCTGTTTTGTGGGCCTTGTAGTAGTATCAAGAAATGCTCCTCTGGCTGTCAAGTAGGCTTAAGAAAGACCTCTGCTGTTCTGCTGAGTGAACTACCAAAATTCCCAATGGAAACCATGTATCCGGCCTTATTCCGTTCCCCTACCAGAAGAACTCTGTGCCATTCCCTTGTAGAAGGCACTTGAAATCTGCTATTGGTAATAGAGCAGTGACTATTTTTCTGCTAAGCCTTGGGGTTTTGCTTCTACTACCATAACTGATGCAGCCAAATGTCAGTCACCCAGATCCTAGGAAACTGCTGCGTATTCTCCTCCCACCTTTTCCTCTCTCCTACAAATGGAGAGAAGTGTGGTTAGGTGAAATGGGAAAACTTCTGTGGCCTCTGTCAACACACATTTTCACAGGTTAAGTCTTGTTGCTGTTGCTGAACCTGCTTCAGTGACCAGTTGGTCCTTGGAGCAAAATGGAGAAGTATCCTTTTCTGTTGACAAAACAGCATTATACTTGCTACCTTGAGTGGCACTGTCTCTCTCACTGAAAAGATGGGTGGGCAAAACAAGTTTATTGGATTTCCTTCCCCTGTGCTTCTGCAAATGTGCATTAATCTTGTGGAATGTGGAGAGAGGCCAGGGTAGCTCCTGATGCACAGCCTGCCAAAGGGGTAAATGTCCTGGAGAAGTTAAACCACCATAGTATTATGCAGTAGAGCTGTAATGCATCTCTAAAGCAATTTGTATGTAACTTGGAGTATTTCTTCTCCACCTTCTTGTGCCAAGAAATGGAACTAGGTAGCAAAATAGCTGCTGTGATGCAGCTGCCTAGTTACATACAATTCTGGAAAGTGGGTAAGATATGCTGGACTGTGGTGGGACTGGGTTTTTGAGTGCCTTTCCTTTTGCCAAGCCTTGCTTTTCTGAAGGCTTCCCATCAGGAGGCTAGAGAGCAATGTGAAGTGTACAGGCTAGAAATAATTTCTTTATATTAATCCTGTCTTTCCTTAATCTTCTCTGTGCGTGCACATACACAAAATTGAACTTAAATACTACTCTTTATAAGAATAACTTTTTGTTTGTAAAAATATGTGGGGGATGAAACACCTACTATTGTACTGCACAACAATGCAAACAAAACATATTTAATAAATACCACTCTAAATGCCAGCTTCCTGTTTCCTCTTGCGTATACACTGCTGTAGTAGTTTAGTAGAGATGTAATGCTAGGTCATTCCTGCTTGCATCAGTTTAATATAGCTATTTTCTTTACTGAAATGTATTCCTCACACCTGGAAGGAGTAGAACTAGTTGTATCACTATTGTAAAATGGCAAACCAAACAGTAAACAGACTGAATAAAATAGCTGAATTATTCTTAGTTGTGTAAGAAAAGGTGGTAAAATAATAGATTAAATAAGAGGCAGGTTTATAATTTGTTTAACTACTTAATCTAGCAACTTAACCTATCTCAGGATAATATGGTATTTAATTTGTACTTGAAGTAATGGTTTTACGGCTAATGTGGGGTACACTCCTATTTTGGTTTGGATTTCTTTCCTTCCACCTTCTATCCTATCTGTCCTCTGTAATGTCTTTTTTAGGTATTGACAATTGTGTGAAAATTATTCCCCTTTCTTGCTCCCTTCCCAATTACCTGACTCTGGTCACAACCTCAGCAAGCTAAGAGCAGTTTGTCTCAAGAATAACTAAGTGGTTCTGAAAAGTTAATTTCTGTGAAGAGTGTTGCTTGAGAAAGTACAAAAATAGGAAATATAAGTTCAAGAGGGTGGAAAGGGGGCGGTGGGGCAACTAAGTATGGAAACAAAGGCAGCAAATGAAAATTGGGTGCTTTCCTCTGTCCTCAGTTCTGATGTGCTGTTTCTCTCAGTTATGACACGCAGAACATTTGACACTTCTTTTTTTAAGCTAAGTATATTAGAACTCATTTGTAGACTTGAAACAAATTGATTTATTGTGTTTTGTATATTAGCAGCTCTCTATTTATTTCTGTATTGGTGGGAGTTGTTTTTCTTTACAGTTCTGTTTTAAAAGTATTCCTGTTCTGTAGAATGAACCAGGATGAGAAAGTATAATATTGTTCTTGTTCACTGAGTGAACACAGTAGAGAAAATATTTTCTGTGACAAAACTCTATAAATATTAAAGCCCTGTGTGTATACATATACTACAGGTAATATGTATCCACAGCTTTGCTTTCTAATTGGCCTAAAGATTGCTGATGTTCACTGCTGATGCTGAAAATTTGGAGAGGAGTCTAGAAGACAGGAAAAGTTATGCCATAATGGCAGTAGTCTGAAAGGATAATATATATACCATCTAACTATATGTGCAATCTGACTGACAATCTGTCAGGTTTTTCTGACATAAGTAAAAAGGTAAAATGGAAAAATCTGATGGTAAATATACTAAGGAATGATTACCAATTGGCAAAGATGCCTACCCAGTGTTAATAATTCACTTTAAGTTACTCTGATGATTCACTTTTCTAAAGTCAACCCAGAGATGATCTTCACTGGCTGTAGGAAAGCGTTGATTTTCACTTAGGAAATGTCAATTTCAGGAAATATGGACTGTACCGATAAGAGCCTGTCCCATAGAGCAGCATTAAGTGTAATTGAATGAGTCTAAAAAGATGTGATTTCTCTTTTATAGGAGCATAAGTCAAGTTTTCTTTAAAGTAAAAAGGCATAGTAAGGAGGGTCCAGAGATGAAGTAAATTCACTATGAAGACTCAAGGAACAGTGAAATTGATTTAGTAGAAATTCTGGGAAGGGTGGCAATTACCAGCTCTGTTCTGCTGGGGACTGGTTGCCCTCCTGTCAATCCTCCTAGCAATTTCAGTCATATGTATGTTCCCAGAGTGATATGTTGTAGCAAGTGTCTAATGTTTTATATGTTACCTCAACTCTAAAAAATCAATTTAGAAAGTAATGCATAATAAATTAACTACATATCCTGGTTTTGTGGGTTTTTCTGGGGTTATTTTTCACATATATAGCTAAATGTTGACTTTAAAGATTTTTCTCTCTTCTTTTCTCTTCCAGGTTGCGTTTGTTGTTCTAGCATTTTTAGCAGCTATGTTTTGTTCTTACCCCAATCCAAACCAAGATAAGTGCCCTGGAAACTACACTCACCCACTTAAAGTGCAGACTGTCATAATAATTGCAAAAGTAGTTCTGTGGGTTCTGCATGTCTGTTTTGAGCGATATGTGCAGCACCACCACAGCAGAGTCAGAAGAAGAGGTTACTTCTCCATATACCGATCAACAAGGCATCTGAAAAGGCTTCCACTGCTGATACATGCCACAGGTGAAGTGAATTTGGGTTTTTTTCCATCTAAAGCTTTAAATTGTGACATAATAAAAGACTGAGCAGTTTATTATTTAAATTGTAATTTATTATAATTGTGTATTATATATTATGAACTTTTACGAACCTGCCTATGAGCACTTACAAATTATCCTGTAGTCAGATGATCTGTACTGATCTTTCTGGTCTGCCAGATGCAGGTTGTAAGGAACTGTTTGTAGTGCAAAAATGCTCACGACTGTGAGGTTGAGTAAAACATTAGTCACTAGGATTTAGTCTTCAGCCATGAAGTATTCAGTCAGCAAGGTCTGTGTTTGAGTGCTAGTGATCTTGATTTGCACATTCTTTTGTCTGGTTGGATATGTGGTAAGACTGCTGGTCCTTCTGGGAAGTGTGCTGCTCTTCTCTTTTCAAGCTCAGCAATCCACATAGAAGCAGATGAATTGCTTGTTGCCCAACAGCTGTCTGAATTCAGTGAAATAACCAATTTTCTGACCTTCACTGAGGATGTGTGACAATCAGCTCTATATCTGACTGCCTTTTTCTACTTTCTATGGACAAAAGGTGGTGAATAGGAGTGATTTAACTATATTTTTAAGTTACATCTCTGGCAAGTTTAGCTGTAAAATGTTGGTGCACATAACTGCTAAAGCTTTTCTACAAATCACTTTCAGATCTGAAATCCATCTAACTTAAGGGAATTTTTCCCACAAATAGGAGTGGAAAAGGGCAGAGCGATGGCTTTTACAGTATTTTTTCCTTTTATAAAGCCACCTCCCTCCTGGAGTAGATTTTTTTTTCACCAGAATTAATAAGTGAAATGGTCCTGTTCTATTTAGCTTTCTTTCCACAGTCCCTAAAAGAGCTAGTCAGCTTGATAAATGTGCAGCACTTCAGGCTCTGGCCACTAGATAGAGCTCTGAAGATGTAGAAGTGTTTGGAGTGCAGTGACAAAAGCAGGCTACAGGAGGCTTAATGATGTAAAAGGATTATTTCTGCCTGTTGCAGTGTAATACTTTGCCCTGCTTTCAGTCTTAGATGGAGCCCACTTCTCCTCTACTAGGCAAACTCTAGGCATTTGTCAATGTTCAGATGCAATCAGGTGTGTGCTGTAGAATTTTGATCATCTGTTGTTCAGAAGGTAGTTGTTCCATTACTGCAAGCTTCCTGCCATGGTAATGACTGCTCATACCACTTCCTTCACTTGACTGACACAGTAGGAAAGAGAACTGCACAGTTCCCTGGCTACATTAATGGTCCTTATAAATTTAGTTCTTTATCCAGACACTGGTCTGACACATTTTTACAGGAAAGAAGAAAACACTTCACACTCAGTATCAGAAAAGATTTTTAGGCCTGTAACTCAGTATTTTTTCTCCTGACTAATTGTACTAATTTCAATTAAACTTTCAGTAATGTTCAAATATTAAGATAATAGCAAGTGGAAGCCAATGCAAGTAGGCTTTGAAAGAAAGGTGTTTAGAGTTTTTTTTTTGCTCTGTTAGCCTCATTTAAATATATTTTAAATCCACTACTTGAAGGAAAATACTCCCTCATTTTCAGCTGACTTACATGATCTCTTAGGAATTGAAAGAATGAGGAAGATGGATAGCATCAACAAAGCCAGAAACTATTTAAGCCCATGTACCTATTTTAGGTATTTCTAGTGTGTCACTTCCACTCTTGTTTTTTAAGTCAGAAGAATCTATAAGAAAATTCATAATTGTCTGCCATTACAGGCATATGCTGAGATGAAACCTCATTTTGCTACCAGCAGGTATAAGCTTGCACGTTAAGGAAATTAGCTGAAGGGGCAAGCATGGTATGAAATAGAAAAGCATTACTGAAATGTTGGGGCCTAATGCATATACTGGACATGAGAAAGCATTAATTAATTTTCAGTAGCTAATAAAATTAGTAAATCTTTAAAATATAACATTTGTTTTCTAGGTAATACAGCCCTGCTCTTGATTCTGTCGGTGCAGCATTCCTTTCCTGACCACAGCAAAGTGTACCTGTATCTTATCCTGGGAGTCCTGAGCCTGGAGATGATTAGTTCCCTGACATGCTTAGTGATTTACACAGGTGAGAGAGGCAAGCTTAGCCTTCTGGTGTGACGTTCATTATAGCTGGTACTCAACTGTTTGTTTGTCCTCACAGTAGTTCACTTGGGGTACCCCAAGGCATTTAACTACCATTATAAATACAAAACGATTCTGTGCTTGTAGAAGGAGAACTAAGGCAAATCCAAAACAAATTGGGAAAGGTTGTCAGGCTTGATTTGGTTCCAAGGGCTGCTAAATGAAAGCTCCATGTTATCTCAAAGCTGTTAATCCAGTGAAGTGGCAATAAATGCCTAATTAATTCAAAAAGTGTCCCATGAAAAGGTTTGTCTGTTTATCAGTGTTTCTCAAAAGCATGCACCACAAGCTGTGAAGCAGTAAGAGCTAGCTGGCTTAGTCAGAACTGTGTACGGGATTTACAGGTGGGGTTTGCATACATGATTGTGTGATTGTGCCTTATCCAGCCTTTTCCTTTTTCCCTAGTCACAAAGTTCCCAAAGTCTTCAGTTTCTCTTTGACACTAAAATGGAAGATTGCCTCTAATGAATACTTAAAAGATGCATGGGTTTTGGAAGCTGTGATGATATCAAAACATTATAGTGCTTTATGAAACTGTGAGGCTTTGCTTTGTGCTATCACTGTTGGTTTGTAAGGTTGTCTGCTTTAGGTTTGGTATAACTTATGAAGACTTGATAAAACACTTGACTTTAAACTTTGCAAAACTATCTAAAATATTGATAAATAAATGCTTAAAAGAAAACTTTGTGTTCATAGTAATGCAATGGCACACAGAAATTCTGCCAAGTAGCTTGGTCATCTAGGAAATAAAACCTATTCTGACTCTCCTGCAGCAGCATCAAAAATGTGCCAAGAAATAAGGTCCCAGCCCTAAACTATGTCTTTGTCTTACAAGTGTGCAGAAGTCTGAATGCTACAGGCTTGTCAGGCTTTCCCCTCAATGGCCCAGCATGGCTCAAGTAGACTGACTGTCCTCTGGAAGAATAAAGGCAGTGATGAGGGAATGCAGTCATGGCAGTGCTAGAAAACTATTCCAGGAATGCTAGAGATCATCCCTCCTTTGCATACGCATACTTACTTTCCTGGGAAACTCGGGAAATAAGAGATAAATTGTAAAACTTTAATAGAATGTCAGGAATTCCAGAGAAATGCTATTTCTAGCCCTGAGGCCTGCTGGAGCTCAAAGAGCTACATTGTGTGACTCTTACCTTGACCAAAAAGGATAAGTGCAAGAAAGATGACCTACATAGTAGTAAGGTCTGAGCTTGTACTTCTGTAAGAGCTCTCAAACTATTTTTCTGCTTATTTGTCACCAAAAGGGTATTGTTTCCTGACTTGTGCTTATGCCAGCCCCTGTGACCTTCAAATTCATTAAGCAATTCTCACTGTTGGTTTGTAAGGTTGTCTGCGTTAGGTTTGGTGTAATTTATGAAGACTTGATAAAACACTTGCCTTTAAACTTTGCAAAACTATCTAAAATATTGATAAATAAATGGATATAAAAGGAAGTTGTGGGGTGCAGTGTTGTGCTTTGCAGCTCAGAGAGGCTTGAAGAAGGGTCCAGTGAATCCTGGAACTAAGGGAAAGAGTTGCATTGCTAGGAAAGAGTAAGGCAGTGTGTTCTACCAATAGCTACCTTATTTCTTGAGCAGCCCCAAATCAACATAAAATTCATTCTCTAAAGCTTGGTGTACAAAGCTAGGATTAATTTTTATGTGACTTTACACCTGCTGCAAGATGAGGAAGACTTCCAGTCACCCTAAGTTGCTTTTTCCAGTGGGTAGTGTAATTTGTTTTCTTGTTTTCATCCCAATGCTTGTTGAGGGAAGCTGAGAGATTGCTTGCCTGTCTGTCTTATCTGTAGTGGTGGATTTTAAGGTTTTTTTAACATTCTAATATTAAATTAAAGCTGTACTGAGGCAAAACAAATATATTTGGCCATTTTTGAAAATAGCCTGAGAATCTGTAGTAATAATGACATTCAGATGGGTTTTTGCTCTTAGACAGGGTAGAGTATGTGCCTGAGTAGAAGCATGAAGCTTCTTTAATGGAATAGTTTTAAGGGCAGCCCTCCGCTGAGGCTTAGAATTCCCCTCTTCAAGGCACACACTTAGCAGATACTGCTAAGATAGTATCAGCTGAGCAACAATGGGGCGACTAAGGTAAATTTACACTAAAAACTACTGGCCCACCCTTTTCTGTGTTAGTATGTTACTCCTAATTTTGGAGAGAAGGCAGCACCAGTTCACATATTGTTTCTTCACAGTGAATAGTTATCTAACTATTAGAATGAGACATAAATGCTTATCTGTAGAAGGTTCATGTATCTGACTTATTTTCTGCTAAATAATTCTGTCCCACAAATTAGGAATACCTGATTGTAATTCTAGATACTTCTCTTGCTTGTTGGACCTGTTTATGAATTGTATGATAGACAATGTCCTGTGAAGGACTACTGCCTTCCTTAAAATTATCTCAGTGTAGCAGTGTGTGTATATAGCTGTAGGATGCAGAGATTCAGAAATCTACAAGGAATTGCTGTGATTGACCTATAATAAACTTGACATATATAAATTGTTCAAGTGAGGTAAAAGTGCATGGAATGAAGTACGATATAGACAGCTCTAAATGTCAGCTTACTATTCTAAGTTTTTTACTGCTAGGATAGGGAGTAAAGCTTTAAAAGACTTACTAAATATATGTATTTAATTACTTTCTCACATACTTCTAATATCACTTGAATAAAAGACCAACATTCCCACAAACAACACATGTTGAGAATTCCACATCCATTCCTTTGTGGTTTTATTTGTAGAGAAATACCGTCATAGAAATAACTAACCTTTGAGCCTAACTCGTAGTTAACCTCTGGAGGGTCTTAGCATTGTTTTAGCAGGGTGGCCTGTAATAAACCCCATCATAGTACTTACTTGTAAGGACACTCCTTCTCTGTTGCAGTAGGGTGGATTTCTCACAGAGCTGCACTGTAATGTTTTTTGTGGCATTAGATGTATTGTTTCACAGGCAGCCCTAACTGCAGATTCCCAAATGCATACTCTGGATATTTTGATATTTTCTCTGAATCAGAATCTGACATTGAATGGCTTTAAATATTTTCAGCTTCCTTTTCGAAATAATGGAGAGGGTGCCTACAACTTTTCCCACCCATCCCAGCCATACATCTGTTAAATTTAGCCTTAAACTTTATTCACAGGTGCCCAGGAATGACTTCTGGGTTTGATAGCCAAGACTGCTAGGTTCACAATGGTTTTCTGTAGCAAGTCTGCCCTAGTCTGAGCAGGCAAACAAGCTGCTGCTTCACTGCAGCTAGTCTAGTTAAAGTAGTATTTATTGAAGAGCTTCAGCTAGAAGTTCTGAACCAGCTACCAGTACAACACTTAAAATTTTTTTATGCCATGTTATTTAGTTTTGCCTGAACTTGGAGACTGAATCTTGGTACCCTGTAAAAGGCAACTAAGGTTTCACCCTCTCTGAGGTGGCAGATTAAACTTTGCGGATGCTAAACAGTATGTTCAAGCGTCCCAATTCAAGTCTGCTTTTGCTTTCCCATTTCTCAGATTCCTTTATTGCCTTTCCATCTCCTATCCTAAGATAATCTTAGGATCATCTGTTACATATTTTTATGACTTGGACTCTGATGTTAAAGCTTTGCGCTTTTTTTCCACTTTCCAACTAATTTATAAAACTTTCTTGCAGTGAAAATAAGCAACTTCAATCGTGCCAAGCCAAGACCTGACATAATTGAAGAAGAAAAGATGTATGCCTACCCTAGTCACATTACCTCAGAAGTTGGATTCAGGTAAGAATTCTGTATTCGTTTTGTGCCATGTTCAGCCATGCTATATAGATAACATGAATGGAATTGCATGATTTTCTGTAGACTTCCATGCAGTCTTAAACCTGTCAGCTAAACCAGAGGTGGGAGTAACAGTTCTGAAGGAACTATGCATAAGCCTCCCATTTTAGATGCACGGATGAGAGGCAGCAGTCTTGTACTTTCTCCATAGTAAACAACAATTTACTAGGATACAGAAATCCTCAAACATAAGGATGGGGGTGATTTGACCATTTATGGCTGGTTACATGAATCTTAATCTGGTTTGCTTAGTTTTATATGGGGTTTAAGGAAGGATGCTGTTGTCTTACACTGTTACTTAAAGCAGGCCTACAGAAGCCTAGCTGTTTCAGCCAACTTTTTCAGGGAAGGAAGTATATTGTGGGCAGTTGATAGACAAAGAAGAAAACTTAGTAGCTCTGTTCTGTGCCAGCAGTTGGACATGAGGTTCTAGCAATGGATTTAGAATGCATTTTGAGTTTGGGAGGGAACTTATAAGGTGTGGAGGGCACTTAAGGAGTAAGGAAGGTCTCAGTGAGAGTAGAAGCTGTCCAGCAGTGACTGAAACTGTCCCAGCACTGAGACTTATTTTTTGTTTGTTCTTTGTGTACCTGCCAACTGCTCAAACATTTTCCAGTTGCTGAAATCAGTCTGGTATGACTTAATAAAAACTAGTAATTGAAAAATAACATAGATTTCTGTATAAGAATTGGACATTTTTCTAATATACTATGACTTGCTTCTATATGTGCTGCCTTCATGAAAGGTTAACTAATGCGAGATGACTAACACTTTGGGACTTCCCCTGGTATCACAAATGCAGCATGCACATGCTTTTATGGAAGTTGGAAGTAGATATTCAGGATACAGGAAGGATTTACAGTTGTCTTGAATTTTGATACCATGTCTGACTTCCATTTTGATATAAAAACCATGGTGATTGCATGGTGGACCTCATTTCTTTGTCATTCATCTTCTCCCCTGAGAAATTCTCAAATGCCCAGGGAATGCGCCTGCAACAATGACCAGCTGAGGAAAAGACTCTGCTTATTTTTGATTAAAGAGTGCAAACTTCCTGTGAGAACTGATTGCAAAACCGTTATTTTAATTTAGCTCTATACAACTCTGACCCTCTTTCCCTTGGGAGTTAACATCTATTGAAAAGTGAATCCTGTCAGCCCTTCGGTTGACCTTGTTATAAGAATGTTTTTTGAATATCATGACCTCTGCAACCTAAGCTACAGATGTGGAGCCTTAAGTTGGTAGTGCACATTACTGGTTAAGGTTGCAAGTTTTCTGTTTACAAAACTTGTGTTCTTTACTTTTCCCAGTTTAGCTACAGTAGATTTTGAATTGGACCTAAGCTTTTTTCCACTCAGTATCCTTCTCAACACTTTCTTAGAACTATGAAATGGGCAGTGTTCCTCTACAAAATGCTGTAAGGCTGAAGAGCAACTTTCTCAGCACTAAGATGCTCACAAGTGTACTAAGAGGGCAGATACCCAAGTCAGCTGAGAAGAAATAACATGTAAGGAAAGAGTAGACTACACTCAGGCATTGGTACTTCATCTTGCTGTATCTTAAAAATTCCTAATTAGATTTGACAAAATTCTGTACATTTTTTTTCTCAATTAAGTGAGCTTTATTTAAATGTTTTGGTGTTACTATCGGAGTTAAAATGAGAGATATCTGAAAGCTGGATATATTTAAAAGAGGGAGGGTAGTTGTACACAAGGCTGTAGATCTGAAGTAGCACAACTTTTTGGTACTGATGCTGTCATGGCATGTGACAGATACTGCTGTATATAGTAGCATATAATGTATGCTACTCCATGTTAATCAAGAGATTTCTGTCTTAAACAGCTTATGATCTCCCACAGCTGAACAACAATATTATGCCTGCTCAAAACAAGTTTCCTAAAGTGTGTGGGAAAGGTTCCATGGTTCTTACTATAATTCTAGCATGTTGTCTGTCTTGGTTTCTTAAACAGTAAGATCCTCATTCTGTAACTGTCTAGCAGGAAGTATGTAGCTCAGTTGCGTATATATGGCATGAAGTTCAGCTAAACTTTCTCTTCCTACCTTCTCATGCAAAATAGAGTTAGACATATAGGTGTCGTAGATTGCCTCTTCCTTCAAAAATTAGTTGATCCCAGCAAAAGTGAAACCAAAGGAAACAACTGTTTAAGTATGTGTTAATTAGCTTTGACATTTCACGTATTAGAAGGCTTGTGTCATTTACTGAAACCCATATTTACTTTTGTTACTTCAAGGGAAAATTCCAGTTTAGAAGAGATAGTTGAGAAGCAAGGAGATGTAATAGAGTATCTTCAGCGACACAATGCACTGCTCAGCAAGAGACTGTTGGCGTTAACATCTCAGCAAATCAAAACTTAACAGCATTTGGGAAACTGCTGCTGGAGCTCTGGAGGGGAACGTGAAGTAATGTAATATCCAGACTGGTTTGTACAGATGTGACTCTTCAATCATCTTTAACGTTTTGAAATAGAAGTTAAACTTGAAGGATAAGCTCTGCATACATTATAAACCTATCACAACTGGACACTCTGGCTTTCTTCACATCATCAGTTCTGGAAAAAAGTTCTGCAGCTTCAAGGATTTTTAATTCCTCATAAGTTAAAGTTGGACCTGAGTTAATGGTTTAACTTTGCCCAGTCGTTGCTATTATTTTGTACTGCTGTGTAACCATTAAGCTTCAGGCTACCAAAGTATTTTATATTTCTGGAATACAATATATTTCTGGATTTTTCTCTAGAAAAATCTGACTTTGCAAGGGATGTATATGCAGTTTCTGTTGCTGAAGCTGAGACTAGATATGTTCTGTCACTGATTCCCTTTACTTCCAGGGATAGAGGTGGATTACTTCAGTAATCCAATACAGGTACTTGTTTTCTAGATGTCTCCTTTTCTCCTTTGTCAGGTAAGTGGAGAAATTTGGCATCTAACTTGGCATTATAAAAAAGTGGTGGGTGCCCTAAAACTGTAAATCTCACATACAAGTTTGTGGTACAAAAACCATGCCGTGATAAGCAATTGTTCAGAATTCTGGCTTTAAAGCTCTTAAGAGGAATCTTCAGGGCTGATGACTATCCCATTACTAGGAGTTTGTGTTAATAACAAGACTCCTACTCTGCCAACTGAACTAACAAAGCAAAAATACTTGAGCATGAGCTTTTCCATTGATCTGGTAACTAACTTGTGTTGAATGCTTTTAAAGATGCTGTCAAAAATGCTTGTTACATAATTGCTCTTCACTTTAGCCCTTCAAGAAAGTCAGCATCTTGATTCAAAAGTTGAAATGGAAGACAGAAAGGTCTTTTAGAAGTTGAAGAAACAAGAAGTCTTGGTTTTAATTTATGGTGAATTAAGGCTGGTGAAAGAAACATTTTGTTCTGGGTACTATTTTGTCTACCAATGTAGACAAAGAATTATTTTAGAAGCCAATACCTCTCTGGGGATAGGGTCATCACTAATCAAAACTGGGAAGAAGACTCTTAAGAGGAGTAGTCTTGTAGATGAATATATGAAAGGAAAATTAATTCATCCTACTTTGGTGTTAGGGCACAACTTTAGAAGTACCTAGACAGTTTAGTGTGCAACAAATATGGGGGTTGTCTCATTCAAAGGAAAATAAATATTGGAGGCTTTGCTGCTATCCAACACTAGACTGTTCTCCTTAGCTGTTGTTTCTTGAAAATGCAGCCAGAATTTTATAGTATACATGTATGGAATAAAGTTATTTGTTTTTAGAACTCAGGTTTTGATGTGACTTGATATGTCAATTTATATAATTTCTATGAAAAGCAGTAAAATGTGACTGTGAAATTCATGCACAATAAATGCAACCAAGGAAGAGTGTGAATTCTTTTATTTCCAAGCTCATGTACATCTGGTTCCAACAGGCAATCTGCAGATTTTTCTGTTATGCTGAAGTTCTTACAGCAGTGTTGGCACTTCAAACTAGCCAAACAAGGTTAGCTATGCACTTGTTTTGAAGCTTTAAGTTTAGTTTTTTTCCCCTTTCTGGGTAATGGTTTTTTCCATCATACTTCAGACTTCCCCTGCCACTTGTGTTTCTTTCCAACATTGAGAAGGAGGCTGCATAGTGAGGCAGAATGGCTTTCCTTTGTTTTGAGGTCATTACTCAAACCTTCCTCTTCTCTCTGACTGCTCAAGGTAAACCTTGGATTAACCAGTAGCGTTGCTTTCTGTGGAACATGGTGGCTGGAAAGAAAGGCAAGTATGGCTTGCTGTGCACACACATGTATGTCTTCTGCCCTTTAAAATGTTACCTTTCCTAAGTAAACAAATGATAACAACCACCCACCCCTTGCCTCAGTTTCATATCTTTATCATACTCCCAACTCTATCTTGTTTTCTTAGTGTCTTTAAGCTTTTTCTTTGGGCAGGGTGGAGGCTTTTCACATTTGTATGGGCTCCAACCAGAAGCTGGTAATCTTTACTACTCCCCCTGAACACTTGAACCTCTGGCCATGGTAGAGCTAAAGTGAATTGTTAAGTAGGAGCTGCTGCTGTGTGTGGCAGCCCCAAGCCCCTCGTCTGCAGCAGTTGAGCCAAGGCCAGCCTTGTTTGGAGGCAGAAGTACACCCCAGCCCCCAGGTTCCCCTGTGCTGCCTGCCCCAGTGCATGGCGTGGTGTTGCTGTGTTCTGTGGGCCTGGGCACCTGCTTCCTCATGGGCTGGATTGTACTGTCTGAAGTGAAATCCACAGTGTGCTGTGCATGCAGTAAGCACTGAAGCACTGGGTCCAAGTTTCAGGGGGGCAAAATGTGCTGCTTTGTGAGCACAGGGGTTTGCACGTGCTCTGCTGCAAAGCAGTGCTTTGCTAACCACCAACAGAGCCCTGCTCTGGTGAGGTGCGGCAAACCTGCAAAGCTGTTACTCTGAACAGCTGAAGTGATACTCTGGATGTAACTGCAGCTGCTGAAATCAATCGATATTTGCAGGTCTTGGTAAGTGCTACCTGATTGCAACTGGGGCAGCAGGAAGATAACAAAAGTGAAGGAATGTTTCCTAATATATGCTAAAACTGTACCTTAAAATAAAAAATAATGTATCATTATTTTATCCTCTCTTTTATTAGTCAGTGCTGCCCCAGTAGCTCTTTATTTCTGTAGAAAACCAATATATATGATTTTTAGGTCTGAGAAACGAAGTATTTTGTGGCACCTAAGGACTATATTGGGTTGCCTGAAAAATGTTCACATTGTGGGGTTTTAATAATTTTTAGATGAAATGCTGAACTGTGCTAAATATTCTGTACACATGAAGGAAAAGATGTGATGGTCTCTTGTGAATGCACATCTTACATGAGGGAAAACTCTCAGTTGGTATTTGTTTTGTCTTTCTGAATTGCTCATAGTGGATATTCTATATAAACACTTCGGTATTTCGCTCCATGAGGGAAATTACTGATTGTAAAAGATTTTAACAGGGTTTTTTTACTTTAAGGTTTTACACTAACATGTAAGTAACTAACATGGAGTTAAGCAGGCTTGCTCTACAGGAAGCCCTTAATCTAAAAAACAAGGTTGCAGCAAGGACCAGAGACTTGGGCAGACAACAGTCTGAACAGGTAACTCAAGACATGGAAAAGCAACTTCAGCCTTGGAATGAGTTAGGCTTTTAGGCTTTCTTTCTAAAAGCCATGATGCCCTGTTTGTTCTGTTGGAGTGTTTCCTGCTTTGCACAAATATTTTGCAGCTGATCGCTAGCAAGAAAGGCCAGTAGAAGAGCAAGTAGTGAGAGATCAGTGGAATAACTGTACTCTGATAGTCAACATTTGAAACTTGCTTGCCATACTAATGTTTCTCCTTATTGATGTCAATTTAAATTTTTTGTGACCCTTAGCAAAATTTGGCTTTGTGTAGGCACTGAGATATTTATAGCATGTGTATGTGGCGTAAGGGAAATATTTCCAGTCTTTATTCTCCTATAATTTCCTTTTTTCCATACTGGAAAGGGAAGAGGTGAATTGTTTATTATCCTTTGGGAACATGCTAAACTGTTGTTTCTCACCAAAGCCTTGCATTTACCTCCGTTTCCTGCTGACCTGCTGTTACAGGACTTAATGAAATGTACTTTCAAATTAAGTTTTCATTTTTCCCATATTACAACTATGTACAAGACAAGGAGTTAATTCAATGTTTTAGAAACTCACGTTTTGCCTTCCAGAATTTGAGGTCTTAATCTATCTTGCGATCAAGTCTTGCTAGATTGCATCCATGCAAACATCAGTTCTGACTTTGAGTAGACAGCAATTTGTTCTTGTGCAAGCTGCCTTTAAGTGTACATGCACAGGGAGAGCTCAGTCAGTTTGGCTGTTGCAGCACTGTGTCCAAATTATTCAAATTTATAGATGTGATCGCACTGTTATCATGCAAAGCCATTCTTACCAGGAGCTTTATGTTTTGCACATCAAATGGAAACAGATAGTTTCAACAAAGTCAAATGCAAATCTGACTTGAATCAGAATTTTGCATTTTTAGAAAGACAGAAGATGTCAGGCAATTTTTTCAATTATTAGCTATCGTTTATTTGTGTCAGAAATTGAGTAAAAAATTTTCAAACACTGATTCTTATACGAATCCACAGGGAAAATAGGCAAGTCCTCAATTTTCTTTAGATTCATTGCCTTTGACAGCTGAAGAATACAGACTTTGAGGAGTGTACAAAATTTATTTCAAATAAAATATTATTTGAAATTCATACTATCTTTTTACAAAATATACAATCAACTAGCTAGTTGATAAACATATCTATTGAAGCTCACAATCAATGCCTTTTTCAAAGCAGATTTGATGGTATCAGAATGCCTTTAAAGAACAGATATTTAGAATAATTTTGTAGACTGACAGCGGGCTTCCTAGGATGCTGTTTTGTTTTTACCTCTGTGAAGGAACATGCATTTATAGCTTTTTGATAGATACACTATGTATTTTTTACCATTTTATCAAAGTTAATTGAATAATTGTGGTTGTATAAAAGACCCAGTGCCACAATCGATCCATATACTCATTCATAAGACATAACTGTTAAATAGCTACTCTTCACCTATCTTGCTGTCCCACACTCTTTACCTGTAGTTCTAAACAGAGATAGCCAGGGATACATATCAAAGCCAAGTTAAATAAATAATTTTAAAAGTATATATAAATGGTAGAATGCCTCTTTGGGAAACTGCTTTTTTTTTTTTTCAAGACTCCAAAGGTTTACCTGCAGGACTGCTTGTTGTTTTAGATACGTTTGACCATCTTTTTATGATGGTTTTACACAACTCCAGAACTGGGTCTGAAGTTACATTTTAATTTCTTTTCATGGAGAGAAATTTGTAACTCCTATTAAACTCTACCAGTATCAATTCAAGTAAAGTTTCAAGTTCTTAGATAAGGGGTTACATATGCACACTGATTAGAAAGTTTCAGCTATCCAGTTTTTTGTGATTGCTGTTCTTTCAATTATTAGAAACTATGTGTTGTAAGAAAAAAATAGTAATACCAGATTTAAACCACGACACTTCTGATCTTTGATTGTCTTTATATATTTTGGAAAAAATGTTGGCATTTCAAGTCTAGTGCAATGACTTAAAAATCTGGGTATGTTTTATTTTCAGGTTGTTTTAGTTATGCTACTGAAAGGGATACCATGTTTTCCTTTATATGTAGGTAGGTAATTTCTGCTGATATAAAAGGCAGATGTGAAGCATGTATTTTTAAGACCAAAACTCAGACTAAAAGCTCAATGTATTCTTGACCTCCAGTGCTGAAAAGAACAGCCTGTTTTCTGTTTGAAGTCTTCATTCATTGTAGTGCTATGTTCAAATATCCCATTCATTTAAAATACAGGAATAGAGTGCTCTGCAACACTAGGGCTGACCAAACAAAGGATTCTTTTCAATGGTCTATTTTTATGCTCTATTTATAATACTGTAGCGGTATTTTAGGAAAACTACTATTAAGCAAATAGCTCTGTAGTACTGAGTTTTCAAGCATGTTTTAACTGTCTGGTTTGGCAGCCCACTTTAAGAAAACAAATGATAGGCTTTGCAGTAACAGCTCATTAGACAGGAGGATGGGCTTGACCTTAAGGCCTGGCTTGAGCGATCTGAGTTATCAGTTTTGCATGACCCTTGGCTAATCTCTTATCTCTGTGTGCTTCAATTCTCTATCTGTAGAATGAGGGATAACACTCTCTTTGCTTTCTTATATTGTAAACTCTTACTATGCTTACTATACATGAAGCCAGTGGGACCACTAGTGTGCTGCTGGCTTTGGTGCTATTACAGTAATGCATTCTATGTTATTATTAAGGTAATTCCATGAAAATGTAATGTTAGATGTTAAAACATATATGTATATATTATTAATATATAAAAGTATAAACAAAAAATGGACTTTCACAATTCCATACTGGAGTCTGATACTATTTCATCCTAAACGCAGCCTGAACTGAGTAGTCAACAGCACTTTCAATTTCATTCAGTCTGAATATTATATACCATCAAGAGTGCCCTTGGACAGATCCTTCCTTCTTACTGCCACTGGAAATCTAGCTCAGATCAAAATCTACCTGATGCTTGATTTGATCTTTAGCTTTCACTGCTCATTGTGAGAGCCAAATAATTTGCAGGGAATGATTCAACCAGGTAAGTTCATGTACGTCCCCCATCACCATACTTCCCCCCCCACCACTTCTTAGGGTGTGAGACAGAGGCCAGGTCCAGGTCCAGTAGAATGTGACAGACAGGACTGCTGAAGATGGCACTGTGGTGGCTGTCAGGTCAGCTGTTGTTGATCTGGACTTTTGACCAACTTCTCTTATTGGTTTAACTGTTGCTCCTTTAAAACACTGAAAAGTCCAGTATGAAGTTGCTGGGGGAAAAAAGAAGAAAAGGAGATAAATATTAATGAGAGATTTAGTAGTCTAAATAAGTTTCATACAAAAGAGAATACATTATTTATAAAACACATGGATGAAATATGGAGTAATATTTCTTAATTTGTAAATTTCAGCTACAAAGTTGGAGAAAAAAAAATAAAAGCAAGAAGGCTGCTAATATAAACTTTTCCTCCTTTTTTTTGTCCCATGTTTTGTATATGGAACTGATGAAAAACCAAATTCAATCTTCTCATTTCAAATGCTGCAAGAGGCTGCTATGCTCATTTTAGTTTCCAACCACTAGTTGAAATTCAGGCTTAAGGGTGCATCCTGTTTGCATCTGCAAATGGCTCTATCCATATGTACAACTCCACTGAGATCAATAAGATTACTCATGTGAGTCAAGCAACCCAGGCATGTAAATATTTGCTGAATTTGGACTAAAACTGGAAGGGAATGTAAACCTAGGTGGTAAATCCTACTTAAGATAAAGGATAGCACCACAATGACTGAAGTTAAGAGAGTTAGTTCAGGTGCCCCATCTCCCCTTACGCCCTGGTAGAGGTTTACTGAGCTCTAAACAGCTTTATAAAGCAGAAGGATCTTTAGCTACATGTCTACAAAATTTACTGTGAATTAGTAAGTACACTGTTTTGTTTGGTCATTGACTTTTGTTACAAGAAATCAGCTCCCCAAAGAAAAGGAGATAACACTGAAAATACCTTTTATCTTAATATTCTGTGAGGAAAGGAATTCCCCACTGAATATGGGAGTATATGCAGCTACTGCAGTCTCAAGCAAAATGCATTCATTATATGAGGCTTCAGAGCACATTACAGAACGTGTAGATGCTTTCTACACCATTTCCAGACATGGATGCTGAATGGGAGGAAAGGGGGTTAAACGTACTCTTCTTAGGAACTAAAGCAAATCATTCTGAATTGATTCACTAGGCCACTGGGCCTAAATTCCTCTGTCCCTCTGTCCATTCAGTCTCTGCCTGCTGAGTGAATCGATCCAATTGCTTATCTTTTTAGGCTTAAGCTTAAACTGATGATGGAGTATCATTTAATCTGTCTCTTTTAAATGTAGCAGTGAGGAGACATGGCATTCTGTGGTAAAGCATCCTTCTGGCATGTCCTTTCTACTTGCATCTCAATTCTGCCACTCAGTATGCAGCCCATCTGAGATTCACTTTAAGATATGGCAATCTTTTTTTTTCAACCTCACAAACTTGCCAGTTTACCATCCCATATGCACATTCCACGTGTTTATAGGCTGTCGCTATAGAGTGGAATGGTACCCTTTTGTATGGCTGGTTTGGGAGTGCTGTAGGTTCTTTTCACCAAGGCAGTTTAAGCATTGACAAGATTCTTGGTATAGGGTTGTTAGAAGTTTTACTTTAGTCAACTTTTCACTGTTAACCACTTCGTAAATCAAAATATCTTGGCTCCACAGAGTGCAGATTCTGCCACCATTTATTTAGGATGCTGTCGTGCCTGAGGCTACAACATTATTTTAATATATAATGAGTTTCAAAGATGCAAAACTACCGACTGCATGTTTTATTCATTGTTCAATTGCAAAGAGCACCCCGGTTTCCTTTTGATGCCTACGGTATTAGCATATGCTACCTGTCTGCTTCTGCAGTCACTTAGTATTTGAATGTATCTGCCCTCATCAGCTATAAAGCATTAATGTTTTGCACTTGTATAGCCTTTCATCCAAGGAGCTGAAAGTCTTTTGCTGACAATGATTAAGAATTACAGTCCCCTTTGAAGTGGGTTGAGTGCTGCTACCTTCATGTTACTGACGGGCAGAGTGAGGTGACTTCGCCCTGCATCCAACACGGCGGAAGTGTCAGCGCTTGCAGCCCCGGAGCATCCTCTGCAAGTGCCGCTTTACCCAGCCTTTGCACTAGTGACACTCTGCCCCGCAGCTTTGCCAACAGCCTCGGAGGGCAGCGTTCGGCCCGATTAGCGGGATCAGTTGTTTTTCACTGCCTCAAGAAGGCATTTGGCGCGGGGNGGGACCCGCGCCCCGGGACAGCGACAGCGACAGCCCCGCCGCGCCCAACTCCAAAGCCCCGTTTCCAAAGCAAACGAGGGGAGCCCGGGTGCAGCCATGCCTCGCGCTCTGTTCCAAAGGCAGGTGTGAATTCCCGAAGGTGCTCACTGCGGCCCCGCACGCACGGATTTACCTGGCCGCGCTCCGCCGGGGCTCAGGGGAAGGGCACCCTGGAGTGGAGCGGCATGCAGCGCCGGTGGGAGCAGCCGTGCCGGTGGAGCTTCCTGCGCAGCGCCAGGTTGGCTGCGGAGAGAGGGAGGGAGGGAGGGAAGCGAGGCGTGAGGGGGGCCGCCGGTAGTGCCTGTCTGGGGACGGGCCAGCCCTGGCTCTCCCCGGAGCTACCGGTGCCCGTGGCCGTGCCCTCCCGTGCCGCCGGTGTTTCCCGGTAGCAAGTCTGCAACAGTTGCCCACCTTGGGTCCCTATTTATCCCTGCTCCTCTCCCCCCCACCCCCTCGCCTCCCCAAAGTTGCCAGACTCCTGGGATAGGCGAAGCATCCTATCCCGCTGCCCCTAGAAGTGGGGATGAAGCGCACAGACTGATGCGCCAGGTCCGAACTCGTCCCGGAGGTCACAAACCGCGTGTTGGACGCGGTCAGACGGACACGCCGGAGGTGCCCATGGCAGGCACGACCCCCCGGCTCCCGCCCCAGCACAAGCATCACGCTGAGGCATCGCCTACCTGGCCGCTGTCCGTAGGCTGGGAGGAGGCTCGCCAGGAGCACAGCCACGATCCAAAGCAGTAGCTGGAGCCTCATGTCTGCAGTCAAGGTGGAGGCGCGCTCTGGGGGTGTGTATGTGTGTGTGTGTGTGTGCCGGCGAGGAAATGCGCGCACACCGCCCGCGGGGCCGTGAGGGGCCGGCAGCGCCCGCAGCCGCTGCCGCTCACATGCCAGTGACAAGCCGGGGAGCCAGGGCCAGCCGCCTCCGCCCGCGGGGTTAATGATCAGGCAGCGCCAAGGCTCCTGGGCTGCGCTGCGCTCCGGGCCTCCCTCTCCTCCCTTCTCCCTTTCTCTCTCTTTCTGTCACTCCCCCTTATTTTCCATAAGCAAACAGCGCAGGAATGAAAAGGCCGTGTAAACTGCAGCTTCTGTCAATGCGTAGGGGCAAGGAGCCTCTCGCACAATGCGGCCGCTCCACTTTAAATTCAACCCGGCCAGGAAAAAAACATATGTAAAACAAGCCCCGATGTTCCCTCCCCCATTTGCAACTGTTTAAACTTTGCATTGCCCATATTGGTCCCACATGCAGACACCAATGGCAGGGGCAGGAAGTGCCCCCCCGACCTTTGTTCCCCCTCCCCGAAAGCGGGGGCAGGGAAGCCCCCCAAGCATGGCCCTTGTCCCAGCTCAAATGCTTTCTCTCTTCTCTAAACTAGCTGCGAAGTTGTGTCTATTCAAAGTGAAACTGGCGGTACTTAAGGCTAATGGGCGTCTTTTGTACCGTCAACTATTTTTAAAGGATCAGAATATTCAGGAATTAATTTGTGAGTTTTTTTTTTTTTTTTTTTTTTTTCCTTGTGGGAAAAAAAAAATATTTTTTTTNGTAAAATAGATATATCTGTTCCAGCAGTGCCAGTTTGAGGCCAGCAGTTTTGGATGGGACATCCATTTGCGTAGCCCACCTGTATATTGCATTATATTTACACTTGATTATAATGAGAGCTCGCTTTACCAAACCACTGAAACCAACTGGTGCAGATCCCCAAGCCTGAGGAGAAGAAAGGCAAAATCCGTGGAATTTGGGAGCAGATGGCTTTGAAGTCCAGTGAATTACTGGGATCAGTTGAAATTCGACTGGTCCTTTTCTTTTTTCCAACCTGCTGATTTCTTGTGATGAAATAGCACCTAGTTATTTGGAAAAAAACATTAAAATTTATTCCTTTCTGGGAAAAATTTCTGTTCTAAAACATGCAGGAAAGAGTACAGTTCTATATAAGTTAAGCACTACTATTATTACCTGGTAATTATTATTGAAAGTTGGATAAAGTTGTTATTTGCCTATTTCCTAAAGGAGTGGAATATATAGTTGGTTTGTTGGGGGCGTTTCTTTGGAGGTTTTTTTTCTTGGTGGTTTTTTTTGTTTGGTTGGTTTTTTTTGTTTTGTTTTGTTTTAATTCAGTTGCCCCTGTATTGCTTTCCCTTATTGTGGGCTTTCCCATTTTGTTTAAAAATCTATTTAACTCAATAGTGCACCGTAGTACCTCCTCGTAGAGTTATACATCATTACTTGGTTACTTAATTTGTCTAGGTAAAGTATGCCCATATCAATTAAAAGACAAATTGCAGCTTGGATACATGGAGAAAATAGTTTCTAAATGTTGTTTTGAAATGATACCAAGACTGCTGAGGAAGGTGTCTCAGACAAAACAGTAACAAAGGAAATCCTCTGCTGGTTGATCAGATTTGTCTGTCATAATCAGGAGACATGTCCCAGTGTTCTTCTTTACAGCTTGATCGTCATTAAGTTTTCTATTTATGATTTCCGGCCTTTAAAGTGAACTTTTTTTTAATATTATTGCTACTAGCTCAGCTGAAATCAGGGTTCTGTGATGGCAGTGACAGAATTTTCTCAAGAGGGTTATAAGTTCAAGTATAAATGTGGTGGAGTAGGAGAGGAGTGCTGTGCCCAGATCACTCAATTTTGTAACAGAGCCAGAGTTACATCCTCAATATCCTAAATGTCATTCTGTCTCCACTAGGACAGGTTTAGGGATGTGTTCCCTTGCTCACCATGAATGAGAACACACTGGCCACCTCATTCATACAGCTCTGCAAATGACCATCACTTTCATTCAGCAGGTGAGGTTCAGGCTCATAACCTTAAGGTGGAAAGTAGTATAGACTTCAAAGTGATAGGGACTCGGCAAAAAGCTAAAAGGCAGAAAGAATGCATAGACTATTGCCAGTGCCTCGGGCTATCCGGGCCTCTTCTGCACCTGAATGTGGTGAAGTTTACAGACGGTCTGGTTCTGAGGTGACATTAAATTTAGGGGACTTGAGTAAGATGTAATCATTAAGTGCAATATTTATTGGGGTTGTTTCCAGTTTTGTATACTATAATCTGTTAATTCTACTGTCAACTCTGTGCCAAAGTTTACAAATGTTTATTTGACTAATAAAATCCAAGTCACTATCACATGAGCATGACAGAGTTATTATAATTTCTGTGTAAGATACAATAATAGTTCTATGCTTTCCCACTGAAAAAATTTCTAAAATGTAATACAGCCCCACTCTAGAGTTTGTAGTTCTTTTGCAAGCAGCTTTCCTTCGGGTACTTACTTTCATGTGGCATAGTGCTACTTGAAATTAGGCAAATAACAACTTGGTAGAATGTAGTGATGTAATAGTTCTGCCTTTTTCACAGTGTTTGCTGGTGGGTTTTGGGCTGGCTTAAGAAGAGAGGGAATGTAAAGTGTGCAGGAAAGCTGGAAGTCTGTAGATAATGGTTTATGAGCTAGAAGAATTGGTTATTTGAATCAGAAGCTTTCCTTCTCTTATAATCTGGCAGGAACATAATAAACGAATGATGATTTCAGCATTTATTACCTATTTCATTGCTACTTCTCCCACAGACATTCTTTTCCTTGTTTCCTCCTTGATAGGATTAAATAGTCAGAGTATCTATTTACATACAGAAAGTGAAAAAAATAGCATATTGCAGAAACAATTTTGAAAGTGTTGAATAGGAACTGCCTTTCCTGGATATCAAACATTAACTGTAACACACAACATTATCTTTTGCTTAACACATTTCAGTAAGTACTGTATCACTTCACTGGTTATTAATTGTCCTGGGTGACACTTTCAGTAGAGTCACTGCTACAGTCTTATTTGGGGAAAAATTTTTGAAAACATGGTGCCATTTTTAATAATAAAATTGGAAGAAATAGGGGAAAGGTGGCTGAGGGAATATCAGATCATTTTGTCACATATAGAAGAATAAAAATTATCTTGATAAATGAAAGAGCAAGTCACCGGAAGAAGAAAACATGAAATAATGTAGGGAGCAGTAAAATGCACAGTATTAAGAAATAGAATAAGCTTGGATGATTACAACAGGAGATAAAGATCATTTGGCACCTCCTAGGATGGAGTAAGAGATTAATTAGCATTCCCTATTGCTCTGCTAGTCAGAAATTGAATACTACTTTTGGTTTGAAGGCCAGCACATAATTATAAACTCTAGTGTTTATCGTTAATTTGAAAACAGTTTTCAAATGCTATCAGTATAAAATGTTAAGTGATGCTTCTAAAGTACAGGAATTAATTGCTATATATGGCAATACTGGTTTCAATCTTGGTATCTCAGATACCCCTTGGATAATAACTCTTCCCCTCTTAGAAGCCTGTAAAAATACATAGATCATTGTGGATCTCCACTGTTTCATAAGAAACCATGCTGAATGCTCAGCAGTGATAGTAACTGATAATAAGCAAAAATTCTTGTTTATTTTGACTTGAAGCTGTCAGATAAGATATAATACCAGAGTTTCTAGTCAGATTTTCTAACTTGGTTTTCCCCGAATTAATTCATCCTGCTGATCCAGAGGAATTATTTCCCTAACCAGACAAGATGTGGGATAAACATGTTTACAGGTCAAAAGAATTTTGTGAAGCATATCTTCAAGTCAAATCCAAGTGTCACTAGGGAAAGTTCTCAGCTTTTCCTTGTTCCTTTCTATTACATTGCAAGATGGTAAGGGGGCTGTGCAACAAACAAAATTTTAAAAATGCAAAAAGATCATGTGAATAACCGCTTGAAAAGAAGAAGTTGGCCAAGAAATTTCTCACAGGGATAAATTTTGAAATGTTGTTTAGGTGTCCGTGATTTTTTTTTACCACAAATTTCACTGGGATTATTATCTCATGGTTTTATAGGGTCTATGTGCCTACCATGAATATAAAGGATGTTTTTCCTTCAGCCCAGGGTACAGCACCAGATGCCAAATACAATGTTTGCTTTCTTCATTGACTGTAATCATGAAGACTACTTTTTCTAGGCAAAACTCATTAGCTCAAAAATTTCGGGAGAAAATTATGCACTCTGTCCTGATTTTTATCTGTGCTTGGAAATGAAAACCTATCCCGAAACAAAACTCTATTTCTCCTGTTTGCCATTTTATGGTTTTTTTCTGGAGGGAAAAAAAAAATCCACTTCCCTGCCTATTAGTGCTCACTGCCTTTCCTGCCTGGGGGGAGACAGTGCTCCGGAAGAAAATGGTAGTCAGCAAGCAGAAGGAATGTGCACTAGTAACCTGACACGGGAGACAGATGTGCTCAAGGAAAGGAAATGGGGATGGCTCAGACCAGGTTGAGCCTTGTATAACTTTTTTTAATGTTTTCTATGTGTGTCGCGGGGATGCACTACCTAGAAAGTGCTTTAATTTTAATTTGGGAAGAAAGTATTCTGTGTTTCTGCCATCATTTCCAGATTCTTACTGCAATACAAGTCATAATTACAATTATTAGAATAATAATAGAAGTAAAACATGCTCTGGTAGACTTAGTCTGTCTTACTTCTGTGACCCTACGGTTGATTTTTTAAAGTACAATGAAATACCAGCCCTGCTCCTGAATGATCATAAATTATGAAGTCCCTCCTAGACAAAAGACAGTTTCATCAGTTACCTATGGAGCTGTATTGATGAATTTTCTTTTTTACTTAAGGAAAATACATTTACATGGGCTCCAAGGTGCACTTATTTTTCTGTTTCCTTCCATCCCTTAGAAGTAAATTTGATTCTAGGATGCATCTAGGAAATACATACGCATATTTCTTCCTAATAGGAAAACAAAGAGGTCAGCTCTGGAGCAGCAGTGCCTGTGATCCCCACCAGTGCGACGGCATGTTCCATTTCAGGCAACCCATTTGGGGTCAGATTCTTCTCTGGCACTGGTCATAATTTCAGAGCTTTTTTAACTTAAAGAATCATTTATATTGTCTTGAATAAATGATGTTCAAGAAAAACCCCACAATTCTTGCAAAGCACAAAGTTCTATAATAAATTTTTATTTACTGGTTGACTTTCATATGTAACCCCCTTGCATATCCAGACTCTTCATGCCCTAGGTTTCAGCAGGGAAAGTATTTTTTAAAGTATGTTTTTCATGTTATAAAGAAAACTCTGAGAAGTTATCACGTAAATAAGGCAAACATATTTGTACCTTTCTGCTGCAGCTTTAACACACATGTTTAGGAAAGAGAGGTGCTTACTGTACTATTTAACATTGAAGTTATTGTTTATATTTACTAGGGAAATTTCAGGAAAGAAATACAGACATATTTTTGTCCTAAACTCCAGGTTTTAGAGCTTCACATGGAGTCAGAAAATTATTAGTCTTACCTAAAGCTATCCATTTAGTTGTACAAATTTCTGTAAGCTTTTCAGACAGAAAGAGTTAACTTCCTGGAGATAATTTGCTACATAACTGATCTTCTGTTTTGGATTTGGGCAGCCACTAGCCACAGTAAAATTTTTATGCAGGAGGTGTTAGGACAGGCTTGGCAAATTTCTGTAAAGATTGGTTGAGTTATTGCTTGGAAGAGAATTTCAAATTAACAGAAAGATTGCAGAGCTGCCTTGCTCTTTATCAGCATCTGGGTTGTGATACTGCCTTTTCAATGTTTCCTATCTGAATTATTTCTTTATCTGCTGTGATCATGAAGGTCAGCCTTGCTGTGGCCAACACAGCTGGTGAGAGGTGCAAAAGAAGAGAAGGTATCTATGGTTTCTCTGCTTTTCTGACCATCGTACAATCTGAAAAAAAGGAATTGCAAGCTTACATTCAAATAAAATATATGAACACAAGAAAAAGAATGGAGGCAAGAAAGTCAAGCTTATATTTAGGGAAATGGTGGATTTCTCATTGAATTCCTACGCTATTTGTGTGGGAAAGGCTAATGTTTTCTGGTTGTACTATATATAATTTTGTTTATTTGAAAAGTTCTGTGGTGTTTACTCTTAGTTAGGATAACAGCACCTACGTGATAACTAGCCTTTTTGCTAGCTGTTTCAGATGTTGCATGCTTCTAACTAATACCAGATTTTTCAAGGTACAAGCTTTACATTGTAGACTTGTGAGATCTTTCTACGCCAGCACTTTTTTTTTTTTTATTACATAGGCTGGATGATTGTGTAATGTGCTGTGGTAAAAAAGTCTGCCAAACTGAAGAGGTTGCCTTGGAGAATATCTCAGTGATTTAACTGCTGCATTTGCTGGGTGCCTGCTGTGATCAGTGCTCGCTGTGGATCTCATACACTAATGATCTTACCATTTCTCCCTCTGTTGAAGCTGCACTGATAGGAAAGGTGGGAAATTTTGAGGAAAAAATCCTACTACAAGACACAGTATTGTAATCTGTCACCCACTTCTAATCCAGTAAGGTGATTACCAGCTGTACAGCACTTATAGCTATACCAAATAAGGTTCTGGCTGGTTTTTTTGGTAGAAAAGTTCTTTATCAATCGAAAGACCAAAGACTAAACTATCAGGGATGATGTAGTGGAAATATGTGCAAAGCCTGACAGTAGGTACAGGATATGGCAAAAGAATATCCTGTAGAAGCTGAAGCAGCAAAGCATTGGTCTTGCTTCTGCAATATAGATATTAAATAATAATCATGTCTAACATGAATAAAAGGCACAAAGCTTAAAAGGGTATTTTCTTGATCTCAATGTTTACCACAAGAATTATTGTGTTAAACCCTCAAAGATCTTGAGACTCCAGATTCATCAAAGTTTTGTAATGGATACCGTACTCCCTCAAAAATAGCTGAATCCAGGAAACAAAACAGCAGCCCAAACCATCAACCCTCAGACAAAATACATGCTTCATGGAAGAGAGGTTATGTTAGGTTATGTGCATAGCTGTTGTCAGGAAGTGCAGTTCATGAGGTATGTTGCATCATTGACTTAGAAACCCTCAGTTGAAATTGGCAGTGTTTTTATTTGCTTTCAAGGCTAGCAAATATTTTCAGCTTGCAAATTTCTACAAAATAGTAATAAATGTCTGTTACTAGAGACTCTGATGAACATTCATTTTGAAATGTGCTATTTAAGAAAATATGTTTTTCTGTCTCTATTCAACTTATTTCTCATTGCAGCATTTGAATCTGCTAAAAGCACAAAGATAATGTTATTCTAGATGCAGAGGTGAAGATACTAATGTATCTGGTCTACAAAATTTTGTTCATTTTGAACAGTTCTTCCCTTATGTAATAATTGCTACTCTTTTCTCTTTTTCCCCTTTTTTTTTTTTTTTTTAGTTTGGTTTGATGGAGGTTTTGTTTGTTTGTTTTGGGGGGGGTTTGTTGTCACTTTTTGTCATTGTTGTTTTGTTTCTTTATTTGTTTGTTTTTGTGGTGGATTTTTTTTTTTCTTGATTGGTTGGGGTTTTTTTTACTTTTTTCTTTTTGTTTTTAATGGGTCACTAAGGTGAGTAGTAGATTACTAGCACAGGGTTTGCAGGATATCCTTGGAGCCAAAGTGATATGCACCTTTGTAGTTGAATAAATTGTCTTAATGGTTTTCTGGCATGCTACATGCAGGATGGAAAAATCACAGCGTGAACGTCATGGTTCAGGTATATATTGTGATCCTGATAGGTAGTAAATCACAGTTTTTAATTTTCACAAAATATGTGAAAAATATGTGAAAGCTTCCTTTGGCCTTCCTTCCCAGCACAGCAGCATGCGGTAGCTGTGCAGTGTCCTGTCTGTCAGAGCTGTGTAGGGCTACTTTAGCAAAAGTGGCCACAAATGTGTGCCACCACTGTCCAGGCATCTCATGCAGCCTTTTCCCAGTTGTCTTCACTCTTGGGAAGGATCAGGGTGGAGAATACCAGCTGAATGAAGTGGTTTTGTGTCATCAGTGTCTTGCTTCTGCTGTCTTTCTTGAGAGGTCCTTTGGTTTTCCATCCGTTGTATGGTGGTTGTACAGCTTTCACAGGGTGTGAAAAGGCTATTGTGGCCTGGGAGAAGCTGGGAACAGGCTACAGGCTCCACAGCTTCTTCTGGCAGGCAGTCATGAGGGCTGTAGCTTGGATAACTTGCAGATGGCATTTCAACTGGAAATCCCAGTGAAGAATGGATTCATAGAATGAGCTTCTTCACAAGGCTCTTACCACTGCAGGAGTTTACCCATAGCATGTTTCAATGTGCTAGTCCAGGTAACCATAGCAGTGTAACAGTGAAATAACCATGTTCCTGAGTGTTTGCTCACGTCCTCTGATGAGTTTACAAATGTTTGTAGGGCTGTGCTGCCATGGTGACAGGGGTAGCCTTCCTGAGCTAACTGATTTAAGGCCATCATTCAACTGGTACTGATTTCAGCTTGAAACCCCAAAATTAAATGCTATGTACTCAGAGAAATAAAAAAATAAATAGTGTGAAGAGCATCTATATTAAGGTATAAGTGCATTCACTTGAAGGTCAGCAGCCTACATCTGCTGTCCATCACTGGCATGTAGCAAAATAAATAAACCATGATATACCCTTGTTTGATACTTCACTTTTCTCTATACCAACAGCAGGGTTTTGTGGGCCTAAATACTTCCAATACAGTACTAGGCATATAAAAACTGTTTCAGAATTCAAACTGCAGTCAAACAAATAAAACTGCATACCAACATATAAAAACTGTTTCAGAAATTGACTGCAGTCACCTTTGTAAAGCACCAACAAATTTGCTATTCCCTGTCCTGTTTCTCAAAGGATTAATGTGTATTTACCTTTATCATGATATAATCCCAGATGGCCACTAAGCCCCACAACACAGCTCCCTCACACTCCTACGGCTGGATGGGGGAGAGGATCTAAAGAGTAAAAGTGAGAGAATTCATAGGTCAAGATAAAGTCAGTTCAATAGGTAAAACAAAAGCTGAGCATGCAAGCAAAGCAAAACAAGGAATTAATTCACCACTTCCCATGGACAGACAGGTGTTCAGTCATTCCCAGGAAAGCTGAGTTCCATCACATGTAACGGTTACTTGGGAACACAAATGCCATCACTCCAATGCCAAGTGTGCCCTCTGTCCTTCTTCTTCCCTTAGCTGTATATGCTGAGCATGATGCCTTATGGTCTGGAATATCCCTTTGGTCACTGGGAGTCAGCTGTCCCAGCTGTGTCCCTTTCCAACTCCTTGAGCACCCTCAGCCTCCTCGCTAGTGGGGTGGGGTGAGGGGCAGAAAGGGCCTTGGATCTATGCAAGCCCAGGTCAGAAATAACAAAAACATCCCTGAATTATCAACACTCTGTTCAGCACAAATCCAAAACACAGCCCCATACCAGCTAATGTGAAGAAAATGCACTCTACCCCAGCCTAAACCAGTCCAATCTTTTATTTGAAACTCAACAGCAACAAATTTGGTTCACAGTTTTATAGATAAAGAAAATACTGTATCATTTTCTCAGTGTGTATCAGTACTAATCTCAGGTAATGGTAAAATAAGGTAACCTTTATACTGCAGATGTATTTTTTCCTGTTTGGATTGTATAAGAAGACCTGAGAAGAACCCAAATAAAAATTCAAGGTTTATTAAACTCTAAATTACACTTAAATTATTTATAGTGTCATATTTATAGAATGGTGACTACACTTTTTATATAGAATTTTTGTAGAGATTTTAAGTAGATCTCAGAGATTTACAGCTGTCTTCTTGAAATACATTATTTTCAGGGTTTGTTGCAGTTGTTACACATTAACTTACAGTGTGCTAACAGCTAAGTAAATGTTTGGCAACTGATCAGAAGCCCTAAATGAGGTCATAACATATGGAGAGGTGCTGAGAGGTTACAATTCCTGTGTGTCTCAATTAATATTGTAGCTAGCTCTTTGCAGCTTATAGGCTCTGATCCAACAGTGTGCTGGCATGGAAGGGTATACTTAAGCCAACAACCCAGTAAGTAGATCTGTCAGCTTCACTAAGGGTGCTCATATGCTTAGAAATATGTTCAGGAATGAATACTTTGCTGGATCAAGGTACCTTGGAATAAATATTTGTTGGGAAAGTTTCGGTACAACAGGCTGAAAAACTTTTAAAACATCCTTTTCCTGAATGCTACGTTGCAGCTCATCGATGCATGTGAGCAGCAATAGATTTCCTTTATGAAAAGTGTTATTTTCTATCTGATTGCAGCCCATTTAAGCATAAACACATTTAATATACTCTTGTTTTATCCTTGCCTAGAAGCTATCATTGTAGCTGACATGATGAAAGCAGAACTGTAGAGATCTAGGCTAATAGGAATATTTCTTATGATGTCAGGCTTTATTGAAAGGCATCTATTCAGCCCAGTATTTCAGAGGGATTAGTTTATGTTCCTTTCACATCATCTCTCATTTTTTTGATATCATTTGGATTGATGGATTGACTGTATTGCAGTGGCCACTAACTGACATAAGTACAAATGCATAAAAAAGGAAGCATCTTCATTTATTTTTCCTATAAAATACTTAGGTATTCGATAGGAAAATACTGTCTGAAGTATTTCATTGTAAGCAGAGAATATCTTAGTCTTTGCAGTTTGCACTGGAAAGCTGGTGACCAATTCTTAAGATTGAGCAAACCTAAGAGAAATGAAAATGTGTTATTTGAACATTTGTATGAGATGCCTCTCTGACTCTGTTGTAGAGACAACAAAAAATACTGCTAAAAACACCGAAAAGGAGAAGTATTTTCTTGAATTTTTGCTGTCATACTATCAGTTAATTCAGAGTTTCATTATCTCTTCTGTTATCAAACAGGAAATCCTTTCTTTGCTTTTACTGCCCCTGAAAGGTAGTCTTATCAACCAACCATTCTTCACATGTGGCTCCCCAAAGTTTTTTCCACTTCTAATATCTCACAGAGTGATTAGCTCTGACAGAAGCATGCAGAGCCAGCCTGTGTTTACCACTTGTACACACCACTGGATATTTTATTTGTGTGAAGACAGAAAAGATTAGTCTTGACTCACTGAGGCTGATTAAAATAGTGGCCTGATTTTCAGTTTGTTCAGGATCCCACTTACTGAAAATATAATCATTATTCAGAAGGGACCTTGCCTTCAGAGAGGTCAGAAGCATGTTTAATACTACCAGTTTTATTGTAGTGATACACCAATGGTATTATTAGTTATACAAAACCTACTTACTTGAAGATACACATCTTGAGCTGTAATGATTTTGAGAATGTGGTTCAGTTCTTGTTGGGTTTTGAGTTTGGTTTGAGGTTTTTTTCCAGTGGTGATGGTGGTGGTTTCCTTGAGGTGCTGTCTTTTTGGTGAAGGGAAAAAATAATGTCTTAAAAGTAGGGTACTCTTTGAGTCCCTTTTTTCATAGACCTTATTTCAACTGACATTTTGTCTTGTCATGAAGATCCAGAATAAGTTTTGAGGGGTTTTTAAAATATTGTTGGTTTTTTAAACCAAACTTAAGAAGATATCCGTTGACTTAAAAGTGATTTTTTTCCCAACAACATAATTTAAATGAAAATCCCAGTAACCTTTATTCATAACTAATTTCTCCCAAGATCAGTACCTAAATATAATCCCATACTAAATAGCAACCATGAGCAGTGCAGACTTGAAGGACGAAGATGAAGCTAAATCCTCATAATAATTTAGTCAGGGGTTTTAATAGGTAATGCTCATATTTTTTTACTTTTTTTTAGCTCCCTCCTTCATGTAGAAAGGCCAGCAGAAATAAAAAAATCAATCAAATGTAAGATAGACCTTATACTCATTGACTGCATTAAGACTATCCCTTTACCTGAAGGAATATGTGGTATTGAGATTTTACCGATAAATATACATTCTAGTTTACACCTGAAAATTGCAAAGTACCTTATTTCTGTGAGACTGCATAGTTGTTCACCCATTATCTTGGCATTTTGGAACCAGCTTGTTACAGATTTCAAACAAACAGCAAAGCTCCAATTCTTTTCTTGATTCCCCCCACTCTCCTTGCTGTTCTCCTTGTCTATCAATAAGCCCAGTGGGTATATTCAGATAGCATAACAAGTTTGCTTCTGTTTTCAGTTTATCCTGTAGATGTTTCCAGGTGATGAAAGGAGACCCTTTGAAAATTGCATGTTCCTTTCTTTTTTGTGTAGTGATGAAAAGCACACCATGATGCTGACAGAGACTGCTTTTGTCTACTTGACATGTACGCATAATTTATACAGCCTTATAAATCTTGGCTTTATGGGACCATGTGTCTTATAAATGAGATGAAGGGTGTCCCTTTCACAATGGGTTTGTTAAAGCTGAGGGAGAGCGGTGTTCTCTCCCTCTAACCTCTTGGCCACCTCTTGGTAAAATAGCATAGGTTTAGAGTTAATGGACTAATTGCATGTACAGCAAACATCTTCATTTTCAAAGTCAGTGCAAGCTGACACCTGTATTGTCCTGTATTAAAAAAAAAAGGTGGTATTTCAGAGAAAAGAAATGGGGAGGAAAAGGTTGGTAGGGTAACTTATACAGGAAAGCACAATACGATCAACAGAGCAAACTTTGAAAGGCCTTGTCTGTGTTCATATCTCTTACCATAATCATAGATGATTGTGGGTATAGTAGATACAAGACAATTATATCCCTTCTAAAATATCTAAGAACTTTTTAGAAATGGTTCCATTTCTTGATAATTTTTTAGGGTTTTTAATGGGTAGCTTTGATCCCCAGAGAATTGGAACTATTGTTCCCAAAACTAGCTATAATATTTTAATTTTGATTTTATTCAGATAAATTTAGATCAATTTAACAAACATTCTCTGTGGAGACAAAATCTGTCCAAATGACAACGTATTTTTTCCCCTCTATTTTTCTGGAAAACTGAAAGAACTGGGATATCCATTTGTTATAGTATTTCAAAGTCCTTTTTTTTTTGTCCAGAATTATTTTTGACAAAAATGGGGGATCCCAGCATAGCATATTGAGGAGAGTGTTCCAGTTAATCAAAGACAACTGTTTTTAATTCAAAATGTATACATTTATTTTTTGTTAAAAGAGATTTAATATTAATATGTTAAATTTCCCTCTGAACACCTACACACTGAAAAACATAGTAAAAGACCTTTTAATATCCTTTACTAAATCATCAAAAAACTGCTAGAGGTGAGCTACCTCCAAAAAAAGTAAACATAAGTGAATATTTGATGTCCTGTGTAAATAGAAAATTAGAAAGAAACAAAAACATTAAACAAAGGTCTTCTATTGAGAAAAAAATATTCCAAACCTAATTCAGTAGTCAAATTCTCATTATGTATTAAAGGTGAAAATTCATTGGAAAAAAGACACCTTTGATTCCTTTTTCTCTATCACTTTTCAAAAATCAGTTTGCTACACTACTGCTTCAATTGGTTTGAATTGCTCACACACAGCCAGAGAATATGTTCATTTGCTGTGATCCTCCTTTATATGCAGGAATTATGCTGATTTAATTAATTTAGATTCTGCTGTAAATTGTCACTGCTTCTTTTTATAACAATTACAGATGATTCAACGTCTTATAACATTTTAATGCCAATTAGCTACTAATTTTTAATGCAATTCCACGTGTTTTGCATTAGATTAGGCTTTGATTTTTTTTTTTTTTGTTGTTGTTGTAGTTGTTGGTTCTTGGCTACACAAACCCAAAAGCTCTCATTTTTAGAAGGTGTAACAAATTCTCTAAGAACTCTACCTCTTGACAGCAGTGGTCCATCTAGTCCTATGTTCATCAGAAGTTTATCCTGAATCTGGAAGACGAGTAAGTAGGAAATAAGTGGTTGATGAAAAAGTTTTGTGTGTATAAAAAGTAGAGTGCCTGAAAATATTCAGTGAGCATCAGGGGCGTACTTGCTCTGGTGTAGCAGTTAGGCAAGCTGGGGCAAAGACAGCTGAGGAGGTTTTTGTACTGTGACAAGACCTCATTCAGAACAAGAGTTCCCATCAAGGTCAAAATTTCTGATATTTGCAGCCTAATACCCCTTCAGCTTAATATTTTATTACTGGGTATTGAAATGTGGCTCCTAACCCCTCTAATTAGATGCAGTGCTGATCTATAAGTTAACGAGATTACAACGAGGCAGCTGTAAGGGCTAATGCGGCTGCCTGGGTGGGTCCTTCATGCAGCTCATCTGGGGCTGCTTACACCTCCAGCCACCGGGCTGGAAGTGCCCTCGGGGAAAGAGGTAAGGGAGTTCAAACTTCCCTGGTTTCCAGACGAGTGCATTCTCTCTTGAATAGATAAGGCCTCTTTCTAATCTGTCCTCACTATCTCTAATTCAAGTCTCTCCTGTTACAGATTTTTCACAAGGTACTCTTTGCTGCCTCCTTCGTTGTCCTTTTTTGCTTGCTCTTTCCGAACTGCTCCAGATAGCAGTAAGATAACAGTAAAATGTAGGCATTGGTAAATTTTAGCAGTATCTGCTGAACAGCCCTCTAAACAGCTTCTGCAAAGTGGTTTCTAAGTACTTGAGATATTAAAAGTTAGGGGGGAAACCGCTATATAAAGCAGCCCTGCCGATATTGCTATCATCCATGCCAATATGTGAAATGCTTTCCCTGAAATTATTTTTCAAGTAGGGTAGGAATTTGTGGCTGTGTCATGAACTTTTCTATATGTGTCTGATTGGATATTTTAAACTTTGGATTTTCAGTCTAAGCATTTTTTTTGGTGGTGACTGGCAGATAAGAAAAAAAAATAATTGTGAGAACAATTTGTACTTACAGTTTTCTAGACTTTTAGTTACCCAGACTAGAATACAATAGTTCTGCATTGTCTTTTCTAAATGTTATCTGACTGGAGATAGGCCTGAAATATTTTGGATGCTTTTATTCCTACTCCATACAACTGGTATGTATTGGAGAACACAGATTAATATAGAGATACATGAGTCTGTTGGTAAACACAAAATTGGGATGGGAGCTTGTTGTCACGCAAATGGATATAAAAATTAAATTTCTACTATCAAGTGGTTTTGAATATATTTAATATATGCTTGAGAAGTCAAAGAAATAGTGATACCTGAGAAAAAGAAAATATTTGTAATGTTAGTCTGAAAAACATTATACATGAGTATAATGACTGGATATTTTAAGGAGATGAAAAATGTTAAAATGCACAGCCAGAAGGGCAGAGCCAAAGCAAAACTGTTATTTCAGAATAATCTGCAATCATTTGTTCAGGAATAACTGGACATAACTGGAGTTACAGTCCAGCAGTTGTGGTCTTTAACACAGAAAACAGGGGCTTTTTCAGTTTGTAATATGCAAACAAATGGAAAGATGTTGGAAATACTGTAAAACAAAGGACAAAACCAGTTGATAAACTGCATTAGGATCCTTTGAGAAGGACTTGCCCCAGACAGTCACTTAGAGGTCCCCAGACAGTCACTTAAATGTCCCCAGCCATGTAAAAAACCCAACCAAACAAAAAAAACTGAGCTGTGAAAGGGTATTACTAGTGAGAAAATAAAGTCACCCTAAGGTGTGAAGTCTACAATTTCAAGTCTATGTACACCAGCACACCAGAATAAGCTAGAGTGTCAGGGGCAGAATTATACTGCATCCCATTTTTGGGTTACTGCTTCATCATGAGTTGTTACATTCTTGTCATTGAGATGACTGAAGGCATTGAAGCAAAACACTACAACCTAGGGGTTTTTTGCTGTTCCTGGAGCATTGATGCCTCTTTAAAATATTGTTAATAATTCCCATAAGCAATGCATATGTATACTTTGTGAATATGCATGGAGACAATGTCTTTATCCTGAAATTCTTGGTCTTTTACAACTAGAAGTTGCAGTTCAACCTGTTCAAAAATTTGATGTCTTTAAAGCAACCCTTAAAAACTCATTAGGTTCACAAATCAATGACTCTTTGAACAGAATGTTTGCAAATTGAAGTTTAAAATAACAGAACTTGGCTAAAAGTAAAATGAAGTACACTTTCAGAAGTACCTCAGTAAGTGTTGAATAACTCAGGCACTGAACTTTATGTTGGCACTGCAGGCAGTCTATGCAACATCACTTTTTGGTAATGGTCACTGCATTACATTTTTTTAAATATAATTGCCTATTCTCTATTTTGCAATCTACCAAACTTTTTTTGGTTGATTGTGTTTGTTGGTGGTTTTTAGGGTTTTTTTAATGTTCAACATAGACAACCAGTTCAGACAAAAGAACAATAGTAGATGAAAGTCAATGACACTTCAAAAAAGAGTCCAAAGGTAGGAAAACAATTTCAACCAAGAAAGTTAACCACTGAAAATCTAAGACTTCTGGAAATCACCACAATTTCAGTTATAGAGGTGCAATATTGTCATTGCCATAGGAAGTGTCTGGCTTGAGAGGAGCTATGGTTGCTCTCAGCCTCCATTCAGTGAGCTGTCCTTGCTCAGTAAGGCATCTATGGCATATATTCAAGGACTGGTTGCTGAAGAGAGATCAGCTTAAGCACTTACTTAACACCTGTCTTGTATGAGGACTTTCAGTCTGGGTCTGCATTTACTGATCTGGCTTCCTCTGCAAGGTTTTGGCCAGTCCTAATTCCTTCCAGTGGCAAAGTTAAGGAGGCATTGTATGCACTTGTCAAAATCAAATAGGTGACACAGATTCTTGTGGAAGACCTCTTAAGGTCTGTGCACCTTTCAGGAGGTCACTCTCCTGGTTAGTAATGCTTACAAGTAAGGGAATAGGGTTCTGTGAAGAGAAACAGCGACAGAGGAGCTTAAATTGGGAAAGTGGTATCACAGACTGCATGAGCCTTAACTCCTTTCTTTTCTTCTAAATCATAAATGAATCAGATGTAATTTATAACATTGAGAATTGCCATTCATATTCCCCTTGCACTTTTAATGTCCTTTCCCATTTACAAAACCAGTAAAATATACTTGGCAAGAGGAAGAGAAGTGTAAGAAGAGATGTTTTGAATGCTAAAGAGAAAAAAATTGATGAAAGGAGGTAACTAAACCACACATAGGCTCCTTTTTTTGCCAAAATAAGGGGGAAATAAATAAATAAATTTAAAAAAAAAGAAATTTAGATAATTTGGTGGCTGCTAAAGAATGAGGGGCTCTTTTACATTCTTCAAGCACTGAACTTCCTGTGCCATGAATGAGCAGCAGTGGATGCTGATGTCTACACCAGATTCTCCTGAGCATGCAGAATGTGTTCATAAATTGCTTTTCAGGAGGGGTATTGTACCTTCTTCTGCCTCAAATTCTCTTTCTTTTTATATTTATTCTCTTTTCCTCTGCTAGAATTTCTTCCTCCATATTTTCTAGTATTTCTGAGTGTGTATTCTTGGACTTGTTTGGTTTTGTTTATGTGACAAAAAAAGATGCTATTGTACTTGTATTGTGCCTTCTGGCAAGGAAATGTTATGCCTGGCTAAAACTCACTTATGAAACGCACACCAAAGTGGTACAAAATTTTTCCTCTACATGTATTTAGGGGCAACTGTTTAGCCAAGGATGGTAGTACAAAATATTTCACTGAGGCCGCTAGCTAAAAAAGAATTCTAAGAACTTAGGGATACAGACTACAATCCAAGTTGGAAAGAAAAATCTTTAATAGCCAAGAGTCATTGCAATTTGAAAGAAAGGTAGTTCTTTTACTAAACAATTAAAAGAACTTCAATATAATGGCTCCTTTTTTAGTGAGGAGATCAGGAGTAAGATCAGGAGGAACTGATAAAAGGGATACAATTGAGTAAAACCTGTTCAAAATCTATTTCTTTCTTGCTCTTCTGCTTTTTTTCTTCATTGCGTATTTTTCTTCCTTTCCGAATCTCTCTATCCATAATCCTTTCTATATTTTTCTTTTACTCTTCTTCTTCCTCTGTTTTCCTCTTTTTGTGTCCCTAACTCTCATCCTCCTTCCACACCCCATTCTTTTAGCAGTGCCCTTGTTTTCTTATAATTTTCTGTAACTGGTTCCAGTGTGCCAAGGCCACAGAAACCACAGTGATAACAGCTTATGTCATCTCCAGTAATTCAGCTTCAGGTCTTAAAAGGAGAAGTAAACTCAAATCTGTAACTTTGTGTCAGTTTTGAGCATGTGGCTGTGCAGAGGTTGGTCCTTCATTTGGTGTTCATTTTTAAAGTTCAAGTGTTATCATTCAAAGATAAGCAGTGTTGGATTTATCAAGGAGGAGGGGAGCTTAAAGAATGTTCAGAAGAGCCAGCTTTGGAGTTTTTGTTTTGAACTCAAGTCATCTTTGACTTTTTGCTTTCAAATTTACAACCAAAAAGTGCTCAAACACAAAAATTAGTTTAAATCAAATAAATGCTGACTGAAAGCTAGTTACTTAAATTTCAACGAATTTTCTTCTAAACCATAAATGAATCAGATATAATTTAAAACAATTTGAGACATCTTAACATCTTTGTTACAGTAGTTGTAACAACTCTGAAACTTATGATTTTTTCTTATACAAAAAATACATAAATTAATTTGCTTTCACTACCACTTTGGATCTTAAAAGGATAAGGTTGTGTTACCCTTTGCTATCATTCAAGCTGTTCAACTAGTGTTAAATCAGGGATCTGAATGCTTTTCTGAGGCAGGGGTAGAAAAAAAGAAAAAGATGCTGTTAAAAGAGGGAAGTATTTTCCTGTAGAAAGTTAGAGATTCATGGGTGGTCACAGAGCCTGCGAGTGAGATTGAGATGGGTAGCTTTGACATCTACAACTACAAATGTATCTGACTGAAGACTTCAGGTCTGAAAAGGAATTTCTGCATGTGCATGCATAAGTGGTTCAGGGCATTACAATGTCAACAGAGGTGTTCTTAAACAGGTGGTAATGGGCAATTTCAAAAGGAGCTAGATGTTCTAGGATGGCAAATGTGTAGTGTAGGAAAAAACATGAGTATTTGCTGTAAAGAAAGCTTTGTTTCATATACCATGTTTAAGCAGAAAATCTAATACTCGAAATTATAAATCTTGCATACAGTAATTCAAAGAATGGCAAGAAAATCCATGCTTTTTACTTAAGAGTTCTAAAAAAATACATTTGCAAGACTGGAGTAGTAATTAAAGGCTGATACATGACATTTTGGCAAAGTAAATATTTTATATTAAATGTGTAACAAAGCAAAAATCCACTGCAGTCTTTCAAATCAGCCCTGGGTATAGTGAAAAGTTTAGTAAATTATAAATAAGATACATCCTTTTTGACTGGAAGAGGAAGAGGAACCAAGAGTGGGAAGGAAGAGGAAGGAAGAGGAGACGAATTACGGGGATGCCCAAAAGCACCTATCCATATCATGACTCTTAATACCTTTGTAAATATGTTTTTGTTACCTTCGTGTTCCTTGCAAGCAGACCCCAACATGCTGTGCCGTGCCATTAGCGCTGCACTTTCATCTCTGTGGGCCCGGAGCGACAACATCACAGAATTTATATCTGTATCATTGTCCCTGAGGTCTGCTAATCTTCCTCAGCAGGGCTGTAAATAGCACCACTCAGATTCCCTTTCAAATAAAAAACTCAATGAGAAAGAGAGAGGGAAGATCTGCAAATAACTCCTCCCAAGGCCATGACCTCGTCCATCTATCACAACCAGAGCAGGTAGATAAGGAGGTTGGCTAGGAAAGCATCCTTTCTGAGTGACTACATGTTAAATCAACCTGCAGATGAAACTTTGACAGGTGCTGATACGAAGGGCTGGCAGAGGCCACGTGAGAACTGTGTGCTACTTATCCATTATTTTCCTGCTTCCCGAGGGTATTGGGAGAAAGTAGAAAAGATTAAAATCTTCCATCTCTGTAAGAAGTTCTTTGCTCCTCTCTCACTGCGGTCTGTGCGGCTCTTCTGAAGCATTATATTGTTCTGAAGCAATATTTCATTCCAAATCTTTTGCTTGAGAAAAGAAAGACACAGGGACATACAGCTAACATCTGAAGAGCTATGTTTTTATCAATTATAATTCCAGTTATTACTTTGGTCTTGCATCCAGGTGTAAATTGCTAACATTTAATGCCGTTTCCACAGAACAGAAGTTAAATGTTACGTCTAATAAATCAAAGATAAAATTATTAAATTCATAAGACCGTTTCTTTGATGTACAGTACAAAATTTTCTACACTTCTTTTTAGTGCTATATTGAGCCAATATGACCTTTACTACAGTCATCCTCCATTATTGAAATGAGCAAACATGGTAGTAATAAAGGAAATTTCTTATCAACAAACCCTGCCACCCAGAAAAAATGTCACATTTTACATCAGTTTCACTCAGTTGAAGAGATCATACCTTGGAATCTGATATATTATGTCTTTGTAGAAAATTTCTATGAAGGAGGTTATGGGTAGATTTTAAAAAAATAGGAAATATACATCAAAGAGTAATCTTAAATTCTAAGTCTGCAGTAGTAGCCCAAATGGAATATGCAAATAGTTTTTTAAGCTTCCAGCATGACTGCTTCCAGGACTAATTTGAATTCAACGCTTTAGAGTCAGAACATGTGAAGCAGAGTAAAATGTCAAATTTTAGGGCTGAGTACTTTGCCTGAATTCTAACAAAGCAAGTAAGAATATTAAACTTCTTTTGCCACAACACTAGTATGTGCATTCATAAAATCATACCCTGTCCAGGCGCTTGCTCAATTTGGGATTTATACCAGGAGTGCACTTTTAAAGTGGATATCCAATCATTCTGAATTACTGTACTTAGCATCATGGAGCAGTATCAGAAATTGCTGACTGGGTTATTTTTGACCTAATTGTGAGTTGAAGATGAGTACAATAGGTGCAGTCCAACTGTTACAGGGCATTCAATCCACAGAAGCTGATTATCAACTAGCCTGAGTAAACACACCTGGAACACAAAGAGCTTGGGTGTTGCATTCTTGGTACCAACAGGTTTGCTCTGTAAGTCTTCTCCTATGGGGCTGCACTACTTGCTTATGCAAATATAACTTCAGTCTTCTGAGTTAGAACTTGGTCTTTTTGCAGTCAGCCTGGCTGTTGGGATTTAAGGATGAAAGTAGGCATGCTCCCTTAGAGTCCATGGCAGCTCATAAGTGAGTCTCAAAGAAAATTAGAAAATAACAAGGAGCCCAAGTACAAGATAGAATAAGAAAATGCCAGACAGGATACATATATATGTATATATATATATTTTTTTTTTACCACAATACTCATTTTGTGATTGATCTGTCTTGAACAACCTCAAAAATCTGTACAGGTTGTAAAGTTTGAGCTAATGGTGCATATGTGCACATGTGAATATTGCATGGCTTCAGTATCACTGTACTTGGAGTGTTACTAGGAAAGCAATGAGAATGCATCTTGAATTCCTTAATTTAAAAAAATAAGTGAATGCTATTTTTAGCACTTTTATATTACCTTTTTTAGAATATGTAACCATACAGTCCCATGAATTTACATCTGTCAATTACCTTTTAATAAATACAAGATTTACATGTAACATATAAAATGGAGAAAAAGACTGCAGTGTGTAGCTAAATCTTCCAAATAACTCACTCAGACCAGCATACAAAGTTTGGTTCTTAGCTGAATTAGATATACTATTTATGTCTATCTTCCTTCTTTTGTGGCTTTTCCTTCTGTGTTCTATTACAACGTCATCTTTGAAGACATTATTGCTGGAATTAATTACTTTGCCATATACCAGAGCAGTGGCATCCTGAATTTGTTACATCAAAGGATATTGGCTGAGAAGACAAATAATTAAATGACCCGTAACACAGGTAAATGATACTCCTGGGATCAAAGGGATCCCCTAGGAATACTGTGTGCTGCTTGGTTCAGCCAGTCATGGAAAATGTCGTTGCAAGGGCTGTAGTGAGGTAGCTTTTGTCAGTCCTTCAAAGTAAGGGGTTTCCAAACAGGATCTTCCTGTTTGTTTTCCTTGTTTGCCAATTGTTCAGAAAATAGGAAGATGAATTAAGACTTGGTCAAATATCAATTCATATGACACAGGTACTTTAGTACCTGGGGGCCAGACCTCTGAGCCACTTCCAGTGAAAGAGAAGACAGTCAACAGTAGTCTGTCATGGAAATGAGTGGAGATGGCTGACTAAGAATTTTCTGGTGCAAAAGGTATTACCTTCAAATCTTAAATAAAACCAGCACCATTGTTTTTAGTCCTATGAGTTCTATACTGATGCAATGATAATCTGGTATGATCAATTCTTTATGCAATTTCATGTAAAATAGTTGTTCACACAACTTTTTTCTTTTTCTTAATGTTTTTTTATTACCTCATTACCTTATTTTTATTACCTCTAAGCTCATGGCTTAGATCCACACTTTTGGTGAGGTACTTTCCATTGCTTTCTAAAATTAACTTTCTAAACCTACTAAAACTTACTAAGGAGGACAACAGTCAGAAGGAACTAGATTTCTCTGTCAGTGCAGAAATAGTATACTAAGGAGCAGTAACCACTAAATTTCAGAACAAGAAAATAATTACTTCACCTCTGTGGTATCACTTGGAAAGGATTGCTTGCCCTATGGGGAAGTCATTCTTATGGGAATTTTTGATAAAATATTAATTTACTTCAGCCCTGAGGATGTGGCCATTAAGCTGAATAAGTCACTTTCAAAATTACAGGTCCTCTTCCCTAACTTGTGCCATGAGCAGGAATGGGCTAGTAAGTTCAAGCTGTTCCCTAACTGGATTCAGCTGTAAAAATTTTCTGACTTCAACAAAACCAGATTAACACTATATGAAAGACTAGCTTAAGCCAGGATCTTTACTTGGGTCCACTACAGCTGGAAAACTTTGCCATGTGTCACAGAAGTAATGGTTTTAACACAGCAGGAGAGGGAGGATACTTGGGAAGGGCAGAAATTGCCTGCAGGGAAGTTTACAGCTTCAGTGTGGTAGATGACATATTTTGTCCTCTTACAGAGCAAAATGCCTCTTACAGAAGCATATTTAGAACAGTATCTTCAAATTGTGAACAGTAATGGAAGACAGCAAAGAATTTTAATCTGGCAAAGTACAACTGCGTGTTCCTAGTAAAACATCTGCCTCTTTACTGTGTAGGCATAGCTGCTTCCTGTTTCTTAATGTTAGGCAAGTAATTAGGTGAGGATCCTATGATATATTCAATGCTCCAATGTTTATACCTACAAATCACTAAAATTAGGTTTGTTGTGACTGGGTAATAATGTAAGAAGTGATTTTGTCTCCATGTTTGGGATTTGCCAATGTGTCTGTGAAAGACTCATCTTTGCCTGTATAAGAAGGCTAAGTTAATTTACTATGATAAGTTTTTAAAGTAATACAACTCCTGTGTGGACATTCTTATTTCAAAGTAGTTTCTGCACAGTTCATCTTAAATGGGTTTGCAATCAGATTCTTAACTAAGTGTATGATGATCTGTACAGAGGATCTCCTCATGTGGAGAGAAATTTCTTTACAGTATTTAATCCTAGTTTTTGTCTTAAGAGAATCTCCAAGATGAAGCTGAAAATCATCTCCACCTGGCAGCTTATGTTTGCAATAGCAGTCTAATAATAAGAAGGGCACAGTATTTTTTTCATACTTAAAACTCTTTTCATTGTATCCATGTCCCGTTATACTGTCCCCTTTCAAAGTGGGATTTTACATCTTCTGAAAGCCATGACTCATTTAGCATGTAAAATAGGAACACAGGCCACTGAAATCATGAATTGAAATTTAAAAAAAAAGCCTAATACTATAATTTAATTAGTACACATGACATTTTCTAATACATTTACTGTACTGGGCGGTTGGTCCTGTACAGTTTTTATTAGTTAAAAGAAAGTTCTCTTTAGTTTTGCCCAGAATGTATGCAAAAACTTGGACTGTAATTCCCAAGAAGGACTGAACATTCATGCTTGCAAGCCACAATTCTGAGTTAAGTGCCCTCTTATCTTTGTGTCAACACTGAAGTTTTCTTTCCTGATGTATCTCCCTACAAACATGAATTGTTTTGAATGAGAACACTGGACAAGAAACAGTGGTTTCTTTTTAATCAAAACAACCAATTTGTAGATTAAATGTCATCAAAACAGTAATTTAAAAAATTAATTAAATCCCAAAGAAATTAGGTTTACAAAGAAATACACTTCACTGTTGCTCTAAAATAAAAAGGATTAGAATATGTATGTGTTAGGTTCATTCATCCTAGAATGACTTGTAATCAGCTCATGACAAATGCTTATTAGAACCCTTTCTCTTAGAAAGTTTTGTTTACATAGAGATCTCCCAATAAGTATGTTTATATGACACCTTAATGAAGATAAAAACAATTATTTCTTTTGTTATGTTTTATGTCCATACTTACTGACGTAGTTTTGGGTTGAAGGAAATGATTAAAAGAGTGGGCCTTTAAAACATAATTTGCCTGGTCTGTGGGTGGTTTATTCACTATGTTGTTTATGTTAGCTGAATAGATTTTTGCAAAAATAATTTGGTGTTTACACAAGGCAGACAGTATTTGCAGCAAACATTATTTCAATAATTTTAAAATGTTGCTGCTTTTTAAACTTCATATTTTATTTTTTCCACTAGTTTGACCATGACAATACCAGTAACATTTAATGAGCTATAGGAAAGTTAAAACAAAAACCAAACAGATGAAATAATGAAGACAAACCTGAACTTGTCTTAACAATAGTGTGTATGCTAGTAGAGACAGTTTCAGGGATTTTTGTTACTGAGACATTTAACACATTGTCAAGCACTTCGTTTTTTTTTTTTTTAAGTGGGAAAACTTGGCTATAATAAAGCAGTTTATTATTTCAACTGCTATTTAGGCTATGGAAAAAGTATTATAATACAAAGCTCTATGAGCTACTTCCCTTGAAAGGCAATGACTCCCCGTGAGGTCCTGCAAATACCACAGACATTTCCAGGTGCAAGTGCAAAGTGGAGCCTTACTTCTGAATGGTGGTTTTCTTCCAGTTCCGATTTAATGAGGCACCAGCTGCTGAGATGTCTTTGCTTGATATAAAACCAGGGGAATAATGTATTTACTATGAGAGGCTTTGACAAGGGCTATGCTGGACAAGGATTTCTGGGATTGTCTACTATTACCAAAAAGCAATTGTAATGTAGATATCAGTTTTGATAGTGAATTGATTTGTTTTGGGAAAATCATTTTTGTGCTAGCACTGTATACACATCAGACCTCGGCTGATCAATAATGTCTTAACAAAATACATGTATTCTTCCAGCCAGTGGCTCTAGCATTTACTTGGTCATGGATTATTATGCAGATTGATTATTTTTTAAATTAGTGGTAAATATCAGAAGAAGGTATTCTCTTTACTTTCCTGAAGAACACTGACAGTGTGAAAGCATCATAATTAGGCTGCTCAGCTATTGCCATCTGAAGCTTTGTGATACAACAGGGTCAATTTCGTGATATTTTTATTCATGTCACTGTGGTGAGGAAAATAATTACTTCTTTCCTCTGCATTTTACACCTTATAGCCCAGCCCAGAGCTCTTCCAGTCATCTCCTAGTGTGCAAAAGGGAGTTTTATAACAATTAGCCTGTGAGCTACTTTGTCCTTCCCTTTGCTTCTTTTTGCATGTGGATAGAAGAAGCACTGTGGGTATGGCACTGGTTGAGGACCTAAGGGAGTGAATAGGATCCAAAAACTGCAGAAGTGCTTTGTCCATAAGGCAAGAAGGATCAGTTCTAACCTCAGCCTTAGACATTCAGCAGATCTTCTGGACTTCAGGAAGGAAGAGGTATTGCTTCATTAGTTATATCTGCTCTGTGAAGAAACTGAAGACTACAGTACCAAGGCTGACTGAGGCACTCTGCAAAAACAGCAAGTCAACCTGATTTTTGTAAAGCATTCTATTTCTACATATTTAAAATCAAAAGCAATACTTGGATATAGATGCCATGGTACTGGAGAAATAAAAAAACCCCACATTTGCCTGGTACTTTTCAGTCAGCCTCAGCAGCTTATTAATCCTAATGCAAACTAAATAAGAATTATAATAATATTGTTTTATTGTAAAAAAATTATCTTCCAATTCTGATATTCTGCTGACTGAACAGGTAGAAAAGTAAATACACTGCTGTTAAATATTCTTTATAAATGACTGAAAAGTGGTGAAGAAAAAAAAAATAACTTCTGAATGCAAGTTTCTCCTTTGGGAATTTAGAGCAGATGTGCTCTGTAAAATAAGCCCTGGTACTTTTATGAAGGCCATGAAGTGGGGCTGTAAAAAGGTGCTGAAGCAGCTTCATGGGTCGTGGTTCATTAACTCTAATTGTCACGTCTGGATTCCATCTGATGGATGACCAAGTCCTTCCTTTCTCACATCCTTTTTCTCACTGTCTTCAGGTGACCAGCTTCCACAGATACCTCTTTCAGAAATGTTTCCAGCAGCGGACTTGGGTATTAGTCTAAACCACTTCAGTCATATTTGAACACTTCTTTTTCTTGTTGGATTTTCTCCTTTTCTTGTATTCTTCCTGTGTGTAGCTTTCCTCTGGAGAGAATAAAACCATCATTAATGAAAAGCATTTTAGATGTTGAGGGATTATGTTACAGAAAGGTTTTCCTAATTGACAAGACTTATTTTTGAAGGCCACAAAATTTTTACACATGGAAATTTAAAATTTCCATTTTAAAACTGGAAAATGCAAAAAGCCTTATCAAGCACCACGTGCCTTCTGATTTCAGGCTTGCTGTAAGGGAGTGAAGAAGCAATGTTTTACATACCGCCCACGTAAGACAACCACATAATTTATAGTATGGGGCCATCTGTGTGTTTCCCAAGTTCTTGGTTTTTTTATTAGAATTAGCTCCGAGCCAAAAGCAGAACATTAACTCTAAGGGAGAGGAAAAGATGTGAAATAAGTAAAGAATGTTCCTCCCTTTATTTCAGGCTATTTGTGACTGAAAGTTGTGTCATGATTGTTTGCAAGAGGAAGGAAAATCAGTTGAGTTAATGAAATTAACAGAAGTAATTAATGCTTTCAGAACAATGTCAAATAGCATTTCTTTAGCAGTGAATATATTTCAAATGTACATAGAACTATCTGTTTTCCACTAAAAATAGTAAAAAAATTTCAGAACTTGGAAAATTTTTGGCAAGTCTAATTCCAAAGTATAACCGAAACCTCATGTCATGGTAACAGAAGGAATAATCTTTCATTATTATGGGAGATTACAAATTGGTTTTCAGTGTGGTTTAAGAACTTTTCTTTAAAATAAGTAAATAAATAATGATGCGGTTTTAAGGAATAATTTCATTAGCATGATTGGTAGAAGGAAATAAAGAAAAATATCTGTAAATCTGAACACATTTTCTGTTTACAAAATCCAAGTCTAACATTTCATAAGGTTGTACTTTCTTGGCTGTTAATATTGTCATAAGTATTCTCACCATCTTTAATTTTATATCCCTGATATACTGTGCCAAAAAAAAAGCAGTAAACTCTAAGCATGTGAAACAGATGCAACACTTCATATATTACTTTTAAATGTATCAAATTGTTTATACATGTAGCTAAAGTTTTGAAAGGAATTCTTACAAATCCACTTCACAATTAATAGCACAGCAATAACTTTCTAGAACTAGCCAGTATTAAATATCTGTAAGTGTATTTACTTTTTCAAATTTTTTTGAGTATATTTGATTTTTGTTAATGATTTTTTTCCTGAGAATTCCACCATCCTAGGGTATGTCTATTAGAATTGTCTGATACTGATTTTTCAAAATCCTTTCAGCATTTATATTTCTTTTAAAGTATTTCCTGTATTTTAAAATAGGAAGAAATATCACAGCTAAACTGAGCATCCAACTTCCCACTTCTGTTAACATGTTAAAAGTTCACTTGAGTTATTGATAAATGCACTTGCTGTCTATGTAATTTATCAGTGTTACCACAGTATTATTCACTTTTTTGGGATGCATTACCTGAGCAGATTTTTAATGCTTTTAGTTACAATCCTAAAAAAGTATAATATGCTTAACAAAATAAAACCAGCCTCTCTTACCTCTGTTTCAGTGTGCCTTGTGACTGTTATAAAAAGAACCTTTCTATTTTCTAAAACAGTCTGGTTCCACTCTACAGCATAAAGTCTCTGCTTCATTCTGGGCTCTGTATACTTATTTAATTATTTTATGACCTCCACTTTTTCATTATTTATTACAAGTTGGGATCAAACTAATCCTGGTTCATCCATGGCATGCTAAGCTCATTAATTTTTAAGTCTGCAGTTTTCTCCAAAGTGTCCATGTGCCAGAGGGCATTAAACAGAGATGAAAGCTGGTGGCTTATTCAACAGCATTTCTGGTCTCTAGTCTCACCATACTTTTGTATTTTTATTGCCTGAAAATTGACTTTTTTTTCTCCTGCATTTTATCTATAGGTAAGGAGCTTGCTGACTGTTTTCACGCTGCAATATTTAAACTTCAGCCTCTTGTGGGCCTTTTGGATTTTCTTTAATAACAGAAGGAAATGAGAGGTGCTTAAATGTACACATAAACCATTTTTATGCAGAGCTCTCACTTCTTCAATCTCCAGCGTTAACTTATTTCTTTGATTTCCACTTTTCCTATGGGAAGCTCTACTACTCTGCTTCACTTTACTGTTTCATATGCATCTCACACTCTGTTTTCAGATGTTTGACCTTTACTAGCTGAATAAAAAAGAATATAATTTCTGCTTTGATAGCATTCAAATCCTGAAATTTATCATTAGGGAGTTACTCCATTTCCAGCTCTTTTCTTTTGGACCACCTCTAGTGATTTTAAAATTGCAGTCGTTGCATAAGCTTAACATACTTTGATATCTGATCTATACAATCTGCCATCAAAGAAAACAAGGCTAACATATATATTTGACCTGTTGCATAAATTTGCAGCAAGGAAAAATATTATATTTCCTGAGAAGACTGCTGGTGCCTTTAGATATTGTGATGTCTCATTTGAATTTTTTTTTTTTTTTTTTTTTTTTTTTTTTTTGTTATTCTCTCCTCTCCTCTACTCCTCTGTACTCCCTCCATGACTGATTGGTCCTGAAGTCCTTAGGCACCTGTGTTTTTACCTTTAAAATACACCCTTTTGTTTTTTCAGCCTCCCAAAGAACAGTTATTCTATACTTCAAGTATTTGTCTAACCTGTTCTTTAATTATGTTCTCCTATATTTGAACTGTACTAGATGGAGGTCTTTGCTCTGGCCTTGGTAGCACACCTTTTAGAATTGTTCTCTCTGGATGGGCTCATGGGTCTCATTTGTCTCATTTAGGCTATGGCCTGAATCAAACACAGCCAATTTATGTGAGCAAAACAAGCTCCAGATGAGCCATCCTACTGGCTCGTGTAGAAAGGGAGTGCCTGGGATTACCTAATCACTACTCACTTCCAATGCCTTTGTTATTAATTGTCTCACAATGTTTCTATTTATAAAAAATATTTTTGTTTTGAAGAAGTCACTGAAAGACAGCTATGCTTTCACCTTAAGTTTGCCTAGTTATGCCTTTTTACTTTTAATTCTGCCTCACTGAGGGCTAGTGTTTTCTCTTTCTCCTTCACCTCCTGATCCTTAGGTTATCTTCCGTTGAAATCACAATAGCAATCTCTTAGTGTTGTTGTTGGTTTGGGTTTTTTAAGAACTCTGTCAGCTTCCCTCAGGTTGAAAAGTTTTCTTGAGGTTCTGGAAGTCAGGAGCATCCTTTTACATGGAGCAGAGAGTACAGAAATCTTTAACTTAGAGGTTAGTAGATTCCTCCCTGTATTTCAATGAAAATTGCATGAAATTCAACCATAATGAGGAAATATATTGCTTTATATTTTAAAATATCTTCATATTTTAAAACCATGTTTTATAAGTAATTTTTTCTACTTAACCTTAGGTATCAGTTGTAGTAGTGAAATAATCTAGAAGGAGGGAGATTTTATTTTTAAGCAATGCAACAAAGCTTATCTTTGTTACAAACCAGTTTGAGGACAGATTCATTGCTTTTTTGCAAAAATCTGCCCCCACTTTTCTTCACACTCCAGCAGCCATAAACAAAATGTCTATCGAATTCAAGGCTGCATAGTGAAGAATACAGGAAAGTAAAGAAAACAAATTTTATTTTGAGGTATGTTAGCAAGATTCCAGCCAGGTCTGGCAAAAGCCTGCCTAAGGTCACTTCTCCGTGTTTCTACAGTTGCCTCTGTTTCACAGGTGCAGTTAAGGACTGGCCTGAGAGAGCTGCGTGGTGTCAGTGGAGACAGAGCTCAGAGAAATAGAGAATAGCACATGGAAGCCAAGCAGAAGCATGAACTAATTTCAGATTTCAAATGTTTCTAGCTACAAGATGAGTCTGAGTGTGTGTTCGCACATGTGGCTTTGACATATTTGAAGAATGTTCTAGGGCACAAAGCCAGCAGAACTCCCTGAGATTGGTGAGCCCTTCCTTTCTATATTCTTTTAGATATGAATTCTCCCACAAGCAGAGAACTACTTGTAAAACATAGTCCTCAAAAAGTCTTTTCTAGACACCACTCACATAGATGGCGTGCAAGAGTATCATATTTTTAAAGGGAAAATAGAATTAGTAGACAGAGAACAGGTGCTGGTGGAGTAATCTTATTTATTGCCTTCTTTGAACCCAAACTGTTATTTTTTTAATCTGGGAAGGACTACTTAACCTCTCTGGCACTTATTTTGTTTTTTATATATATATATATATATCAGCAACGATTACCTCCCAGGGAAAGAAAAACTGTTGTATACTTCTGAGTTTAGTAAGAATGTCATCCAATCCATGAGTGTCACCCAACATTTCAAATGCAATCCTATGACAGCGATAAGGACTGAATTTAGTCCTAAAATAATATATGCCAGTTCCTTAGGGATTCCTGGGAAAGTCTTAGTGTTCACTCTAACTCCCACATTATTAGTTTGAAATACAGAACTGGTTTTTTCTTTCTTTTTTATCCTCCCCTGTAGGGCTTTTCAAAGGTGACTTATTTTCCCTGAGTTTTGCCACTGAAGGGAGTTATTGAACTTTAAACTTTATATGCTGGGAGGCAAAGGAGTGACAGGAAAGCACCCTGGTAATATTTTTGTATGTGGGAAGATTTGCTGTAGGCCTATTAGGTTTCTCAAAAAGTTTTCTCAAAGAAAAAAAACTAAAAAAACCAAACCAACAAAAACCAAGACAATAAAACTATCTTGCTCATAAGGACCTAGAGCCCTTGAATTTGGTGTTTGATGTTGATACCACTGTCTTTGAATACCTCAGTTTCATTCTGATCAGCACATGGCATCTCATGGTCCACTCATCATGGCTTTTTTTGAGTTGAAATCATGAATTCAATCTGCACTTGATGGAGCAGTAGCAGATGATGTTTATGAATGAAAGCATCTCCCTGGTCCTTACACTGAGTGAATGGGAGGCAGGGAGGAAAAGCACTTGCTGCTGCAGGGTGTTCTTCTTGCCAGCCAAATTATAGAATTTTCACTTTCATCCACCTCTTCCTCTTCTGGCCTGTAGACCATTAAGTACTTTCACACTCCTAGCAACTAAAATTGTTTATAAAATACCTTCAGACAAAGGAGTCGCTATAAATATTTCAGATTAAATACATTCTTTTATTTAATTATTCAGCAATTACCTGCAAGTTTTCACCTCTAGGACCATGCCTGGGTTGCCATAGAGATGGTTGTGCTTCAGCATTTCCTGTAGTTCCATCCAGCCAAGGTGCTACTGTCACTAAATCTCTACACTATGGGTGGCCCTATACAGATTTTGTCATCAGAGTAAAAGGCCCTACATTTTCATAATGCAGTGATAATCTGGTTTTAGTAGTACATTTGAAAATTCTGCTATAAGCTATATTCTTTCCCCAAACATCCATGACTCTTAAGAGAAATTTTTATATGTGCAAATATATATAATACAGAGAACAGTATGAAATATAAAAATCCCCCCACAGGATTTAATTCCCTACCATTTTTAAATACTCCCCTTTAAATAATCAAATTTGGAACAGAATTGTAGCATCATCTCCCACTTCAGTGTCTTCAAAGAGTTGAATATTTGGGTTACTTAAATTTTTAGAATGTCCTCCTCTTGCATTGATCTTCTATCAGGTGTAACACTGATCTTAAGTGCATGTTTGCTATTTTGGCTTTAGGGCTAAAAGTTATTTTTTTGGGCATAAATCACATACAGTTTTATTACTGATTTGTGAAAGGGATATTCAGATCAACACAAGCGGTCTCTCAACTAGAAAAACTGTAAAATGCATCCCAGGCTTTTTAAAAACTACTTCAAAGGGAAATTAATAAGGAATCTTTAAATTATAAAGCAAGAAATGAGGAAAAGCTGGAATGTACCTCCATCCTCCCATATGTCTAAAGATGTCATTGCCACTTCCTTGGTGCTTTGATAATATTCTTAGGTGACACATGTTGTGATTGTGGTCAGACATAAACACGGTTCTGAAGGGATTCTGATTCTGAAGCCCAAGTGAGTATTTCCCACTGTAAACCTCATTTCTAAGTACTGCAAGCAGTAAAAGGAACATATGGGACATACTGACGGGTCTTAAGTGTTGTGGTGATTTCGTTCAATTTAAAAACCATGATTAAAATATCTGCTGTGACACCCAAGTAGTATTCCTGAAGTCCATAATGCAGTGTAAAAAGTAGCAGTGTTTAAAGCAGTTACTGAAAAATACCTTTCTTTTTTTACTACAGTATCAAACATGATGGTAAGGAGCTCATATTTATGGTTGATTTTAAACCCAGGAATATAAATTCCAAATTCTCTTTCATCAAATGAACTAAAACTTTACTGTAATCTCACTTAAGTAGGTAGAATACTTCTGAATAATTTATAATACAAGTCAACTTTTGACCTCTTATTACAGAGATATTCAAAATATTTTAAAGAGTTTTCACACAGGGCAAGATCAAACACTAATGACAGAAGGATCACAGGTGTTAAAGGAAAGTGCTGATTGTAGCAAACCCTGAAAAATACTAATTACTTATTCTAAGCAGTGACACAATATTTAACAAGATTGAAAGTAACCTGAGAACAGTTAGGCAGCAGAAAAAAAAATCATTAAGAGACTGGGTAATCTCACAGTCTTTCATGTGATTAATTATGCCAATGGGGTGTACAAAAAACCCCAAGCTAAAGAGCCTAAACCTGACTATTTTGCTGGTTTAGAATTTGAAAATACTGACCTCTAGAGCAGAATGCATCAAGCATATGAATTGTGCTATTTCCCCTTTTCATGGAATGAAATTGGTACTAAATTTTCAAATCAATGCAGGTCACTAAGGATTGTCCCAAGGATGGTGAAAAGTGTCCCTTTGTGACTAAGGGAAGGTTGAACATCAATTCTCCAGGTTTTCTCCTGCAGATCTAACACTGCTGTTACATGCTTTAATTTTCCCTAATAAGAACAGGTGGTAACATACAGGTGAAGATTGATTCAGCTGGGATGAAAATGTGTAGAAAACTTTATCATGTCATGCAGTTTTTATTCAAAATGATTCAGGAATTCCTAGTAACCTGTTACAAAAACATGTGTTACGTGATTAGATATTTCCTTTTGTATGGTATTTCCTTTTGTATGATATTTTGTTCTCCAGCGTAATCAGATTTATTGACTAGTAGGAAACAATGTTACTCTCTTTCTTTCTTGCAGTTCTCAGGACTTGGCCCATACCCATTCCATTCTGTGAAACAGTGGCTGATGTACAACATTTATTGTTCCATTTGGTGTGATTTTGAAGGTTTTAGCTGACGTCATTTTTTTAGACATAACTTGTTCTTTGTAAATGTGTGATCACTAAGTTTGCTTGAGCCTTTATTTTTATAAGAAAAAGAAATAGAAGACTTGTGTGCCACAAACTTGTGTGCTTGCAGCCTTCCGTATGACTCCACGGACCCACAAGGCTCACCAGCAGTTTGTAAACAAAAGAAATTATCTTTAGAGAAATCGTGGAAATATTTAACTTTCCTAATATACAACATACCAAAAATATTAGAAGTATCTTAAACATCAGAGGATGCAAGTTCTCGAGTGCATTTACTGTTTGTGCTTATCATTGCTTAGTATGTCAGTACTCAAATCATTACAAGTGAAGTCTTCAAAGTCAGCTCAGGCACCTCAGGGTGTTTTTAGGGTCACTGTTCTTAAACATGGAAAAATTTAAGTAATTTAAATGGAAGTAAATTTTTAAAATACTGGTTTAGTGTAGGCAATCCTTCCTTTGTTTCCACTATATGTATAGTTGGTTTTTTTGGGTTTTTTTTTTTTTGGTTTTTTTTTNTTTTTTCCCCTGTAAAAAAGAATATAGATAAGAAGAAATAAATTTTCTGGGTATCTTCCTTGCTGTCTTACCATTTGGATTATGCTGTGTAAGTGGAGCAAAACAGTAAATTTCTTCCACTGAAATTCAATTAGTGCATGTGAAATCAAATTTCCCTGAGGCGAAAATCTGCTAAGTAAATAGAATAACTCCCTTGCATGCACCTGTGTTTGGAATAGCTTGTCATGCAATGGAGATATGAATGGCAAAACAGGCATTTTAATCTTCAGACTTGAGATTTCAATTCTAGCAGACACTGCTGGAAGGAAAGCTTCCAGGGATTCATGTGTTGTTTCTGGTCTTTGCAAGATAATTCTTCTCCAAGTAGCAGAGCTAGTGGCTCATGGTGACTACACATCTCCCTCCAGTGGGAGATTTATTGCATAGACTCTGCTTGGAACTGTTCTTCTAATGACTGTCTGTTCTTGGCAGCAAATGCATCACAAGTTCTTAAAATCTCACTCTCTTTTACCTTTTTACAATAAATCTGTCATCTTTTATATTCCTTAGAACAAAACTCTGTGAAGCACATTGCACTTTGCCTCAAGGAGCTGTTGTTTGGCTCCTGACAGGGATACTGGTCAAATAGGGAAAAGAATTAAAGTCAAGGCTTGCCTGCTACACAGAAGAAAGGATCCTAGAAAATCAGAAGACTGCTTCCTCACAGTTATTCCTTATATAAAAGAGTGGCAGTGGGGCATGAAAATTATATTCCACAGAAGTTGTGACAGTCGGTTCAGTCTCTTCTAAAAAGTGTGCTGCAGCCGCCATCAGAACATCACACCACTACAATTTCTAAATTTTCCTCTAATCCATGTCCTGCAGATTGTGCCAGATGCCAGCCTGTTGGCATCTAACTGTAAAGAACAATGTGTAATGCCAGCAAAAAAGGTTTCAGAACACAGGCAATGAGTATATTCTTGATTTTACATTTAGGCTTTCTGTAAGCTTCTGTACTACTTTCAGTAGCTACTATTATGCATAATGATGCATGCCTTATTTTAAATTCAGTTTTCTGAGTTACGTTTCCTTATGACAAATCTAGTGAAACATTCCTGCATTTTTCAGCGGTGTTCTACTTTTTCAGTGCCCTTCCTCAAGCATCTCGGTTGTCATGTTATCAGGAGTTTCTCTTACTTCCACCTCAGTTAATGAATAAATGCTCTCAGATTTCTTATTTTTCTTCCCTGAACAAAGGACATTGTTCCAAGTATTCTGCTTCTCTTTTTCAGGTAGATACAGACTTTTGAAGGATGACGTTCTTTACATTTGCATGAATTATTGTATTTGCTCAAAGGTAGAATAATCTTACATAACATACCCTCATTTTTCTGAGGGAGGAAAACACTTATCTTTTAATACAAGGCAAGTATATTTCTCCTCACTTCCTAATTACCCTATTTGATGTGTCTAGTTTGCCACACTTGGCCATACACACTCCTCTCTTCCAGTCCCTTTCCTCCACTGAACTGGCAAATCTGAGCACTGGCTTTTGAGTGCTTTCCTGTTTCCAGCTTTTGAGCTGGAACAGGAACAGCTGATTTGCACTGGATCCTCTGCTATACAGTATCATGATAAAATACTGCAATATACGGTGAGATTGGTTTTTTTAGAACAATTTCCCTCAAAACTTGCCTTAGAAGCTTGAGAAATACAGGATAATATTTCAATTTCTCATTTCCTTAACCTAAATAAATATCTGAAAAATACACACTGTGTTCTGTGCTGTGGGAAAAGCAAATGATGTGCAAACTTCTTGGCCACAGGAGAAAATAAAACAAGCACAGTCATATTCCCACAAAAAAGTACAACTCTCTCCTCTTAAATAACTGAACTGAAATAACTGGAATATAAATTAGAACCCTCCTGTAGCCCTCCTTTTCTGTTCAGATAACATGCAAGAGGGAAATCAAAGGATACTCCTTCCAGCTGTGAGTAGCATGTACTGGCCCAGTGCTGTATGAGTGTCCTAAAAGACTGATAAAGGACAGCAGCCCATTGAAACATGTTTCACTTAGCTTTTCTAACCAGACATCTGTCAATTTAGTGCAAAGAGGGTGTATGGCTTTCATTCTCCTGTTGCCACTGTAACTTAGGCAGCAGGCTTTTTACAGATTCCCTGCTTGCTGGTCTTTGCTCTAAATGCAGATTCTAAAAAAACATTGTAGGAGAAAGGCATAAACATGATTACAAAGCTCTGCAATTGCAGAAGGACGTTGCCTGAATTCAGGGGTTATTTAACCAGAATAGTAAGCATGATTTGTTCTCACAACAGTTCTGTCCAAAATCATTGCATACAAAGTTCCTTGAATATAGTTCTAATTAGGAAAGTGAGAACTAGGCCTGCTGAGGGCACATCAAGGTTTTTGAGATATTTGTCATCTATGAGCTCTTAAATCAAGATTCTGCTCTCATACAGTGCTCAGCAGAAGATTCAGTTTTCTCTTTGAAAGTGTGGTTGTGGTGATATAAACAGGTCAAGTGGGAAGTTTGCATGCAGTTTTGACACTAAGGAGATGCTGTCAGAAGTAGTCACTCTACAACTCTGTTGTGAGTTATTGTGGAAGCTGAGGGCAAGGAAGGGGACCTAACCTTGTCTTTGCACAATGGCAGGCATAAGTTTAAAATCAATATGATTCTATTAACTTTCTTATTTGATCTTATAAGACATATCTCAGTAATGGACTGGTGAAACAGGGTCTCATTTCCAAGTTCCTGCCTATGCAGAGTTTGTTGGTTGCCAGGAGGACTGCATGCCTTGCAGCACTTGCTTCCCCATCCTCCTCAGAGCGTGAGGAGCGGCTGCTCTTGCCATGTCAGTACAACAGACTTCTCCCAGGAAAAACCGCCTGTGTCCGCGCCGTCTGAATGAGGTCGGTTCTCATGGCAACCACACTTTATCCACAGAAATGTGCATTGTTTTCAGGCGGTTTCCCCTTCTGTGTAGAAATGATGTAAGATCTCAGGGAGCAGAAGAGCAAGAACGAAACCTAATTGACATGCAAGCGGCAAGCGCTGCGACACTTCCTTACCTTACATGCTGTTAGCTATTGTTTCACAGATTACTAGGCAGGCCAGAGTTTTACAATATGAGACATACACTAAGAGCACTCCATTAGGGTTGCTCAAAAAATGTCCATAAAATAAATATCTTATTTTAGACAGAAATCAAGGTAACGCAGGATTAGTTTCTGTCAGATATGGCAGAAACTGACAGCTGTATTGCTGCATGCCTCAGGAGTTTATTGGAGTCTCTTTCTCCCTGCCTCCTTTCCTTCCCTTCCCCCCTTCTCCAGTTTGAGGAAGCTTATCAGGGGTAGGGTGATCCAATGGGAGGCTGGGAAGAAGAGAGGAACTCCTTTACTGGTAGGGATGGCCAGAGCTCCCTGCTCCCACTCCACTCCAGCAGCCTCGATGATACTCCTGCCAGCAAGAGATTAGATGGCATGAAGGTGGCTGCGACAGCACTATTTCCTAACACGGGAATTCTCTGCCCATGGTGTAAGGTTATGGCAAATCTCCTTTGTAGAACTAGCAGGGGATGTGGTTGGGGTTTTATCCAGATTTCAAAATCTTTTGAATGGGAGAAAGACAACACCGGCCCCCCCCCCGCCCCGCCCCGTGCTTTTAATGGCATTTTCACTCTCTTAAAAGGCAGCAAATTCTTGGCTTCAGCCTCATGAAAACAAACATTTACATTGATTACAAGAACATCCTCAGTTTTACCAGCCTAAGCACTTTATAACTCCTCAGACCATGAAGCAGAACTGCTGCCAGAAGAAAATCCTCCCCTACTGAGAGCAGAGGTTGCTCACAGCGCTGATCTCGGCTGTGTGGCTCAGCTCCGGCCAAGTGGGCAGACCCAGCTCTAAAAGGTTTCCTTCTCACACTTTCCGCAATTTCTATGCCAGTGACTTTTACTGATGCCTTAACAATTACTCTTCGAATGGCATTCCTAAAACTGGTGTCAGGTACTGTGAGTCTATCGGCAAGATAAATCACAAAACATGTAATTAGAGTATTAGTTAGTAAAACCTGAAAAGTACTACATTCATTTTAGATCATTACCTTCTTTGTTGTCATGGGAGTCACTGTAGATAGAAGCCAGGGTAAACAAGGTGAAAATGACAAAAGCCAGCAAGATGAAAGCTACTTCAAGGTTTGTGAAGGGCAGCTCCATGAACTGCTATTGCTTCGCCTAGGAAAAAGTGTAAAGGCTTACTCATCTGACTGGCTGTGGAAAGGGACTGCTCTCAATAGAGTAGTTAAGTCTTTACACAGGAGGATACCAGATCCTGGTCAAACTGGTTAAGTAACTTCGGTGGTTAAGAGGGAAACAATGCTGCTGGCTCATACAAGAATGTAAGCTCAAACCCTTTTTACCGAGGATTCAGAATGTGCTGTTTCTCTAGGGGGCACTTAGAGCAGTTATTAAAGCAAAGCTGCACTTAACTGTGTGTGCAAATATATTTATATGCTATATTTATTTTATATGCTTTTGTGTGCAATGCATTTAATAACAGAAACATACCTAGACTCTGAAAGAGTAATGAAACCCCATTTATTAAAAAAAAATTATCTATAATGATTTGTAGGAAAGCATAGATGTTTTCTTAATAGAAAAACTGGTAGAATATAACCTCCCCCCGCCTTCTGTGTAGTGGAAAGTTTAAAATGTATGAGAGAAAGCCCGAACATTACCACCAAATTGCTAATCAAATTCCAGTCAATAGTCCAGGAATTCTGAAGTCAGTGGAAGTTTAAAGTGTTCAGTTGACCATATGATTTATCTCTAAAAAATACTCTCCCAGAAATCTTAAAACCAAGGAGTCTGATACATTTCTACGGAGTTTTGTGGGAGGGAAAAAAAAAAAGAAAAGAAAAGAAAAAAAAAAGACAACAACTTGTAGTAAGTAAAGAGAAGCTGGCACTTACTGATTGCCAGCGATTTGTGTATATATTCCATTGGGTTTTCTTCAGAAGTGTCCCAGTTCTTTGAAATGGACCGAGTTAATCACCCGGAGCTGGGAGGACCTAACATAGCGTGATTCCCTGATGCTTTCCAGCCGCTGCCTTACTCTCAGCAGGTACAGCCCACATCAGCCCAGAGGGTGGTGAAGGTGGCAGGAGAGGCACAGCTCGACACGTGTTTCTCCTGTACCTGCCTCCAGGATGCTGGCGTGTGAAAGCAAACTGCAGGCGCAGGAGTTGTAGCAATGCCTTTGGGACAGTCAAGACTGAAGTTTGCACCTTGTAAATCGTGTTGGATTTTAAGCCCTAGTGAAATATTAACATGATTGTAAACAAGACTAAGAAGTATAAGAAAGAAACCCAGCTCAGAAAATGTATCAGCAAGAACTTTGAAATTCAGGTTTATACTGATATAAGCAATAATTATTAGAATGATAGCACTGTGTCAGCAAAAACCAAACCAGTATAGGTTCAACTTATATGAAAAAAGATCCTTTTGAAGGACCTTTGTGATCAGTTTGTGAGGATTTTTTCCTGTATAAACACAAACATCATTTGTACAAACGAAAGCATCAGCAGCTAATGTGTGCATTAGCTACACATTAATTAAAAGGGATCTCTAAACTAGATTTTTAATATTCTGATTATTCTGTTATTTAAAAATATAAAATATTTTGACATCACTATTTCTGATCTTTTGCATAGTGATCTAAGCAAGAATATTTCCACTGCAGGCAAAGGAATGATGCTTATGAAAACCCATATCAATACATAAGAATAGAACACATAAAATAGAACCACTCTTAAATTAGGAGAATGTGGACATGATTTGAACTGTCACATCCAATGTATCTTTTGCTGGATCACCTTTGCAACAAATATTTCATTAGCAACTATTATAAATATTATTTCTAGTAGTGAGAAGATAGTTACACATACTCAACTTCTTTGTCTATATGATGGATTGGTTGCCCCATTTTATTAAATAAACTAAGGATTACCTATTCCAGTCAGAGGAAAACTTACACCTGTGTATACATTGAAAAATCTTTGACTGTATTTATGCTTTCTTGCTCTTTGCAACAGATATTTATATATATGCCTGAAGTTAGACGTGAATTCAAAACTTAGAGCTTTTCCTACAAAGAGAGTTAAATTCTTCCACTTTCTTTATCTCAATAAAGCTGCTGAATCTTTCACGCTCTGCTTAACTGATAGAAATAAATTCATGTGCAGTTAAAGAAGAGGTCTGTTTCCTCAAATCATGCTACAGTTGATGAGATGTTTTTTATATAATACCCTGCAATTTTTTAAGCAAAACTGATGTATTTTGTATTGCTGGGGATATGTGTAATACATTCATTTATATAAACGAATATTTTACCTGTACATCATTAAATAGTTAAATATCACTCTTTTGTGGTTTAACCCCAGCCAGCAGCCAAGCCCCAAGCAGCTGCTTGTCACTCTACCACCAGTGGGATTGGGAAGAGGGCCAGAAGGGTAAAAGGTAGAAAACACTGAGATTAAGACAGTTTAACAGGAAAATCAAAAGCTGCACACACAAGCAAAGCAAAACAAGGAATTAATTCACCTGCCATGGCAGGCAGGTGTTCAGCCATCCAGGAGAGCAGGGCCCCATCACAGGTAATGGTGACCTGGGGAGACAGGTGCCATCACTCCAAATATCCTTTCCTTCCCCCTTCTCCCTCCCACCCCTTTATGTACTGAGCATGATGTCACATGGCATGACACGGAATGTCCCTTTGGTCAGCTGGTCACCCATCCTGGCTGTTGCAAATTAGCATCATTTGCTAACTTAAAGCTGCTGGAGGACCTGATGAGCAGCTTCTTCAGTGAATTATAACCTGATCAGTCATGTGCTGTGGAAATAAAGGAGATATTTTATTTAAAACTTCTTAATTATTTGTGCAGCATAGGTATGTGCCTGCTCATTATCTCAAGAGTGAACTGAAACAGAAAAAAAATAAATGAGATACCATGAGCAAGGTAAGAGAAGGGCTGTGGAAGAAACAGCCAGAGAAGCACCAGGAGAAAAAAGTTGCCAAATGAATAAATGACAACATGTATAGAATGTATATATCAAAGAGAACACAGCCTTTGGACTTACATATCTGCAGCTTCCTAGTTATCTCAGTATATCCTAAGTTCATAATGGGCATGTTCTAGATTCTCATTTGTTGTCTCTGCTCATTTTGTTTCCTTGTGTTTTAATCTTATCAAGGCATAACTTAAGTCAGGTATGTTAGCTGTGAGGAATGCAATAAGGTGTAACGTTAATATGGTAAACTGAAAAATAACTAGTGCCATGTAAAGTAAGACATTTATTCACTTAATAGGATCTATCTTTATTAACAATTATGTATAAATGGTATTATAGAGATAAAATTGGCTTTCTCCCTAGGCCTTGCTCCTCCTATGGTTAATGATTGCAGAAAGCTCCACTGAGAGCATACATCCTTCCTTGTTATCTCAGTAAAGAAGTGAGCCAACAGTGTTAGTGAGTCAGCAAGGAACATAAAAAAGCTCTTGGTAAATAATAATAATAATAATAATAATAATAAAGGCAGTTGTATAGTCATAATGCCATTACAAAAATAATGTTGATGTTTTTCTAAGTCTGCCTTTTTCTTACCTATGTTTGCAGCTAGACCATGTTCAGTTCAGGGGCATTTTCTATTTGCAGAAATTGCCAGTGACAGGTAGTTTTTCTATCTACCCTTTTGTGGGTTTTTTGTTGGGTTGGTTTGTTGGTTTTCTTTTGGTTTGGTGTTTTTTTGTTGTTGTTGTTTTGGTTGGTTGGTTGGTTTGTGTTTTTTGTTCTCCGGATGTTGTGGCCAATGTCTTTAATATTAAGTGGACCTGTGTGACTTTAACTTTGCTGTCCACGTGTTCCATGTTTTTACCCTCCTAAGGAACTAGCACAGTTTAAAAGGTGAAAGATCCTGCTGTATTTTGTATTTATTTCTGTGATACTGATGACTTCATAACAGCAGTAGAATGAAATTTTGTTTGTAAAACTGAACATAACACTGCTGATTTACAGAACAATTCTAAATATGAGTGATTATTTTTATTATTTTTTGTTAATAACAGCTTGAAACCCTCATAGGTCAGAATGCAGATGAGTTCAATGTAAAACTTGATTACTTTTGTTCTGTCTCATATGACAGCTGTACATGTCGTGCTAAGCACAGCTTTATAATTTCTTTCATAATGCTCGAAGACATTTTCTGTGCAAGAATATAACGATGAATAATTGATACGTATTCTATTACAAAGGAAAGACACCTTCATTGTGAAATGTGAACATGTGGCAAAACTTCTGGAGTGGGAGCAGGACTTTACTTAAACCAGCCTAGGCTTGCAATTGTTGGGGTCTAAGCCATTTGAAAGAAAAGGTTTGTCAAAATGGAATTTTCTATATCCCAGTGACAGTCACATATTACATAAAAATTGAGGAGGGGCTTGTACATGCACAGGATGGATCAGCTCAGGGCACCTCAGCTCCACAGGCCAGGAGGGTGCAGCCCATCCCTGTGCATTTCTTGCCAGAGCACCTTGTGGTAAACCAATGCCAAACTGAGACGGTCATCATAGCCTGGGATGTTCAGCTGGTTTTACTCCAGGAAGAGTCAGTCTGCCAAGCTCTGCAACAAATATGTGTGCAGGGGGAAGAGAAGGGTTTCTTTGTCCTCTGTAACAAATAAAATTGTAATATGGTAATAGTATATGTTTTAACCAAAGTGAACAGTGGGACTGTTAACTTTGTGTGCTGTTATATTGAATTCATATGGAGTGGTATTTCCAAAAGTATGTATACCAAGTATTCTTTCCTTTAGAATACTATGAACAAAATAGCAGACAGAAAACATCTCTTTCAGGGAAACTTAACCTTTCAAACTTAACTAGGCTTAATTGGTCAGAGTTTTCTTTCTTTTTTTTTTTTTTTTAATTTGCACTAGCAATAAGGATATATAAATATCTTATTATTTAGCAAAATAGTAACTTTAGATTAAGTGAACTATCAGGAAAGAAAGGATTCAAAATGTTAATCAAAATGCTAATTAAAATACAATATTTTACCTTCATTCAGAATCTCAACTTAAAAAGAAAAAAAGTTGCTAAAAATGTTTTTTAAATCTCTTGTTTTTATCTTGTTTCTTTTTCCCTTTTAGCAATGATTAAAAAAACTCTCTGCCTGTGTATCTAAGCATCTGGATGGCTCTACCTCAGTGGAGGTTCTTAGTGACTCAGACAGCTTTTCTAAGAGATTGATGATTTTTAATAAGCTAAATTGTGGGATGCAGGATATACCAACAACTGAAACCCAGCAATTTGCCAATTGTGATATTTACAATTGTGATATTGTTGGAACATCCTCTCTCCAGCATCCATTTCTTTCATCTAGCTTTTTTTAGGGTGTATGTATCATCCTCATCACACTACATGTGCTTTCCATTGAACAGCAGGACTGCAGCTCATCCTCTGCCCCTCCCTTGATTAGAAGTGAATTGCATGTGCAGCAGAGCCTGGGTAGGGCTTTGGTTTGTCCCTTTTCTCCGTAGACACATTGTTGCACATTTCTCTTTAGAAAATTTGTATTAAATAGGTGATTCTAGCTTGTTCCTTGGACAAAAATTGATATGCTTTAGTGTAGAATATATGATCTCTTGGACTTCAGTAGAGATTAAAGTGAAAATTTTGCAATTGCATAAAGACAGCTTTCTGAATTCCCTTCAACATCCTATATGTTTGGTTTCTGGGCTTTTCTTTTTATTTTTTTAATAGAGAGAAAGAGAGAGAACTGAGGCCATATCAGAAAGTACACATCTCCTATCTCATGAGATATTAGAAGCCATAAAGGGGAACTACAACATTTCCCATTCCAAGTCACTGCTAATTACTCAATCCTTTCAATATAAAAGTTAAAGAAGATAGAATTATTACCTCATTTCTCAGTATAGGACACTTCCAGCTTAAGTTGTATGAAATGGGGTTGTGGTGAGGTGGACACTTGGCCTTGTCTCTCAGGCAACTAGCGATAGGCCAAGGGGAAATGGCCTCAAGTTGCACCAGGAAAAGTTCAAGTTGGTTATTAGGAAAAATGTTTTCACTGGAAGAGTGATTAAACATTGAAACAAGCTTTTCAGGGAAGTGGTGGAGTCACCATCTCTGGAAGTGCTCAAAACTATGAGTACACGTAGCCCTTCATGACACGGTTTAGTGGCCATGATGCTGCTTGGTAAAGGGTGGACTCGATGACCTTGGAGGTCTTTTCCAGCCACAGTGATTCTGTGAATCTATAATAAGAGCTGGTATTCATCACTTTATGGGAAACATGACTCACTTTCCAGTAAACAATTTTTTTTCAGCATAACTCATCTGGATATGAAGTTTTATGGTTTGTACTATCAACAGATAATCTTTACTTTGCCAAATCAGGTGACTGCCTCTCTACTGACATGCCTAGAAAGATTATGTTTCATTTTCCATGGCCAGATTATTTATTTGTGCAGCACATCTTGTCTGTACAGTGGTTTCCTGTTTCAAGCCACAGCCAAAATGAAGTTAGGACTTGGTAACAGCAAGTTGCACTTGGGTTCCTTTTTTCCCTTCTCTGTTTTCTCACAGTTGTCTAAAATTTGATTTTGTCTCACTAAGATTTGGAACTGAGAGCACTTCACAGCATGGAGAGCTCTGCAAGTATTTAACCACTTGGAATACACATTTACAGATTCATTTTCATATTCACAAGCATATCAATATGCAAAGCAAGTGGTGTGTGTGTAGTACATAAAAACAGTAAATGAGTTAGTAAGAAGATGTGTGTCAGCCTTCAAGCTCATCGTATCACTAAAATGATGTGGATTTTTTTTCTCCTTAGGAAAAAAAAAGCCTGAAAGGTGAATTTTCTTTAGAATTAGAGGCCAATGGCTGAGGTTCAGTTTGACTCATCTGCTTATCTCAGGGATGTGGAGAAAACATAAAGTAGCTGGATATGGCCAGTAGTGAACCCTTCTATGTTGTCAAAAGGCAGTGGAAATAACATATCTGTTTCCATTGTTTGAATAACCAATAATGGGATATGCATGACGATTTGATCTTACAATCCCACGTGTATTTCTTCAGTTGAATCCCTCCTTTTATAAAACATTGTTATACCTGTCAACACTCTGTATCTTATAAGTAGCTCCAGTTCTGTGAAAGTTTAAAGAAGAAATTTTGGAAACTTGTTTTATGCCTTGTATCATCTGGATTCTGTAGATTTCACCTTTCTGACTATTTTAATGGTGGTGTTTTGCTGGTAAATGAATATGAAGTGGGCATTATGATTTATCTGCTTCTCTGGGTGCTTAAAATATATAAGGATGTGCATTAACATGCCAGATTATCTACTCTCCTTCAATTATTGCCATTATCCTAGGAACAATAGGTAAAGTAATAGTTGACATAAACATATACTTTATCGTTTTCTCAGAATGTTAAAGTCTGTAATTCTTGGTATAAGTCAGTCTTGTGTTTTTATCTATATTTTGGTACCTCAAAAGGAAGTCAGTCTGCCATTTCCGCCAACTGAGTGTTTTAGAAGTTCCCTCCTGTATCAGTCTATGGTACTTTAATACAAATACATGGTATTTGTTTTTAAGGAGTTTGGGACAGCCTATCACTTTGGGCTCCTTGCTAAGCTAAGCATCCCAAGGTCAATGTGCACATTGAAATCAGTGAAGTAAAAAGAGAAGCAGCACCAATTATTTTCATATTCCACTTTCCCTTTCTCTTTATAATTATTATAACCTCTTTATATTGCATATAGCCTGTTGTGACCAAAATGCTTGTCCAAGGTCTTCCTGGACTGAAACTCTGCAGCCAAAATAAACTTGATTAAGATAGCTGGGGCTTCAGATTGGCTCCTGTTTTAGCTCTGCTGCTGGATCTCAGATGGCAAATTTGTTTGGAGGTGGTTGCCCTCTTTTGCATCTGACTGAGCAGATCCTACATACCTTGTACAAAAATATATAGCTGGTGATGTTTTTATGGAAAAATTACTACAGCCAAGTACACTTCCAGGATATTTTTTAGAAAAATCTGTTTCCATTTGACCCAGTTTATGGATAATTCTGTGTGCAGTCATAATTTTGAGCTATTACTATAGAAAATGATACCAAATAAGCTACAAGAAGGAATGGTAGTAGGATATATACGTTGGAGGAATAAACACCTTCATATTTCTGTTGTGAGAAATAACTATCTGGATCTGATGAAATCTGTTCTTTTCCTTGAAGACAGCATCGTCCCAATATTAGCTCATTTGAGGGAGGCAAATCAATCATGACACAATGTTAGGACACCTACATTTCATGCAGCCAGCTATTAGATTTAGATATTATTTTAAAAACACACTATGGTATGCAAAGCTTCTTGACACTGACTAATTCATTCAAGTTACTCTGAGCTGTCTTTATGCATCTTTTCAGTTTGGCTTTTATGTTAATAACGTAGAGTTTATATAATATGCATACCTATAATTGCCAATGACCAAACCAAAATTGAAAGGGATAATAAACTTCGTATTCCCACAGTACTGACAGGCTCTAATCAGCTGAAAGGGCAGCATGTATTTGAGTAACCTTCTGCCTGCAGTATGTAATTTCCATTTTCAATTAGTTTACATTTCAGGCAGTGGGTGAAATCTGGTTTTGCGGATGTCTACTAGAGATCTAGTTTTGTTCCTTGGTTTTGACCTCCGAGAGGAGAAAGTATGTAATACTAGATGAACTGTTTATTTAGGAGTCTCAAGTTTCCTAATGCCCACAGACATTACTGATTTTGTTTTCCATGATATTTACTTAGAGAATTAAATTAACTTAAACCAATACAGCAATATTTTTCTATTTGCTGAAATCAGAAAATGGTATTTTAATTATTTTTAAAGGCAAAGAGACAATTTGGTATTAATTAAAGGATGTATTTATTGAAAGCTTAGTAGAAATTATTTTGGGAAGTGCATGAAAAGATAATTGAATTGAAATAGAAGCAGTTGTTTAAGACCTCTGTCCATACATAAGCACTTCGGAAAAAATTCCAAACAGAGATATTGTCATTAATAAACCTTCATAACTACAATTTTACATATTTATTAAAACATTCATGTTATTGATAGCAAGCTGTTTTACTTTACAACCTTCTGACTTTAATGATCGGATTTTTATTTATATTGGATAATTATTTAATTAAGGTATAGGACTCTCCTAAATTCTTGTCAAAATCCATGTTTATGTGAACAGTCATGTCATCGCATGTGTCTTTCTTCCTAACTTCCAGGTTCTCTACATTTTTTGAATAGTTAGGACAATTGTACACATCTCCAACTTCCAGGACACAATCCACTTGACATTCCCTAACTGCTTAATGAAGTATTTGCACTCATAAAATAATGGTTCAGTCTAATGCCTGAGAATGAATCCAAATTCAGTACAATATCACAAGAGGGAGCCCTTGTTAACTCAAAAAATTCACTACCTGATTTTGCAGAGCTGCATGAACCGCTTTCCAAGTGAAATGTGGGTTCTGTGCACTTGCAATGAAAGTAGTTTCAGTAGAAGAGAACCTTCTAAGACAGATAATATACAAACTGATTTTTTACATAGGAAAAAAAGCCAGGAAATTATGGTTGAGCATTTGAATAGGCTTGAATTGTGATTTTTAAATTACTGCATTTTCTATTTTTGGATAGCAAGGGATATGAAGCTAGAGCGTTATAATTTTTTTTTATTTTTAAAGACTGTTACTTTTATTCTTGTGAAAATTCAATATTACTCTCTTGCCAGTTGCAAACTATTAATGGGAATCTAATCTATTATATTTCTTGAAAAAATTCTTTAATTTTTTTTCCTATTTTAGGCACTGCTTTGCAGGGGAAAGTATTCAGTCTGGTTTAAGTTCAATTGTTTGGCTTTGAGTGAAAAAATTTTGGGTCTTAGAGTGTTATGGTGCTACCATGATGAAATTCTATATGATGTTGACTGGAGAATAACCTGAAAATAGAAAAAGATAGTTTTAATATGCAGGTTTCTTAAACATGGGTATCTAACCACTTTAATAAAAGAGGTCTTATACTAAAGATCTCAGGTAGATCCCAAGTATTTTACTGAAAGTCAGAGCATTTCCAGGCTAAATTAGTAAAAATTCTGTGTCTCCTCTCTGTCTGTCAGTAATGTTTCTTCACCATTGAGTGCTATTTTTCTTCAGGAAGTTAAGGTAAGATTCCTAAAGAAAACATTGCTTACGTTTTTGAATATTTTAATGCACTGTCTGTGTAAAAATGAACAGAATGAAAGGTAAAAGAAGGAAATATTCTCCAGAAATCCAGAGTTTTGGTTGTTGTCGTTGTTTGTTTGTCTGTTTGTTTTTAATAATGTTTCATTTAAAGTATCTGATGGAATGATTTTCTTAGCTAGACATGCTTCAAAATCACTGTAATGGTGAATAGACCAAAATGTTGGTGCAAAAATCATTGATAATGGAGTACACTGGCACAGTCTGAAACTGATGCATTGCAGCAACTCCTGAGAAGACATTATGCTGCTTTTTTTCTGTTTGAGGAAATGATTATGTTAATATGGTTACAACCTACAATATAAATTTAAATATATTGTTGTGTTACTCTGTATATACAGTAGAAAATTTAGTTTTAAAACATTGATTACATAGCAACTTCATTTTTCTTTTCACACTTTCACACAATACAAGCAAGTTTAGAGTGTTGACTTTAGTATTAAATAGTCATTCTGAGGCAATGGGATTTAGTGATAGAATATCTTTTGCTATTTATGGGAGATTATGTGGTTAACCCCTGTTCAGGTGGCATGATTAATTCCCTTTTGTCTTTCTGAAAGGATGATTTTTATTCTAGGAGAGTTAAAGACTACAATTCATTGAATTGAAAAGAAAAGAAATTACAAGTGACTTCACTTAGGGATAAAAAAACATTTTGAGAAAAAAATTGTTTTGACATTCTCAAGGAAATGCTGAAGCCAAGTAAATATTAAATAATAGACCATTTTAGCTAAGCTTCTTGTGTGCAATTTTATATTTTCTCCTTCTTTTCCAGAAAATATGTACATTTCCCCACCATTTTTTTAAGGTAGTACTGCTTGAATGTAGAATTTGATTCTTTTAGGTGATCATTTGAGGTTGAATAGCAACATTAAAATTCTTTCACCTAATTTTTTTGAATTCTCCTCAATGGCAAATTTATTACAAAGATATAGAGCAGAGACAGATATGGAATAGGCAGCTATGCTACTGGTAAATCTTTTGCTTTTTCTCTCCCTTTCCCAGGCATGGATTTTATAATGTACATGAAGATTTGCATCCTTTGGAACCCAAACATTACCTAAGTGTCTACTTCCCTGGTTTCAGATGGGATAAAGCTGATTTTCTTTCTAGTAGCTGGCAGAGTGCAGTGTTTTGGATATAGGATGAGAATCATGTTGATAACACACTGCTGTTCTAGTTGGCACTGAGCAGTGCTTGCTCTAAGTCAAGGATTTTTCAGCTTTTCACACTGCCCTGCCAGCAGAGCGGGTGGGGGACACAAGAAGTTGTGAGGAGGCACAGCCAAGACAGTTGACCCCCACTGGCCAAAGGGATATTCTACATTATATGTAATTGTTCTGAACGATAAAACTGGGGGGAATTGGCCGGGGATTGGAGGCTGTCTGGACATTGGTTAGCAGGTGGTGATAAAATTGTGTTGTGCATCACTAATTTTGTATATTCTTTCATCACTTGTATTATTTTCATATCCTTTTCTGTCCTGCTACACTGCCTTTCTCTCAATGCAAAGTTTTACCTTTTTTTCCCAATTCTTTCCTGCCTTGCACTGTGGGGAGTGAGTGAGCAGCTGTGTGGTGATTGACTCCCTGCTGGATTAAACTGCACCAGCAGATTCAGTAGAGCATAGGCTGGCTTTTAGCTGTATTTCGTGTCTTCTTACCAAGAAGGACAGAGACTGCCTTAACTCCACTGAAGTGCTGTATCCATCAGACATGGTTTGTTCATAGCAAAGGCTGCATGCAACAGGGACAAGTCCTCCTTTCCTCAGCACCAGGCCACTGGGAGCAGCTCTGTCACCAAGCAAAGTAGTGACTGGGGGGCTCATTGAAGAAGTGGGTCTCAGCCGTCCTCAGTTTGGCTCAATGTCCTGCTTAGAAACAAGACTGGCCCTGTGGTTTTCTTGTCTGGAAGTTTATGACTGAAGAATACATATGAGGGAAACTGGCTCTGTGTGCTCAAATGGAGCTCATGATCTCAGAAGCTGGGCTAGGTGCTGTGGAAGAGGAGAGCTGTTTGCCTTGGCTCACAGGATTTGGTGGGAGCCATGCGGAACGGCAGGAGGACTCACACAATCTGTGCCACTGACTCAGTTCCACTAGAGAAATGTACACTTCAGCAGTGGGAATCAAGAGGTTGAGTTGATAACTTCCAAGCTGCCTAAGCTCTCTGCTTATCTCTTTACTCCCACATGACATGATAGTATTTAAAAGAACAGAGGTCTACACTGTGTTCTTAAAAGTTACCAATATTTTTCATGAAGGGTACAAATTTTTCATTTCCTGCAATTGCTATCATATGTGCAGAAAAAAAAAAAGAGAAGGAAAAGTGGTGAGGTTCCTAACAGAAATATTTTATATTTCTTCTTTATATCTGTGTGTCTGTGAAGGAATTTTGTATGTGTGGGAGATGACAGAAATATAATATAGATGTTAGCTGAAGGGCCATGACCAAATAAAAGAAACATCACAGAAATAAAATACAAAGATTAATAGTAGCAGAAGGATGGAAAGGTCTAACTATTGTTATTATAGTTAAACATGAAACATTTTTCTCTCAGGTTTCTGTTTTCTGAAGACAGGGATGGTAACTCATTCCCTAGCCACTGTCACACTGGATAAAATGTTCTTTTTATCAACTTCAGATCCAGCCAGTATATCTCTTGTAAATTTGCTTCTTGTTTGTGCTCTGCACAAAATAATTTTCCAAAAGAATGACTTCTGGGAAGATCAAGTGGGAGTTGCTTTTTTGCAAGCTAGGATCAATTCAGCACTAGTTCAAAGTCATACTGTGAAAAGCATCCCTTTAGAACACTTAATTTTTCTTTGGATAAAGACTTAGTTAAAATTTTAAATGAGATGGCTTGATCAGGCTTACAAAGTAGTTGCCAGAAAAAGGCAGAATTAGCTATATTGTGGGCCATCTCTTCCATTTGATTTCATTTGTGAATTCCATGTTGTGTATTTAACCAAAATGAGGGAGTAAATTGGATTTGTCCCAAAAGCTGTTGATTAAAACTCTTCCAAAATACGTACATATATGTGGCATTCACATTCTCTGAACAGAGAGACATAATTCTCTCTCTCAGGATTTTTCCTGGAGAAGCACAGAGAGAAGGATCAAAACAATCCTTGTCTCATTCGCTGTGCCTGTGTTTGTCCCCATGTGGAATGTGTTTGGTGATTGTTTACCCAAGGTGATTGCTTGATTGGATTCTGGTGACGTTGTTTGGATTCATGGACCAATTTGATCCAGTTGTGTCCGGGCTCTTGGCAGAGAGTCATGGGTTTTCCTAGTTAGTTAGTAAGAAAGTATGATATAGTAAGTAAGTATGTAGTATGGTATAGTATCTCTTTAAAATAGTATATCAATGTAATATAGTATAGTTTAATAAAGCAATTGTTCAGCACTTCTGAATCAATGGAGTCAGATGCCAATCATTTTTTCACATCAGGGGTCGTTGTGGATCCGATACATATAAGCCACACTTTTCAGTTTATTTTTGGAAAGTTGTTTCCAGCTTTATAAGCACATCTACTCCAATAGAAGAGCCTGAATAGTGTCTCAGTACTCCTATGTAAATCAGAAGGTTATGCCACTAAATTCTATCATTTGCTTGCCTATGGTAGCTGGTAAAACAACTCAGATTGAATTAATGTTTTTTCTTTTCTTAAATTTGTTCTCGGTTTTACTAATATAGATTTTTCAGCTTACCTAATTTTTACTATTTCCACAAAGACATGAAACTTCTCTAACACTGATGAATTTAATTGAAGGATTACAAGCACCTTAGGCACCAGGGAGAGATTTTAATCTCTTAAAACTCTTTGGATGACAAAGGGCTTCTGAGAGACAAATACAGAACATAGTCCAGATTCCTTCCAACCATTTGAAAAAGGAAAAAAAAAAGAGAATCTCTGTAAGAGAGAAACTTTTAGTATTATATTCTCTTTCTACCTAACATAAGGGAGAGTGGGTATGCATGACCTTCCCCTTTCAGCATTTTCTTTGCTGTTTGTGTCAAATCATTCAAAGAAACAGAAAAAAAACCCATGAAATATCTTTCAGAAGAAAAGATATTTTAAATCTTGTATTGTGCTGATTCTTTTCCTCAATTTACTTTTCCCATCTGCCTCTAAAGGTTTGAGACAATCCTAGCATTTAAGAAGTCAACTTTGGAAACATTTCTAACTCTAATGCACATGGATGCTCTTTGTTACCACGGAAGCACATAAAACCATTGATTGAGAATATCAGCAGTTACCAGTGCAACTACCAGCCCAAGAGGATAGTTAGATAAAGCAGCCAGTAAAAGCAAACAGCAATGCTGCATGATGCTGCAATAACTGGTGTCTGATTTACCCCCTTTGTCTTGGCTGCTGTACACAGGTTTCAGGGAGTTTTCTCAAACTGAAAAATTCTCTCTTGCAAAGTCAGTTGTTTAAGTAGTGGCCCTTTGCTTCTGAGGACATATGCTTCTGTCTTCCATAGGAACTCCTAATTCCTGATGGTAGCCTGGATTATATAATGTGAGGTCAGATTAAAGGAGCAGTGAAGATGTTGCTACTGTACCATAGAGACACCACCAGAATCCTTCTTGGGTTTTTGTCAATACTGAAGTGCTAAACAAAGCAGATGTGTGGGGTGTTGGGGTTGAGATATCTGAGGATAGGTAGATACATATATTGTAACAAAATAGTTTTAGATTGTATTGTGCACATGTACAGGCAAACATGACCCAAGCCACACAGACACTACAGTTAATAAAAGCACTTGGTCTTGAGAGGTGAAAATATTTTATTGAGATTAGCGGTGGTTTTCAGGGTAGGAATCAAAGGTAGGCACATCTGGATTTCTGCATTAAACCCTGAGTGAGGTTAGTACTAGGAGGTCATTATGGTGTGCCATAACTTATGTTTTAGTATGACTTCGCTGTCTTGAATGGTTAATTCAAAATTTATCAGTAAAAAAATCTCTGAGGAAAGTAATAATGGAAAGAGGAAATTGAACAAAGTAGAAGAAAAGAAGTTTGAATTTTAAATAAAGACAGACTCTCATTCTGCTGTCTTTGCTTCTCATTTCTTGTTTGTAAGATAATGAAGATGTCAAAACTTTTCCTTAAAGACAAAATGTTCTTTCTCTCTCATAGAAGTTATAAAAATGTCAAGAAAAATCAGAAACTACTCAGAGCCCATAAAATAGGACTGTTATAAACTCCTTGACACATTTATGAAGAGAATTATTCATTTAAAATATTTATTTTGGCTCTAATAGCCCAGTTTTTACTCCGCAGGTGACATTATAGCTATTTTTTAATGATTTCTCCCTTAATCTCAAATAGAAAGGTTCAGAAAAGCAGCTACCTTTTACCAATGGGCAGCTTTTGGAAATGGGAATTCAGTGACCTGGGCAGGTCAGGATCTCATATCACAACATGCTGCTAACATGGTAATGGTACAGTGTAAAATGAGATTTCCCCCAGCTGCAGGTTCACCTCTAAATTATTCAACTGAGTTGACTCTTGTGCTGGGTTGGAACACAGCTGGATGCCAGGATGCCCACCAAATCTGTTCTGTCACTCCTCTCCCCAGCTGGACAAGGGAATAAAAATACAATGAAGGCTCACAAGGGCTCATAAGGGCACTCACCAATTATTGTCATGAGCAAAGCAGACTTGATTTGAGGAAATAAGGTTAATTTATTACCAACCAAAGCAGAGTAGGGTAATGAGAAACGAGACCAAATCTAGCAAACACCTTCCCCCAAGCCTGTTCTTCTTCAAAGGCCTGACTTCACTCACAATTTCTCCTCCCCATCAGTGGTGCAGGAGAAAAGGGAATGGGGGCTGCAGTCAGTTCATCACATATTGTCTCCCCTGCTCCTTCCTCCTCAAGGACTCCTCACACTCTTACCCTGTTCCAGCATGGGGTCCCTCCCACAGGAGACAGTCCCCTACAAACCTCTCAAACATAAGTCCTTCCCAAAGGATTCTCCACAGATTGCTCCAGCACTGGTCTCTTCCATACGGTTCAGTCCTTCAGGAACAGGCTGCTTCAGCATGTAACCCCATGGGATCACAAGTCCTGCCAGCAAGACTTCTCCAGCATGTGCTCCCCTCTCCATGGGTCCACAGGTCCTGCAGGAGCCTGCTCCAGCGCAGGCTTCCCACAGGGTCACCCTCCTTTAGGCATCCATCTGCTCCAGCATGTGACCCTCCATGGGCTGCAAGGGCACAGCTGCCTCACCATGGGCTGCAGAGAAACCTCTGCTCTGGACCCTGGAACTCCTCCTGCCTCTTCTTATTTGCTGACTTCAGTGTCTGCAAGGCTGTTTCTCTCACATATTCTCTCTCAATCCTCTCTTCACTGGCTCAAAGTGCCATTTGTGTTGCTTGCTTCCCCCTTCTTAGATCTGTTATACGATTGTTGGTGGGCTCAACCTTGGCCAGCAGTGGGTCCATCTTGGAACTGGCTGCCATTCCAAGGGGAAGCTTTTGGCAGCTTCTCACAGAAGCCATCCCTGTAGCCCCCCTTCTACCAAACTCCTGCCATATAAACCTCATACAATGCTTTTGGTTTTAACCAGCCAGCTGATATCTCTTTAGCTGTTAGGTTTCTCATTAAGCTGGATTTTATTTATGGTGTCTCAACGCATGTGGGAGATTCTGTTCCGAGATCACTTTTAATTGTTTGTGACGTGTAAGTGGAACATCAGTGACATCCTGTGACAGCACACAGACAAAGCTGTGCTCTGGACACCTTGAAGGATGAGTTTGATGAATTTGTCTCTGTTTTCTTATGATTTGGCTCAAGGTCTGCTTCTGGAGAGCTCAGGCACATTTTGGCAGAATTCTGTTTTCTGGCTTAAATAGTAGGCGAGCAAGCTGTTACTGCATCATCATTTAACAAAATAGTAAAGGATGGACAACATTAATCTCAATTATCAGATACCAACTCAAAGAATAAGTCATCTCATATACAGTGTTGTGTTATGCTGGGGGATTTTTTTTTTAATATTTGAGCAGAATTTACCAGAATTGTCAAACAATGAAGAAATAAGTTTCACAGAATGTGTAGAAGAATTTATGAGCTATGTTAGAGCTAAAGCATTATTTGGCAATACCATTTTTGCAATATATTTTGTTTGTTTTTTTAAGGTGGCAGAACTTAGAGACTTGAATGCAGAGTATGGTAGTGTGCTGTTTGAAAAAGTGGTATTATTTTAATAAATTTATATATCCTTCCCCAGACCATGGACACCATTGTAAACATTGTAAATCTGTCACTTAAATTATCTTCTACATTGTAAACATTGTAAATCAGTCATTTAAATTATCTTCTAAAATAAGAGAGGCACAAAGAATGTGACATTAAGCATTCAGGTATGTACCCTGTTGTGTCTACCTTTGGAGAAGAGCTGATTATCTGCCATGCAACTAAAATGCAGTTATTCTGCCCTGTTTTCATAAGGAGATGTATCAGATAATGTCCATAGTGCAGGTACAAGTCAGGACTATCAAATTTTCTTTCTCAATAATTTAATCTGAATATTGTCACTAGTACTTGACTTCTCTACCTTCATTATGAATTATTCTAAAATATTTTTAATTCCATAAGAGTAAGTGAAAACAAAGTGGAATATGCCTGGTAATCAATGGTTATTTTGCTCCTAATTTTTTCTATTTTCTGCAAATAGGGAAATATAACACATTCATTCTACTATGCCCAAATACTTTATTTTCAGTTTTTATAACTACATATTTGTCATGGCAAATTCAGACATATTAATAAAATATTTTTAGTTTATTTCAGGAAATAAAACCTACTGTTCTCTTGAGCCAATGCAAGGTTTTTGATATCAATGTAAACAAGGAGAAGTCCTCTGACATCAGCATTAGATTAATGAAAATGAGACTGTTAGAAGAAAACAGAGAACACTATTTAACTAACATAAATTTTTCTTCAGGAACATTTTTCCAGCTCAGTAACAGTTTGTCCAACAGAAAAGATCAGGAGATATTCCCAGTACCTAGAGGCTGTTTCTCCTCTCAGTGATGGAAAATGGCCTCCACCCATCATGCACTGAATAGTCTCATCCCAGGGGTATCTCAATAATTCAAAGTTTATGCTGTTCCATTTTGGGAGGAAAAATTAAAAAAAGATAGTTTTACAATGATCAAGGAGATGGGTAAACTAGACTATTTTTATGTTGCCATAACCTTTTGCTGGTTCTAAAATAATGTGTAAGGTACTTCATAGGTTAATAAAACATTTAGAATAAATTACACAGAATACACAGAATCACGGGGTTGGAAGAGACCTTCAAGATCATCGAGTCCAACCTGTTCCCTGACACCTCAAGTAAACTATGGCACCGAGTGCCACATCCAGTCTTTTTTAAAAATATCTAGGGATGGTGACTCCACCACCTCCCCGGGCAAACTATTCCAGTACTTTATTACCATTTGCATGAAAAACTTTTTCCTAATATCCAACCTGTATTCCCTTTTGACTCAGCTTGAGACTGTGACCTCTTGTTCTGTTGTTGCTGCCTGGAGAAAGAGACCAACCCCCACCTGACCACAACCACCCTTCAGGAAGTTGTAGAGAGTGATAAGGTCACCCCTGAGTCTCCTTTTCTCCAGGCTAAACAACCCCAGCTCCCTCAGTCGTGCCTCACACGGCTTGTGTTCCAAGCCCCCCACCAGTCTTGTTGCCCTCCTCTGGATGTGTTCAAGCGTCTCAATGTCCTTCCCAAACTGAGGGGCCCAGAACTGGACACAGCACTCAACGTGTGGCCTCACCAGTGCTGAGTATTGGCTCGAGTAATTGTGCTGTGCTGGCCAAAAAACCTGTTTGGCTGACATTTTTCTTACTGTGCTTGCACGTGGCAATGATGCAAGCAGTGATATATGAGAGGGAAAAAGATCAAATTGGTGAATTGAATATAGATTAGTATCTTTTTAGATATCAGAGTATCAGAATAGAGATAAAGAAAAAAACATGCCTAGAAAGGAAAGTCAGAGTAAGAATGAAACACCACATGTTTCTTCTGTTGGCTGTTTAGATTGCAAATATAAGTAGAAGGCAAATCTAAGGAACCAGCTCCATTTTGGTAGAGAGGTTCAAGCTGATACAAAAGATGGCTGCAGTGTGGAAGATAAGGTAAGAGAATGTGACCACAAAAATGGACAGAATAATTCTACAATATTTTAATTTTTATCTGAGACAGCACCATAAAGGAAATAAGCCCATGAAAGTTAATATCTGATTTCTCAAGAGAATTCATGGTCAGATTTGTTCCATGTGTTATGAAGATAAATTCTACTTTTCTGTGACAAATTACTGTTTCTGTTTATAAGAAAGGAAGATGCAGTCAGAAGAAAAATTCTGTGTTACAGCTGCACTTGACAGGCTCCTTGTTTTACTCAGATTTATTTGAAAGAATGAGGAAATAATGCCTGATAAATCCATACACACATGATATTATGTGAGGATCCAGAAGGGAAAAATAGAAAAAAAATCCAAACAAAACTTCCAAGCAACAACCAAGTATGATGCAGAGGGTGGTAGCAGTTTTTTTCAGGGAGTGGGAAGTTCATAAAAATATTTACTAAAATCATTATCTATCTGTATTTATTTCACCAAACCAAGGAAATACCTGTTTATTTTTTTGCATGTAAGGGGAAAATCTTTGAAACATATCTGTCACCTCTACTTTCCCAACTGATTCATAGCTTTTACTACAAATGCTTAGCACCTGATATTGTAAATTTTAGACTGTCACTGTGATTTCCCTGCTTTTTTCCTCTACCCTCTGCTGAATCAATATAATAGATATATATAAAATATATATTGATATATATATATCAATACATATATAATATATATTATATATTGATATGTATATATATCAATACATATATATATATATATACACACACATATACCTATATATATATGTACACAAAAGTTACTTTTGACAGGTTCAAAGGGTTCATTATCAGTACAACTTAGTTGCTCACTATATAAGAATTCAACTAGAATTTGTATCTCCTATTTTGCCAGAGAGGTTGTCCAGTGATGTTGTGGACTCCCCATCCCTGGAGATGTTCAAGGCCAAGCTGGATGGGTCTCTGAGCAACCTGGTCTAGTAAAAGGTGTCCCTGCCCATGGCAGGGTTGGAACTAGAGGATCTTTAAGTCACCTTAAAACCAAACCATTATGTGATTCTATAATTTTTTTTTTTAGATTCCCACAATTTTTCAGGTTCAGAGCATGACTCACAACATCCATTTTTGAGCATTTTGGAACACTTTGTTTCTGCAGCCACGACTTCCTTTGGACCTTGTGACACAAGGGAAAAGGGCTGATATTGGTAATTTCTTCATAGAAAGCATTCAACTTCCTTACTGACACAGCAGAACTGAATTCCCTACATTTTCCTAGGTGGATTCCAAGGTATACCTTTACAGCTGTTACCCATGAGTGCACCTGCTGAATAGATCAAGAACAAGTGGAAACCACATTTTAACTCTTTGCTCTTTTTTTAGGTGTATTTCTATTTTTCTGATGAGTGCTGTCAATCAATTTCTGATATGTAGATTGTCACAGCCAGAGGTGATCCTGTCCTCTGTTCCAGCAATATGAAAGCTGTGATATCAGGGCCATTTTTATTCAAAGCTTGATATAATGAGGCTTAAACTAGCTGAATTATTGGTGTTACCACAGCATTCTGGAAAATAGAACTGTGGGAGATGTTTTCAGCCTGAAACTCTTTCTGTTAATTGTGGTGGTTCTGCAATCACGTTCATCTCTCTAGAGGCACAATCTGCTGGAGACTATGAAATTTGGCCTTATGAAATACACCTGCTATGAAATTAGCTGGACGTGAGAAAAAAACCAACAAAATCCCATTTGAATCTTCCTATGCCCTATCTTAAGTAATCAAAGACAAAGCATCACACCTGGAATGTAAGAGGAACGTTTTGCTTCCTGTAGATGCTATTCAGGTAGGAAAAAAAACCCTCTGGATGTTTAATAGCACAACGTTGTGTGATTTTTGCATTATCCAGGTTCTACCCTCATATTTAGACATGGGCTGTTAAAGTTATTTTATAAGCTCGATGTATAGTACAGGCAAATATATGCACTTAGTAAAAATAATGACAGATGCTCTGTGTCCTGAAAATGGGCAAATATTCCTTAAATATGTAAATTCCAGCTTCTGAGATGTCGTGAACTATTTCTGTTAATCTTGAGTGATCGCGTCCCTACAGGGATAGTCTCCCTGTAGGTAAAAGAAAATACTTTTGTTAGTAAATAATCAAATGTATAGCGGAAAAATGGAGGTCAGAGTGAACTGGAAATCAGTTATAAACCCTTAGGGAAGTCTCTTAATTTATACTTGATTGTGCCTCCTTTCTTTCAAAGATTTAAGTAGAGAATGGATTGGGGAACTTGTTCTCATTTTAATCCACCTAGCTTCCATCTGTCTGTGCATATTTTTGGTGAAAGATCATTTCTTTGCACGAATCTGTAAAACTACTGCTCTGCTGAATTTCACAAGCCTGACATTTAAGAGATTATTCTGCAACTTACTTTCTTCCTTCTAATGTTAAATCTTTCAAAAATAGCCTTTTAGTCTAAAAATAACCTTTTTGAAACATATTCTTTAAAGATATGCTTTATGTTAGATGCATGATTGCCAGCAGTGAACAAGCTCTTGTTCAAGAACGTAGGTGCTGAGCAAGATTCCTATCAAAGTTGTTCCTTCTGATAGCTGTAGCAAATCATGTTATTGAACACTTGAAAACAGGGAGGTGTGTTCCCTGCTTTTACTCATCTCCTTAAGTTTCACTAGAGAAAAGGCTCTCTTACCATACTGCCATAAGGAAGAAAAGAGCAAAACAGGTGAGAAAGAAAGGTTTATATCGACAAAAACACCATGGTATGTTAATGGTTTAGTGTAAAACAGGTCCTGTAAGTAGCCTGTGCTAGGAAGAGAAGAGCATAAGATGCTTAAGTTTGGAAACAGGAATAGGAGAGGCTATATGTCCTGATTCAGAGATGGAAATGAGAGGTGTTGAGACTGGAGTAAGCAATCAGCAAAGGAAAAAATGTTCAGAAAGACTAGAGTCTGGGTTAAAAGCAGCAGAAAGGGTCATTACTGCATTCAGTATTCTCATCCAAAATCTTTTTGTAGCCTGAATTTTCAGTTGTCACTTCTTTGCTCCAAGAGTGTATTTTATTGTATAGAGAATAATCTCCTTTTTATGACTTGTTTACAGTAAAGAGTCTACTACTCTAAAACCAATAAAATTTACTATCATTATAAGTTGTTTTATAGATCAAGTAGGTTGATCAAGTTTATCTGATCTGTGCAGTGTTTTAAAAGTTACATAATATAGTAATGAAATATATGGGTGTCAAGGTGGTACATGAAAGAATCTGAACTTTCAGTATAGTGTTTTGTAACATACATGACTGAAGACAAACTTCATTTAAAGGACACATCAAGACTGCAAAGTCAAACATTGGAAAGCTATGAAATGCAGAACTCAGCATGAATGTTTAATTTCCTCTCCCACTTTAATTATAATTACGTAGCTCCTCCTCAGATCTCCTTCCCTCCTTTACTGGTAGAAAGATTGGGTCTGATTATAATTCATAACTGCCTTTGTGAAAAGAAAACGTGCACTGAATCACACATTTATTGCAGAAAAGGTAAGCAAGAGCCCCCTCCCTTAATACTTATCAACTTTACTAATAATGAGGAGACAGAAAATATGCATGGGGGGAAAAAACAGTTTTTCTGATTCAGCAAACTGTGTTCCTCCTCATTCAGGACAGCCAGTGCCATGTTTAAGTGACTAGTATATTCCAGCACTGTCTTAAGTAGTTTATCTTTTGGCACTTGGATTGGATGGAAGACACAGACTGCAATGTTTTGAGAAGGCCATGTCAGTGAACACAAGTTACATATCTAAAGAGTATGTGTCTGGATAGTTTTCCTGATTTCAACCAATATGATTATTCAGAGACCTAGCCTAGATTCAAAGCCTTCATGTTCTGACACTGACACAGAAACCTCATCTTCCTGACCCCCTATCATCCAGATGAATGATGTTCCTTATTCACCTTGCCCTCTGCAAGAAAGGATTCCTACAGGCACTCCTGTCGGACTCCAGTGTTTCAGAATGTGACGTACACAGGCTTCCTTGTAGTTAAAATTTGCCATGAAATATGACAGAGTAAATTTGGAATAACCTTAAAACATTTAAATAACTTTATTCTGCTTAGCATTAGCCCCATTCTAGTCCCATCAAAGCATGGCAAAATCTCAACGACTTCAGCATCATCAAGAGTAAGATCTGCATGTGGCTTTAAAAACCATATTAGTACTATCTTGTATTTACATGGCATAAAGATTCCCCAGATTCCACTGAGCTTTTCTGAAAAAAAACTGTGTTTAGATACAAGTGTGAACAGGACCATTTGATACATAACCTGCAGAGTTAAATAGAACAGAACTTTATGTGGTCATGCCAGTATAATGGTGCTCACAGCTTGCAACTTACAGTAGATACTCCAATAAAGAAACAGTGCTTTTCTCTTCTGAGAGCACAACAGCAGCACAGAACAGGAGGCTGCCACACAGTCCTCCCGTGAGATGCAGGGACACTGCCACTGAACAAAGCCAGGAGCCACAGGTACCTTGGTAATCGTGCTGAGAGCAGGGGCATTGTGTCTCAGCCAGGATCATGTATCTACACCTGCCATCATCTCCTTAGGAACCACAGCACATTTGAAGGATCATGATTTTGTGGCATAATATATTCGGAGAAGATGAAAACTCCTAATGCTCTGCAAAACTTCGAGGAATATGGATGTGGTGACTTTCACTGAGAGAGAGAGGTTTAGTATCTCAGCTAAAATAAAATGGTGAAGAGTAATGGAAAAATCTCGTAGAGAAGAAATCTCCAAAGTTTAATAGTTTTTCACTATAAATAGAATTTGGGGGGATTGCAGAAGGGAAGTGTAAATTTCTTAAACTTTCTAGTATATTAACACTCAAATTTTTTTTCTATATATCCATCACATGAAGAGATGAAATACAGTTATGCTAACCCAGCTACTTCATAAGCGTGTGTACACATATAAAAAAAAAAGTATATATATAAGTCATTTTTATAAGTATAATTAGCTTACACAAGGTGAATTAATGATTACTTGATAACTAATACCAAAGCCAGTCCCATCAATATCTCATCAGAATATTTTACAGGCCAAGTATTAAGTTAAAGTTTGATATAATGTGAAATCATAAATAAGAGACAAAATAGAAAGTAACTGGTCAAAATATTCATTTAATGACTTCGGTTGTTTACATCACCCATGAAAACATATTCAGGGCTGAAATTTCTGTAGTCAGATTAGAACTCCTCTGCCCTCATTTTGTTTTGTTCTGTAGCAGATTTTCCAAATCCAGAGCATCAAAAAAGAAATGGATAATTGTCTATACTGATGACTTGGACCTATCAAGGTACAGACACAGGGATTTTCTATGGGATGAACCTGACAGAGAAAACCTGTTTCATTTACCACTGCAGGCTCTCTTTCAGGGAGTTGTAATGACTTTGAAATGGCAGGGACTTTGGATAGAGTTTTCAAAACAAAGGATTATTTATTGATCTTTAGGAACACAATAAGCCTGGAAGATGGTTAAGTAACAAAAGCTGATGTATGAGTTGTCTTAGCTAAATTGAAGCAAAATGGCTAATATTAAATATATTTGAGCAACGAACAGTGGGATTTAGTGATGTATTTTTCTCTGCTGCACATTCTTTTCAAGACTGACTTCCTGTTTGGAACTTTGTATAAATCCATCTCTTTTGAACATGTTTTATCTATCTCAAGGTCTTTGCCAGAGGGTTTTTTAAGATCCTCATGAGGAATTTTAAAGCCGATCAGACTATTTTACACAATTGATCTAGATGGGATAGATATAAAAATCTCATGGTCAATCTTCTTTTTTACAACTTGGATAGCACATACTTTAAGTAGTCACTGCTAGTTTTCTGCATAATCTAATCTTCAGAGTAAATTCTGTAGTTCAACATTTGGATTCACAGAGCTAGCTGAACAGAGACATTCATCACACTAGTTCGAATTTAAACCATCTTATAGAAAAAATAATAACAATTATTCACTCAGAGTCCTGATCCTGTTCCTCACTGGGCTGAGACATAGCCCTGAAAAAAAGTCTTCATAGAACACATGTGGCGAAGACATGCTTGTGTTCTTGCTTTCATGGATCTTTCTGAATCAGTAGTCTGAATGGCACCAGACTGTCTAACTAATGGCATTGCAGCTTGGCTTTCCATCCTGCTTCCTTTCCTTAGGGAGCTGGGAACAACATTTCCCTGTAGCAGCATATTTCTGAGCCTGAGAAGGAGGCAGATACATCAGCTTTAAAATAAGAAATTACTTTGGACAAATTAAGTCTCATATCTTAATGGGTTTTAGTATCAAAATCTTATTAATGACTGAATAGTGAGACATTTAGTTCACAGATTGACTTGAAATCACCTAGGTAAGGCAAATTTTTTACATGCTTTTTTTTTTTGAGAGAGAATCCCTAGCATGCAAAAGCCGTAACTAACAACAGAGTAGTAAAGCATCAGTTAAAATTTTCCTTAGAAAAAGCCTGAGAGAAACTTACCAAAAAACAAATATTGCTGTTGGCTCAAACTTGTCCCAGAGGGCTCTGGCTAAAATAACAGAGCTGTTTAATTATTCTGAAATTGATTTATACGCAGATTTATGCAGCTGGGAATTTTGCAGGGCTCTGCACCATGACAAGCAGTTGAATTCTGAGTAATTATTTCTTTATAACTAGCTTTCTGAAAGAATTGGGTTAATTTCTCCTCAGTCTTAAATAAATGTTTATACAAGTATATTTAATATTTGAGATGGAATTCCCATTTTTAAAATGGAATACCTGAAAAATAAATTATACCAAAAAATTCACATGGCAAAAAAAGTATTTTTCAAAAATCTGTGAATTTCATGGAGAAGCTCATTGCCCCTTTTGTCATTTAATTAATTTTAAGTATACTGGATAGAAATTGTAATTTCTAATATAAAGTTTGCCTGGTATTATATTGATGTGTATCTTGGGAAAGGTCATAAGTAAAATAATATATCTGGTACAAGACATTTTAACCAAGACAGTACTTGGTTCAAATGATTATATCACTTGTATATTTTGGCGTATTTAAAAACCATATTCAGAATAGAGCTCAACACAGATTTCCTGAGAGACCAAACAAAATGTATATAGTTGACACTCCTAACTGACATTGATAGACAATGATGTAGGAATCTATGAAACACTTTTACAGGGAATTTTCAGACAGGTTCACACTTGCTGATGCAATGCGAATATCCCGAACATCCCATACTTATTTCTAGTCCTCATTTGTTCTGTTGACTTGTGCAGTCTGAGTAGGAGGGTTAGGAGAACAAAGCTCTTTCCCAGCTCTCACAGGTGAGAGATGTTCCATCCAGGTGTACAGCTCTGTCTCCAGGTACATCGCAGCCTATGGAAGTGGGCAGTGGCACCACAATACAAAAAAGACCTTAAGCCATTAGAGAGCCGCCAAAGGAGGGCAACAAATGTGCTGAAGGGCCTTGAGGGGAAGCTAAATGGGCAGTGGCTGAGGTCACTTGGTCTGTTCAGCCTGGAGAAAAGGAGACTGAGGGGAGACCTCATTGCAGTTACAACTTCCTTGTGAGGGCAAGAGGAGGGGCAGGCACTGATCTCTTCTTCGTGGTGACCAGTGACAGGACCTGAGGGAATGGTCTGAAGTTGTGTCAGGGCAGGTTTAGGCTGGATATTAGGAGAAGCTTCTTCATGCGGTGGGTGGTTGGAGGCTGGAACAGCTCCCCAGGGAAGTGGCCGCAGTCCCAAGCCTGACAGAGTTGAAGAAGTATTTGGAAAATGCTTTCAGTCACATGGTGTGATTCTTGGGGTGTCCTGTGCAGGGCCAAGAGTTGGACTTGATGTGGGTCCCTTCCAACTCAGCATATTCTGTGACCAGAACCAAATCAAATTTGAAGAGTGGATGTCCTTTATTTTTTACTATATTATTGTAATGACCTATATCTTCCCTAAAGTTAAAACAGAAATATGCTTTCATCATATTAAGTATAAACTAGGATAGAATAATCTTGTTACATGTAACATGAGCCTACCTTTTATATTTAACATATCCAGCAATAAATTGCCATCAAAATCTATAAAAATTAGTTTGTAATGAAGAGCAGCTTCGATGAGTAGGTTAATTCTAAGTGTAGGCATACACTGATCAATAGTCAGTAGAGCTCTTTCTCTGCAAGCCCAACACTTAAGTGTGTTAAGTTCAACACACACTTCAGCAGCAGTTTGCTTAAAAATACACAGGTGGAAGACAGACCAACAAAGGTCAAACAAATTGAAGCACTTCAACTGAGGAGTTAAGGACAAGAAAATAAATGTTGCTCTTCAATATGGCTGTAAAGTAAAGCAATGTAGGGAAGCCAGGATTATCCAAAAGGGCACCTGGAGTGGATTGCTCTTATGCCAGTGTGTAGCTCATTTTCACATTAAACTTCATTGACAAATAACAAAAGACCACCTACAAACTATTATTGTGTATTTAATGGATTACATAAACTGAAAACTCCATAGTTTTGCGTACTGAAATGTTAGATATAATGTCAGAGCAATGAAGAATTATAACTTGACCAGGGATATCTTAGAATACAAATGAAAAGAGATTACGTATTACAAATCCTATCAATAATACAACACTATTTAAGTCAATTTCAGGGACAACATTTTAATTATTTTAATTAAAAATAAAAAGAACACTTGGCTATCTTGAGAAGTGAATAAACTTATGGCTCGACCTGTATAATCATAACAAATTGTTTTGACAATCCATAATGCCACCATAGGGACACAGTGTTTTTATGCTCATCACATTTAATAGATGAAGATATATGTGGTCATTCACTTGGAGTTGTATTATTCCTTCATTTTGATTATAATTTTCCCAAGTAGCATCCAAATTTGACACATACAGACTTTGAGTGTGCAGATCTGTGGTAGTGAATTTAATTTATGTAAAAGTCACAGAAGGTGAGTTTGGTTTAAATACTGAACACATTACCTGAACAACCCCAGGAGACATTAACAGAGTGTTTAACAGAAACATGGTTTGGTAAGCAGAGTAGAATCTGCCTTGTCTATTTCCTCTCCTTTTGAATGTTGAGAACAGTCTGTTCTTACAAAACTTGAAACAACTAAATCTTGGCACATTGTTACAGAAAAAGGAATCATTCACTGTGCATTTGATAGAAGTAGCCCTCCTGTTATCTCTCCTGTGAAATCCCTTATATCCACTCAGATATAAACATGTTGGCTTAGTATGCATCTATCCTGCTAGACAGGAAAAAGGTGACAACAAAAAGAAAAAAAAGAAGGCAACAGAGAAGGTACAGAAGTCGACAGCAAGATCTGAAATCGAGCTGATGACCATCCTGGCATTTTTAGTAGTCCCCTACACACTCTTCCTCTTTCTCTTTTTTTTTCCTTGACTGCTCCCTTAGGTATCTATTACCCTTCCATAGTCTCTGCATCTCTATCCTGCCTTCTGTATCCATCTTGGTTCTTGCTCTTCTCTCATTCATACTTATAGCCCATTTCCCTGTTCACTCCCCTCATTCCTTCCTGTTTCTTTTTTACCGTAATCTTTCCATGCCTTCCTGATAATACCAACCCATGATGTCCACTCTATTTCCAACTGCTCTTTTCTGTTGCCTCTCAGTTTCCTAATTTCCTTTTCTTCCTGGGCTTTTTGCTTTCTTCCTCACTCTGATTTTTCATTCTCTGTTTTTTGTATTGTGTCTTTATTGCTTGTCTAACTTCTTCATCAAGTTTCTGCCTGTTATCTTCCTTTTACCTCCTTTATCAACTCTTTTTGTTTTTATTACCTGTTGCCCTACCATTCTCTATCAATAACCACGCTGCTCGTTTTCCTCTTTTCCCTGTTATCTTCATTCTTTAGTAGAAAACATCATTGAAATATAAGGCAGATTTTATCAGCGCAGTTATGTTGCAGACCTGGTCTCCTCTGTTATATAGTAATTTCCATTTCAGTGTATGTAGCCTTTTACTACTAATTCCTTTGAAGTGTGAAATCTATTGTTCTGCTAAAATATTGGAGTAATGCATTGTGGGGGGAAAAACCTATCTGTAATGAAATTTTAACTCTCTAAATCAACATCACAATGTCAGACAGGTATGTAAATAATGAGTTATTTGTACTACCTGTCACTCTACCTTATCTAGAAAATAATTCAGTAGTTCTTATACACAATTGTGCCTGGTATGTATTTTGATGTGTGATAACTGTAAAACATTATCAGTGTCAGGAACTGTGCATACTCACATCGTTTTTCACTTTAATGGAGCTGAAAGTGCTGAGAACAAAGCCTCACACTGATGCAAATCTTGTGATTAACACAAAGTTCGAAGGATGTTGTGCATGAGAGAATCTGCCCAGCCTTGTTTCAAAGCCTTGTTTCTGTAAGCATCTGAAAATGAGAAGGAAAAAATATCTTTAATGTTTTGGAATTGATTAGGCCTGTATCCAGCTGGTTGCAGGTGTTCCTTGTGTGCATTAAAACTGAGCATTCGGAGAATGATAAGTATATTGCAGCAGTTTGCTAAATATTTGTTGTAACTACATTTTCTTTCCTTCTATTTAAAAAACCCACCCTAATCTAGACATCCTGACTCATTTTATATGTTTGCAGAGACTAAGAGGTTCCTGCATTCTTGGAACATATGCCAAAACAGTTTTATCATCTACTCCGGTTTTCTTCTTTCCCATGTCCATTTGATTGCAAAAGTTGTCTACACTAGGAAGCACTAGGAAACCTCTGTTAAACAGGCCATGGAAGATGAGAATATCAACTTTCAAACTGTGACTGCATATGCAGGAAGAGATTTTTATGACAGCCTGTGCAAAGAATACAGGCTATCTTGGTTCATTTTGCCTTCGCACACGAGATGAGGTAATCAGAAGAGCAGTTTGTGCTGTGGAAGGATGTGCCTGGATGAGTTCCACATCCACTTGCTGGCACAAGCTGCAGAGCCCACTCTGCATTTCCTCTGCTCCACACTTGCTGGATGCAGTTACTTTTCTCCAACCTGCACCCATAAGTAAAAGACCGATCTGGATGGAAAGAGGTAGTGCAACATCAGGGCTTCAGATTTCTGCTAAAATTTAACAGTAAGCTAAATGTTGAGTGGAATGGCAGAAAGGAATTCCCATAAGTTGTCATCTGATGCAGGTCATCTCTTCTTGCACTGCCCATTTTAGCTGTCCATTTAGAAATATCCAAATGCCATACAGCTGACACAGAATGTTTGGAATGTCGTATATCTCAGGGGATATATGGCATACATGCACAATCTCCGAAATGCCACATATCCCAGGGGACCAGGATGGAGCTGGTCCAAAATGCTCTGCATCCTGTGAGGTTTTTTCCATGCATTCTAACACCAATTTATAGAGGTAAGAACAGTACCCAAAGTAATTATACAGTATTTTAAGCATCCTGATTGGAATTCTTCCATCACTCCAACTACAGTGCTAAAATCAAGCCAAAGAATCTAACCTGGAAAAAGATAATAGAGAGGCAAGATACTGAGATGATAATTCTCCTGAACAGCAACAGAAATTACTGGCTTCAGTAAGACAGTTTAATCCACACTCCTTATTTTGAACTACATTTCTAAGCTTGTTTGTGGCTTTCACTTAAAAAGTTGAAATATTTACTGTGCAAAAATGATTCAACAAAGAATTGTTTCTCTTACACTTAAACTTTTTATTATAATGGGAAGGGCGCAGGAGCTTGCGCCAGCCCTCTACCGAGGTGTATTAAAATGAAGTTTTCTGATATGCCAAATATTTTTGAGATTTTGAAAACTTGTTGATTTGCCTTCATGCTCTTTCTCAAGAGCGATAAGAATGTCATTCTAGATGAATGAAATTAGTGGCATGGCAGGTTCCCACTATCTCAGCTACCTATGGAAGAATCAGGTAGAGAAGAGAAAAGATTTATGGAATGTACTAAAACACATTTGGTTCTTTAGTGTGAGGGTAGCTTGTGAACAAACAAGAGAAGTACAACTACATTTCAATGGAACTGTACAAAAAAATATTATTTTTTGGAATTAGTATTTTGTTTCCCAAGGTCCAGTCTTGATTCTAGACTGTCTTCTCTTGAGTAGGTGTATAGGTGTGTGATCGTTTTTGGGTAGGTATACCTTCCTGCACAGCCCAAGGCAGTGAGGAACTTGCAGAGTGCAAAGGGTTGTTCTTCTTTCCCTTTTGTGTCTTTTTTTGCCTCCAGTCCAACAAAGCTCCATGAGAATACTTCTGTAGATAACTACTGTAAGTTTGCATGTCATTGTTTTAATTTTTACAAGATGGGCTTTTTCAAAAAAGTATGTGAGTCAGATCTTTCTCACACCATTTTCACACTCATGCAGCAAAATTAAACTGTCACAAAATGTTTCTCTGCTTTCCCTGCTCTGAAATGGAGAACTACATCTATTTCTCCTTTCATCTGTTGTGAAGATGCAAAATGCCCTGAGGTTCAATATAGAGATGTAAAACCATAAGGAATTTCCTGTGAGCTCAGAAATGGTTCTTATGTGTGTGAATATATGCATGCATGTGTGTAGGTGCATCCTGTGAGAAATGAACCTGAAGGAAAAAACTTAGCATGGGATTTTCTGGGTTAGTATCTGCTTTGCACAAGGCTGCCTTATGCACCACTTCTTGCTTTACTCAGATGCCTGTACGAATTCCCATGCTCCCTATGGAACAAGGTCGCGATGTCGGTCAGTTCCTTGATGGTAAAAACTCATCAACTTCACTTTTTCACCTTCTTTTGCAATCCTGCCCTGGTGTTTTTCAAGCGCCTTCTGCTATGCACTAGATAACACACAGCATTAAAGGCAATCGTATTGAACTCAATGACTTCTTCCTACCATTCTGTTCTGCTTGAGATAGGAGACAGAACTGTTTTCATATTTTTCTGACTTATTGTCAGCTGAAGTTATTATTGGCACCTCAGTGAGTGTACAAATGTCACTGCCATATTCTCTTTGAACACAAAAGAATCAAAACCTAGATATCCTGGGAGCACTACTTTTGTTTGTACATATTTAGAGTGATTAAGAATTAGGATGGTCGGCCTAAGTAATGCTTATTAGGAAGTATGTGTGTGAAAAGTCGTCTACTGTTTTTTTCATCTATGCAGGATGAACTCTGCTTTCCATGATGAATCATTATGTTGCTTTGCAGTTTTTTCCCCATATCTCACAAGATCCCACGCAAGCTTTAAAAAACTCACCAAGAAGAAGAAAAAAAGCCAATTTAAATAACATACCTAAGGCTTATTTTCCTCCTCCATTTGCCATGAAATCCCAGCAAAAACGTTATGTATGAGCAGTTTTCTGTAGATCTTATGCTAACTAGCTGTTAAACAAGAGGACGAAATTCCTAAGGATGAGAACATGCAAACACCCTAAAGAAACTACTTTTTTCTCAGGGATCTTATGAAGTTCAAGGAAACTAGAAAGTTCCAATGTACTTTGAGACAGAATATCTTCTTGAAGTATCCATGCTGCTGCTAGGCAGCAATCATAAATTGCAGAAGGCATAGATTTTCAGTTCTCACACCATTTTTATGTCTGACAGAATAACTCTATCTGCTATATCTTGTTGCTACCCAAGAAGATTTACTGAGGTGAAAAGCATTGTATCCTTACTGAAAGAATACAGAATATACTTACTATATATATGTCCTATCTAAAGCAGTTTATATTTTTGCAGGAGGCTTATACAGTGTATTTTGTCCTGACTTGAGTGATAAATTTTTGAAAGTTCTCAGGAATAATGAACTGGAAAATGTATTTTCCCCACAAGGCTCTAATATTTTTTAGCAGGTGGCTTCAGGATTCTATAAATAATACACATTTTTAGCAGGTATAAAGCGGTTTTGGAGACTGATTGCTAATGGCAAGCTAATCCATGCACCAAAATCAGAGGTAAAAAATCCTACATATTTTTTCCCTAAACTTACAGTGTTGTGATATTTTGCCAGAGGGTCTAGAAACAGGATGAAAATGCCTTAGAATATTACCAGGGAGATATGCCTTGGATAATCATAATTTTGATGACAATGATCTGCACCAAGTTAAGTTTCTAGGAAAGAATTGGTTAATTCCCTTGTGCATTACAGTATGCTGTGAATAAAATTATTGTTAACAGCTGTACCTACTCCTGCCCTTTTCCTGTCCCAATAAAGGTGACCAGAACAATATATTTTGGGAGGTAAAAATAACTAAGACTAACTTTTGATTAAAATGTACAGTTTATAGCTTGTGTTGGCATTAAGATGAGGTGGTTAATACAGGTAAATGACAAATAAGGACTGTGACTTTTTCGATTAAACGGTTTTATTTGAAAAAGTGAGGGGAAATATTTCCCCACATTTTGCAACTTCTACTGTCTTTTCCAAGCAAATATATTTCTCTTGTCTAGGAGCATATCCTCTTGTGTAGCAGCTATTTTGCATAAACTAAAAAAAATTAGAGAAAAGTAATTGACCAAGAAAATAAAGATTTTTTTAGTTTTACTACAGTTGTCTTAACTAGTAATGTAGATCTGTCACCATCTCTGGAGGTATTTAAAAGTTGTGTAGAGCTGGTGGTTAGGGACAATATAGTAGTGGTCTTGGCAGTGTTGTTTATGGTTGTACTTGATTTCCAAAGTCTTTACAAACCTAAATGATCCTATGGTTGTGTAGAACTTATTTCAAAAAAATTTTGTTTTTCCCCTGCACACACCCCCAAAAATCACTCAATTGTCGGACAGCATTTTAATTTTTATGCCTTCTTCAACACCTACTTGTTCTCATTGCTAAAATACATATTTTGTTATATGAAGCACAATTTCATAGGAAATGCTTAAAAAAACTAAATGCCAAAATGGTCTTGAAGGGATGACAGTTTTTCAACTAGACAAATGTGTTTTCTGTATTTTTCCATCTACCTGTCTTATGGAAAATGAGAATGTTAAACAGCAGTAAGAAAAAAGCCATATGGAATAGCTGCCTTGAGAATTATTCTTGAATAGTTTTGCCCCAATGAGGTCTTTCTTCAATACATCAACAAAATGCATTTTCTCTTGAGATAGTTGCTTTTCACCAAATGCTGCATTTCAGGAAGTAATCTCTGCTTGGTTGTAGCTTTATGATTTGGGAAGTAGGATGTTAGTAGACAAGCTACAGAATTCTCCAGAATTAATTTTTATAAATATGGTTGATAAGAACGCAGCTTTTTGAATTTTAGACACAGTCCAAGAAAAAGCATATAGAAATTTAGATGATTAAATAATTTTTTCATATTTACTTAACTGCACTCTACATACATTACTCCAACATAAGTTATAGTGAGATGAAGTCAAAGATAGATCTTTACAAGCAAGTTATTGCTTGAAGAAAGATGTGAAATTGTCCCTGAAAAAAATTCCTACCTGGCCTTTTAAATCTCTTATAATCAAAGCATAAATAGATTTTAATACTTTTAGTAAAACTGAGGCTGCATTTCAAAAGGCATATTTTACTGTGTCCCAAAAGAGGCTCTGGCTGACTGAGGTAATTAATACAGGTTTGCTCAAAGCAGCCTGATGTACCACTGATGTTTTAATTTAATAATGTCTTAATTTTATAGCACAAACCAGATGCAATGGTAGTTTTACTTACAACCAATATCTTTTTGATCTCTCATGCTTTCCTTCTTCCATATGGACATTTTTCCCCTTACTTGCCTTTTCCACCAAATTAATGCCAATCCTCTCCCAGGCATGATCTCTCTTTCCTATTCTAGCAATTCCACCTTCCTGTATGCAGCTAGAAATTCCCACACCATATCACAACAAATACCTAAGAACAGTCAGGATGGTTATGAATTTTCTTGGTTTAGAGGATTAGTTTATCAAACAAAGATGCTTGATTAGTCTGTCATAATATAGCAATAAAAAATGATATAATAGTTAATAATTTTTTTCCTATTTACTTTTAAATGTAAAATGAGTGTTACTGCGCACAATATATCTGAGACTTGCCTACTACTAAGGTCACATTACAAGACATGCAGCTGTCTGGATCACATTTCCTTTTTTCACCTATAATTTCTATTCTTGTTGTTCATTAGTTCTATACCTAGTTCCTATTTTGGTAGATTTATTATTAGCCTTAATAGGTGATTTAAAATTATATTAGATTCATTTATTGTCTTGAGATAGAGAGTCTATGGTATAGTCAGGAGACATAAAATTGTCTTCAGTTTGATTTTACTGTACTATAATTTTGTTTTCAGTATTATTAAACTTATTTGCCCTTGCAGCTTTGACACCCCATTGGACACCACAAGCCTTATGAAAAACTGATGAAAAGTTTTCATTTCAATCCAAATCATAAACCTAAATTAACTTCAGGTTCTCGGCTGTCTTGACTGAAAAAATGCCCCAGCTCTTATTTTCCTGTTATTTTCTTTAGTAAATTGACCACTTTCTTTTAGCTTCTCTCACGCAGTCCAATTGAGCTTGTTCTATAGTTACTTTCACTTTTCATGTTCAGCCTTCATGGCACACCCCTTTTTATTTTTTAAAATATCCTTTTTTCCATTACAATATATTTCACTGTGTGTTTGTTGAGATTTTCAGTCTTCATTTAAATAATTTTTGGTTTTTAAAATTTATAGTTTGGAGATGTAGATGTTTAATTTATTTTTTTTTTTCACTCTTTACTAGTGTTGATGACCACATACATCTTTTCAGTATAACGCAAAGTTCTCTTTGACTACCTACTTCCTTGAAATAATGTATTTGCTCTCTCTTCCTACATGGCTTAATGGCAAAAGGATGTTAATATAAGAGTCAGGGAACAATATATATGTTTGTATATTTTTAGGTGTAGTGGGAATGTAAAACAAATAACTGAAGAATATGTATTCTCCAGATGCATAGTAGATGGTAAAAAGAATAAAATTATAAAAAAGTCACTTTTTCTTCATTACTCTGTTAGAAACAGTAATTTCTTCATTACTGTTTGCTTTTTTCCCCCCATGAATAATATATTGATGATACTTGACACCATCATGGGAGAGAAAATTCAAATGCTTTAGATCTATAAAATCTGTTCTGTTCTACAAGTGCCCTGAAAAGTATTAACACTGTGTATTATTATTACTCTGCATATTGACACTAAGAATCTTTTACCTCCCCTAGGTCCAAATAACTTACAAATAATGTAATGAAATTACTTAATTTCTTGCTACTGAAATAAAGGTAATGGAGGCACACTGGGGAATTTTTAGTATTAATATCTGGGCTTGGATCAGGAGTGTGCTTTTGAAACACATCTCTTGCTCATTCTCCCCTATTGAGCCTTGGCTCACATCTCACAGCAATCTTGGACCACATGCAGTGAACCTCTCTGGGATAAAATTAAACTGGAAGTTGTGATCTGTGAGCCCATACAATGCACTCCAGCTACAACTGGGCATGTAATTCATTGCATGATGTCCAAGGTAAAGCAGCTCTGGTGTGCAGGGCACAGACCTCAGCTCTTCAGCTCCATTGTTCTCTTCCTACTGGCCTGTATTACCAGCTAAGGTAGGCAGAGCTGCTGATCCTTTGGAAATCAAAAGTAAAAGGCTTATTTTAAAAAATTCACAAAGGAGACATTTTATAGGAGACTAAAATACTCAGTGTTAACCTCTGACCATATTTCTGTTCTTCAAGAGCACTAAGCTGTTTTCTAAGGAGTGCTATAGGGCTTTCAGAATCATTACTTTAATTCTGGTCTTGTTTGAAAAAAATGGAACTTTCCCTATTCAGTTGCACAAAAACATTGACAAGTACTTAGCTGATATTTGTAGTATTTTCAACATTAGATTTAATGGGCACCAGTATTTAATTTTATGTTCTTAAAGTAAAAATGCTTTTTCAAACTCTTCAGGTCAGAGAAAGTGTAAGAGTGAGTAGAGGAAGGTAAGTGCAGGAAGGGAAAAAAAATCTGTAAGTGATATGTTATGTTAAAACAATCCCTGCATTCTAAAATCTCTGTAGCAACATATTACTTTGAAAACTAAATCCAAGAAACTTTTTAATAATCAAATAAAGTTAGTAAATTAAATTAAATTGCATGGTAGTCTAGTTATAAATGGATGCAGACCAGTACCATCTCCTCTGAAAGGTATTTGAAGCCTGAATACAAATGTTTGTAGTTCTGTATTAACTGAAGTGTGAGATAAGTACAAAAAAAACAGTAAAAACCTGGTCAGGAATAGAAAGATTTATTTTTTTATATAAGATCTTTTCTAGATTACCAGCTTTATTCTTTTCCAAATGAAGGATTGGCAGCTAGAGAATATTGCCTGAACATGAAAGAGTACACAGATTGTTTCATGGCCTAGGTAAAATCTTGATTATATTGCTATCTTATCCACCTTATTTACCTATGTCTGTATCAGTGGCATACATGCTGTGATAAAAAAAATTCTCCACAGACTAGAACTGTGACCTGTTCCAGGGAATAGAGGAATAGATTGCTTTCTGAATTTTTGAGATGTAGTATTTTGGGGAAATTCCATAACATTATTGACTGACCTTCTGTAGGACTACTGAGAAATGTACTGCAAGATCAAAGCAACTTAACTTTTATATTTTGATTGAAGCTTTTAGTTCTTCAGAATAATTTGTCCTTTTACTGGGAGTTGTCCTTTTCTTTCTGTCATGGGTTTCTTAGGTTTACTAGTAATGGTTGAAAAAAGTGTACAAAAAAACCCTTGTAAAGTTGCAGTGATTATTTACAACATAAAATCTTCAGTGATTATTTACAAAGTCTTCAATTGTCCAAATGTAGACATAGTGTATTATTTATTATTTCTGTTGCTCCTCTGAGTGATCAGTGGTCTTCCTTACAGACCACCATTCATCAATGATCCTCCACTTAATTTTTGCAAACTTCTAGATAATGAAAAGCAGGTTTTAAACTTCCAGGATAAAACACAGCACAGTCAAGGCCTCCCACTGCCATTATGGGGCAAAGGTGAGGTGGACAGCATGCCCATGGAGCTGCCCAGGCAGGGAGCAGCTGCCAGAGGACATGGGGACCTTTGTGGGAGTATTTGTGGAGAGGAGACGCTGACTGGCATAGCTGGAGGGTCGGTGGGAGACTGGGAGCATGTGGAGGAAGGCTGGAGGCCTGTGACTTGTGATGGAACAGAGGCAGCTGCTTGTCTGCCCACAGACCTGTGGCTGCAGGGTGGGCTCGGTGAACGCCAAGGTGTGCAGGAAAGGCAGGTCCAGATCAGAACCATGCACCAACACTAGGAGCCCTCACTTGTGCTTATGGGGCTGGTTATTGGACCTGGTTATTGGACCTGCAGGGGACCTATGACCATGTCACCTGACCATGTCACCTTCAGAGGTATTTTTCTGGCCCAGGGCTCAGACCCAGGACTCTGAACAGAGCCTGCAAAGGTTTGTGGGGCCCTCAGACTGTTCATTCTCTTCTGCGTCCATGTGGGCACCAGCGACATTGCCTGGGGAGAGCTCCAGCTTACCAAGAGTGACTGTAAAGGTCTAGGAAGTGCAGAGAGGTTGGGGGCAATCTGTTTCATTCAGCCTGGAGAAGAGGAGACTTTGGGGAGAGGAGTAACACCTAATAGCAATTGCCTGGTACCCACAGGGAGGCCATCGAGATGGAGCCAGGCCCTTCACAGCTGGGCAAGGTGGGAGAAGTGAGATAAAATGTGAGTTAAGTTGAAATGCAAGACTTGGGTGGAATAGATAGAAAACCTATCCCCTCATGGTGAAAAGTCAAGCACTGGAATCAGTTGCCCACAGAGGTTGTGCAGTCTCTGCTCTCAGAAGTCTTCAAGACCTGAATGTGTAAGGAAAGCCCTGAGCAAAGTTGTCTGACCATGTAGTTCACCCTTGCTGAGCAGAAGATTGGACTAGAGAGGTCCTGAGGTTCCTTCCAACCTTGCAAGCCTAGGATTGAGTCATGATCCTCTGTACTGTGTAGGAGTAAAAGCTAAAATAAAATCTCTGAAATGCAACAGGATCGAGATGGCATGCCAAGTGCTGTTAGCTTAATCTGCCATGTGTTGTCATATCACAATGAGCCATAACGTAATATGACTAAAGCAATCCAAAGGTACCTACAATTCCCCTCCCAAGGTGATAGATTTGAAGGAAAGTATGAAACCTGATTGGTTTTCTGCAAAGTGAAAAGCATCTTTAAAAAGCATCATCTATTCTAAACACTTTAAAAACAGATTTACTGTAATAAAGAGTTAAGCCTGTAAGCCTCTGTATTTTCTGCAGGATTTAAGTTGCAGCCCTCCCCAGTTAACAGTGCTGGTTTAGCTAGTATGGACCTTCTGTCACCAAAATTTCTGCTCAGCTATTAAGGATGTTTTTGGCTGAATGTTTTGTTCTGGCAGGAAAAAAGAGACACTTCTCACAAAGTAAAAGGTTTCTCCGAACTCTGTGAGCAAAGCATTACATGGGTTAATATTTGGGCTCCTGTTGGGAAATAAGCCCCACCCAATTTCATTGGTTTCACAGGAATAGTTTGCTTTTAGTGTTCCTGTTGAATCAGCATTGCTCTGTCACCAGAGGTGCAAAGAGCAGACCCAGTACAACACCTGAAAGTTATCATAAATGTGTAGTATTGAAACTTTTTTTTTCCTTGCACTAAATAAAAGTCAAGAAGATTAATTCAGGTTCCACATTCATGTTTAATTTTGCTTTGTTTGGGGAACTGAAATCCTGAGCAACCTAGTAGAGTTTCTGTGTGTCACTATTTGGATCTGTGAGGACCAGTTTAGGACCAAGGCATGGAATTTTGACGTATGGATGATTTAAGCTTACCTCTAGATAGACCAGAGTGCACATATCTGCCTAAATGATACATTAAACAGCTGCAAACCAGCTAGCCAGTTACACTGTATGCTCACAGCATGCCCACTCTCTTCTTTTCATTAAATGAATGGGAGAGACTTTGGCATTTAAAAGATGTAAAGATCTTCTGTGCCTGTCCCTTATAGGCAATGGAAATTGAATTTTTGTGCATTCTTGAATGAGTAAAGGGCTAATCAAAATATTACATGGTCTTGTGTGTTTCTAGATGGAAGAACAAACTAACTGAAGCTGCCGTGAGTTATGATAACATGGAACTTACCCCGGTGAGTTTTACTTTTTGTGATGGTAGATGGATGTATACATCACCTGCATATTATAACTTAGATACAATAGAGAAATTACCCAGATAGGATTATATATACCATAGTCAGACTTATCTGTTTCTTCAGGAAATAATTTTGATGATTCAGAGAATCAAAGGGCCCTATATAGGCATGCTGTAACCCACACACTCAATGGTTTAGTCCACAGTGTTGGCTAAAAGAATTAGTGTATACATTAATTTTTGTATTTATGGGCAGAAGATAGTATAAAAGTCCTGGAAGTTTTCAAAGCTGCTTGTGTGTGGGAGGAGGGATTGTGAGAGAATAGAGATGGTGCTGAAGGCAATCTTACCCCTGAGGAGTTGCAGCTATACTAATTACACAGAGTAGGAACAGCCTTGTCTTTAATAGGTCACAGCTGTGTCCAATAAAGATGGTCCAATAAGGATTAGTGTTATAAAAGAGTGGGTTAGCTCGTCGGGAGGGGAGTTATGGTCACTCGGCTGTGCTGCTGTGAGGAGCAAGGGTCAGGTGGTCGTGATAGGGACAGGAAGGGTCAGGTGGTTGTGATAGGGACAGGAGGAAGTCAGCCAGCTGTGCAGAAGAAAGAGAAGAGGAGTCAGTGTTGCGAGGAGCTGCCAATGAGAACTCACAGAGAGAAGGTACGAAAGTTTTACAGTAAGATAATAAGCTAATGGTGACAGTCAGTTCCCCTCCACTGTTGATTGGTGCCGAGCACTGATGCCAACAATTGGTGGCCTGTATGGGGATGGATCCTGACACTTGTGCTCAGAATTTTATTCATTTTTTACTGATTCCACTGTGCATATTTTAAACACCCAAAACAGGAACTTACTTATAGTAATTTAACCTCCTTTGATTTCTAAGTTTCTAGGGTGCACCTTACTCAGAAATTCAGACTGGACTTAGCAAGAGCATGCCATACATTATGTAGGTATGATGAGTGTGTGGGATATGTAGGTTTTTCTTATTTATTTGAGTTCCAGCAGTCTCACATAATTCTTTGACAATCTCAGAGCACCCATTCCCCTTTCACAAAACCACATAGATACAAAATATTATTAGTCAGTAGTTGTTCAATATAATCACCAGAAATGCTACTGCTTCTCTTTCTTACATACCTGTAACATGCTAGGAAGACCAGCTATTTTTGTGACTTGAATGACTAAACTGACTGGATCATTAATAAAATGTAAGGTGACCATAGACTCCACTTTTATGTTTCTCCTTCAGTTAGACATGCATTCATTTTTCAAAGAGTGGTTAAGAAACAATATGTGTTTATTGATTTAGAAGACTTTATTTTAATATTTATACACATACACAGATGGATTCACGTAATATTATTAAGAGAAACAGATAACTTGGCATTTGTTTTACATTTTACTCAATCGAAAAAGTTACTCAGAGAATTGCTTAAAACTATTTTGTTAGATTCCACAGGACTTCAAGTACTGGGTTAAAAATATTTTCCTGATGTTGAGCATGTGATAGAAAGTTTCAGAGATAGCATGGCTGATGACATATGCATACACACACTACTATGGCAGATACAGTTACTAAGGCATAGGTGTGATTGCTTTTGCCAGTACTTCACATAGCAATCAGAAGATGTACTGGCAAAGGGTTTGGCATCCAGCATATAAATGCCAATGCTCTGTGGATTACTGTCTAGCACTTGGAGTTTATGGCGTTTTTACTGTGTGCTATGGGATGGCAGCAGAGTAGTCAAGGAAGTAGGACGATCCAGGAATTAGCCACCCACCATGGTATTTTTTTAACTCTATCTCATTTATTTATTTGTTTATTGTTAAAGTCTCTCAAAAGTGAATCCTAAGAAAACACCTAATGCCTTGCTAGCAACTGGCTGTGTTTTGGTTGAAATGAAATCAGAAATGCAGGATGTTGTTAAGTCCTCCAAGTGTTTTATTTAGTGAGTGGTTCCACCTGTGGTAAAATGGTGTTTCTAATGGACAGTCCTATGCTCCTGAAAAGTTGGAAAATCCGGATGTGATGCAGCTTGTGGCTAAAAGAGTATGTCGCATTATGGGAATTCCTGCTGAAGTCCCTTGTCCATTTAGAGCAGCAGCTCTGTCCTGTCCTGACAGCTGGTGAGTGGGTCATGACTATGCTCTGAAACCTCAAAACCATATTAGGCCTTAGCCAGTGGCCAACCTGTTCAGACAGTACAAGGCAAAAATGGTTGTCCTACAGTTGTGCCCTCCACTGTGATGCACAGAAATAGGAATCTGAAAAATGCGCAAGGCTACAGGGATATAAAGCTGCAAATCTCCCCTAGGGTGTGTAATCATGTTTTTCCTCTCATCCCTTTTCTCTCATTTAGTACTGACCAGAACAGAATGCTTTTAAATCACTCTGTCAATCCTGGCAAATACTGGAGTTGGTCTGTCAATGTTAACATTGACTGGGAAAGAGTTTGATGCTTGCAACGTCATGAACACTTAGATATTTTGAGAGTATATAATCAGGAAAGATTTTTCAAAAACAGTGTATTCTCATTAGTGAACATAAAGTGTTCTGATTAAAGCCAGTTTAGAGCAACACTGAGAAATACTTTCAAAAAATCCTGAAAACACTGGACATGCTGTTGTTATGACACCGGAAGGGGAAATTTAAGTCTCTCAAATCCCTAAATTTTGCTCATAAAACTTCCTGAATGCATGCAAATCTTAATACATAACTACATGATTATTAACAACTTGAAGAAAACTGAAGGTCATTGTTAAAGTTTGTATTTGGAAAGCATTAGGGGAGGAGAATTTTGCATATTTGTGAGGCAGTATGAGTTTTGTTCAGTAAATGTTGTATTTATTATGAAAGAGAGTGTAAGATTTTAATCACTAAAATTCCTGAACAATGTAGCTGAAAACTGTGAAGAGGAGGGTCATTCAGGAGAACAAGAATACTGTGGGACGTTTGTAGAAGGTCATTGTGACATTTGTAGAAGGTCATGGTTTGAAATATTTTCTGCAATGCTAAAAACATGGTATTCCTCAACTCTTCCACTCCTAATGCCCATAGTTCATGAAAACGCTATATTAACTTTGACTTAACTAAATATTTTAATTTCTTGTTTATTTGTGATCCCTTTTAAGTCCTTATAAGTTGTAAGGTTTGCTTTATTAGAAAGTTACATCGCTTCTTGATGACTCCATGTGATAGGAAGAAACAAGGCTGAAGTCTCAATTTAACTGCAAAAATCCAAAAGTCTTTGCAAAAGAACTTGTCAGAAAGACATCTTCACATTTTTATCCTGCTACAAAATACAAACAGAAAATATCTGTGGGTGTTTAAAAGGAGGATTTCTCAGGATTAGTTAAAAGCAGAACAAGGACCTCAAAGGGAAAAAAATAACTGCTAGGATGCCTACACAGGGATTACCAGAGTTAAGGTACTCTGAATAAATATTTCAAGAATAAATTTCCCATTTTTCAGATAAGTGTAGTTATCGTATTGTCCAGTTGGCTTTTTTCCCAATGAAGGAGTTTTGGAAGGACACTTTTATTTTGGTGTGGAACAAATTGTAAATCAACTCAGCTGAACTTAAGAAAACAGTTCTGTACTTTGCCTGTAACTCCTCACTGAAAAATACCCAGTGCCTGAGCTGCCCCTGTGCACCCTGGCTGCCTTTCAGTGCACCTTTACTCAGATGTTTCCAGCACTCTTCTTTTTCCCTTCAGCCCACACCTGAGATGCTGGAAGTCCCCTGCCTCCATGTTCCCTGTGCTGTTACTGGGGAGAGCTGGGCTGATGAAACCTGTTCTCTGGCTAGTGGCAACCAGGCCACTGGCTGGTGGCTGCAATCTCAGGGCTCAGGCAATGCCTCCCCTGAAGGCTGTGCCATGCCTTGATGGCAAGTGCCCAAATTCCAATCTTTTGTAGTTGAAGCACTGACAGTACTCAATTCAGCAACTGAACTTTATGAAATTTGTGGGAAACCAGACTTGGTGGGACCTCTGGACCTGATGAAATTTGAATGTAACTGGTCAGTGGATTTAACAGGTTTGTGGATTTTTATGAAAAGCATTTCTGGGATGTTTCTAAGCAAAATGTTTGGGATCAAGTAAGATGTCTTTGCCAAGGAAGATGATTAGGGGATTGGAGCACCTCTTTTATGAGGACAGGCTGAGAAAGCTGAGTCTGTTCAGGCTCAAAAAGAGACAACTGAGAGGGGACCTCATCAATGTCTGTCAGTATCTGAAGGCAGGGTGCCAAGAGGATGGAACAGGCTCTGCTTGGTGGGGCCAAGCAATAGGACAAGAGGCAGTGGGCAGAAACTGATGCACAGAATGTTCCACCTGAACATAAGGAAGAACTTTATTATGTGGGTGACTGAGCACTGGAACAGATTGCCCAGAGAGGGTGTGGAGTCTCCTTCCCTGGAGATATTCCAGAACTGTCTGGACCCAATCTTGTGCCATGTGCTCTGGGATGACCCTGCTCAGGCAGGGAGGTTGGACCAGATGACCTCCCGTGGTCCCTTCCAACCTGAGCCATTCTGTGATTCCATGCTTATGCTAACAATAAATGTGAAATGGTCACAGCTGAAGAACTGATGAAAGAGCAGGCATGGCTCTTCACACACGTGTGCACTAAGGTTCAGTTTATGGGGAAGCTTGCTGTGTTGGGAGGAGGAAAGAGGAAATAGTGTTTTCCAATGTGTAGGTTTGCAGCATCTGAAAAGCAACAGTTTATTGTAACGGGCAATTCAATGGACCTTCTCTGGAGCAGTAGCCATGGCAACCCCTTTGCACTGGACCAGTAGCTCTAAAAACTGTGAGAGCTGAATGAATTTATACAGGACATTTGTATGCATTTGCTAAATACATGAAGATTTCATTTCATGTTTCAAAATTAAGTTTCCAGTATTAGTATTTAAACACAGTCAATCATATAAATATAAGGACATTATGTATTTTTAATCTTCTAAATCTAGCTCTAACACTCTTTTCCCAGCAATGTATATTCTGGTATTTAAGTCAGACCGTGTTATTAACTGGATCTGCATTCAATCTGTCAAGCAATTGAAAAAGGAATCCAGCTTGTAATTTTCTCAACCCACTTCTCTGTGTGTGACTCCTTGTGAAACTGTCTCAGGATGTCACTTACTGGCAGTCACCATTCAGTATTGTCCACAACTTCTGTAATGTAAAGCCCTTATTTGTCCTTATGATCCCCTGCCATGCGAAAAGAAAATTACATTACTGTTGATGCATGCAACCAACCTGCATAAAATCTGCCTTATTCCTGATTACTAGAGCTGTCATTAAAAAAGGAGCCCTGAAGTGAATGAACAAAAAGTAGTTTTATTTTTCCTGCTGTTGTAAATGTAGTGTGAACAAGGGACCAGAAATTTTCTGAATGTATTAATTCTGATAATCCATTTCTTTTACATTATATTTCTAGGGTTTTCTGTTCTGTCAGGAGGTAATCAGCAAAAACACTTCTGTATTTTATTTAATACTGACAATTACTATTGAAGAAAAAAAATTGAAGTCTATAGAAAACATCGCCATTTCACTCCAAAGACAATACTTGAGGTAGGATTGTGTTTTTGTGAGACATTTTTCATCTTTTATTCTTCTAGGGTCAAAGAATCTTTAACACACAACAATATTTATCATCCAAATATAGCGGGAATATTTAATTACTTTATTGCTTAAGAAATAGAACCCCAAATCAAATAGTGATTTATGCCTAATCTGCCTGAAAATTTTGCTTGTTCCTTATTATGAGCTAAAAAACAACCACTGTTTGAAATACAGGTAAAAAATGGAACTTTCAGAATTCTTCATCTTGCATCTGAAGTAAATATACAACAAAGTTTTTAGTTTCAGATAATTTTTCTATACTTATGCAATATCTTGTTTATGTTTTTATTTTGCTACCATGGAAATTTAGATGTTTTGCCTTCAGAAAGGTGCATTCCCCAGTCATGCATTCAAGTGATAGCTGCATGGAGCGCTGATTTAGAAATGTAAGATCTCAGTGCTCAGCAGAAATAAAAGGTCATCTTTTGTTTTGTGAAGCAGGATTTTGAGGGCTAAAGATGTCTGGGGTGGATATCAGGCTGTGTTTCCTTATTATTATTATTATTTCCTTATTATTCCTTATTAAGCTGTTAGAGCTTATGTAATGTGAAATCACTTGCTTTGGCTGTTCCTTACATGCTCTGTGTGACAGTGATGTTGATCGTAAAACCTTCCAGGATATATAGGAGAGGAAAATGGGCAGGAAGGCATGCAGAAAGCTTCTGCTGATTGTGCTCCTTCACCAGTCAGCATCTGTCAAAAATAAATCAGCCCAAAAAAAACCAAACTTGAAATGGGATTCTAAGTCATAAACAAACTAATCTGTTTGTGTGTGCTCGTGTGCATACCAAGTAGGGATACCAAGTTCTCCTTGAATCTGAAAAACACCATGAATTGGCACGCAAAGGAAGTTGACAACTAATTCTTTTAGCTGATAATTGTCTTACAATATCATAGAAGACTCCCACACGGAGTTACTGACAGATAATACAATGGAATTTCTATCCAAGTATTTTATGGACTAAGTACCAACTTGTGGGATAGCTCCACACCTGAATTAGAAATTCTGCATAGAAAGCTTTGTGCTATTAAAAAAACATATGCATGCAGGGTCCGTGGCTTTGCATGTGATAACAGTCAAATCCATCCTCCACGTGACACACCTGCATATCAGGGCCTGACAGGATCATCCTACAGGACCACCAACATGGCATGTTTTGATCATTTGCTTCAAATTTGGGACTATAACAGCTCCTGTGACCACAGTAGCTATAATTATGCTGCTTTTATTTTGAGTTTTTGTTGCAGGGAGCTGCAATATACTTGAGTGTGTATTGTGGTAATGCAAGTCACATTTTCTTAGCATCAAAATTATTTACGGATTCCTTTTTGACCTAACCTGGTTTTGGTTTTTATTGCATGCGAATGAGACATTTTGATTTGATATAAAGCATGGTAATACATTGGAGAGGCTATGCTGAATAAACTATTTTACACAGAGTTAAACCCCAGCAGGTTTAAAGCTTTTGTCACTTTGGTTTTGATAAAAAATAATTATGTATGCCTTCCTTGATTTTTTCTGTCACAATGAAGAACTTAGATCTTGAATTTGCTAGCTGGACCCTTTAGTCAGACTGTGTCAAGGATTTTATTTACCACTGTGATTGAAAACTCTTTCTTTTCTGCCTTAGGTCTTCTATGCATAATTTTGACAACTTGCTCTTTATCAAACAAATTGTGTCAATCTTTAAAACTGCTGTTTTCCTTATTTACTTGCAAGGTTTGAATATCCAGCTCCAAGAGGAAAGGAAAAGCCACATGGAAGAAAAATGTCAAGGTAATTTAGAACCAAAGGGAGGAGGTTTATCTTTTTCAGGTCTTTACAAGCTTTGCTCTGCACTCCTGTTTTGCTTCTCAGTTATAGCCCTTTGTGTTTCCTTTGTGCTCTTCTGGTGCAATATTCTCGGTGCTCTACCTCGTGTTCCACTTGTTGCCACCAAAGCAAGAGGAAATCATTATTGTGTTTCATGTGCATATAATTTCAAATCTATCAGATAAGCTCCTTATTTAGTGGGTTTTCTCACTGGTCTCCTTGCTCAGGACTCCTTGACTGCCTCATAACAAAGTTTCCAGTGAAGCTAAGAGTAATATTTTTGATCCTAAAAAAAATAAATCTTACTTGGTCTGGAACCCCATGCACAGTGGTTCTGCCAGTTGTATAATTAGTAACTGGCTGGATATTCTGTGGTGAAAACTGAGGAAAATAAGTGTATAATGGTCCTTAAGTTGACATCTTTGAGAAAGCATTGATTTATGCACTGACCTTTCATGGATTTTGTTGGAAAATTTCCTTTTGAAATAAGGATGTGTTCCTGAATCAGGGGGGCTCCCGTTCTGAAATTGTTCAAGATGTGGCAACCTGCAGCATTGATGATATGTTGAGTTATCTGTAGAAAAAGATAGCTTGGCTGCCACAAGTATCCTCAGTCACAAATTAGCCATGGCTTGTGTGAGTTAATTCACTGTGTATTTCAGAGAACAAGCATTGCATAGTAAATTAGCTTGTATGGAGACCTAATCTGCCACAGGCTAACTGCTTCGGATGCGCAAACTTGTGGTTTAGGTATGCTCCTTTTAAGTCCTTGACCTCTGAGCTCTACTTCAAAAGCAACTTAATGGGGAGGCATTTGTGGGAGGCCAAAATGCAGAAGAAGTGTTCTTTGAGGACGCAGTTGGGTGTTTTTATTATTGCATCTTTTTGGTAGTGTTCCTGTCTTATGAAAGATCTGAAACAACGTTGCATGGTGATTGGATTTGTTTTGGATTGGTTTTGTAGCTAAGAATTGATTTCAACAGATGTCAGATTACTCTTGGAATTTTAAACATAAAATTTAAAACATAAATAGAAGGTACTGAAATCAGTACAAGGGAGAACCAACAGTTAAATGGTAATAACAACTTTTCTTTGTTTATTGGAGTAACTCTAAAAATATATAATGAATTTTATATACATCCAGAACTAGTAACATCAAACATCATTCTATAAATGAGTGGTGATACAGTCCTTGTCTTAAAAATGCATTAGCAAAAGGAAGTAAGTGCAGAAGGCAGCCGTAGATGTAGTGCAACTCTTTTCTCCCTTTGCCAGATAACAATGCATGGAAACTTAAGAGACTGACTCAAAGGCAAATACTTGAAGATAGTGATACTGATAATGAAACTTTTTAAAGTCTGTATTTCAAATTGCCACTTTCCCGTAGGCATGTACCAGTCAAATTCTAAACCTATTGAGGAGTATCTTATAGACCAATAAAAACATGTAATTCTCTTTCATTTTTGCAGTTTTTCCCTAAAATGAAATTTTTATAAAGACTAAATATATAATATATATATTTCATAAATACTAAAACTATTATTATGTTATATATATTATAACTAGTAAAAACTAAATATTTTTCTGTGGAAGTAGAAGGGATAGGAAAGAAAAAGAAGGCATCAGTGGTACTAGGTACAGTCTTAGAAAAACTTATTTTAAGCTTAACTACCTTTAAAGAATCATCAAATTAGACCCCATATCTTGATGTTGACACCATGAACCAAAACATCCTTGTTGTCATCAGAAAGCTCTAGAATTTTCTGTAACCTGAGTCTGCTCATGCAGTTATGTTCAGATGTTTCCTATTGCTCTGCATGTCTGAGTGTGTGTGTGCACACTCATGAATGTTTCTCAGTTTTTCATATTGGTGTCAGCTCTAAGAAAATTTTAAGAGCTAATACCTGCTCTCCTGGAAAAGAAAGCTTTTCTTTTTTTTCCCCCTAGTTCAACTGAAAAATTCGTGTTAATATGGGATGAAATTCAGAATATGTTATTTTTTTTTTATTTTGCTCTTTTCATAGTCACTATTTAGTACCCCTCTGCATTACCTAACTGCATGCACTGAATCTTCTTCTCATTGTTATTTATCACTGATGATTTATTAGAAGGAATTCAAGGTTAGTCATTAGCAAACACTAGCCATGCTTTCTTGCTGATACAGTATGTAGTTTTCAGCAGTGGGAGGAAAATTCCCAGACAGAATTGTCTGCTCTTTGAATGCTGCCCATAGAGAGGCAAGAGGGAGAGAGAGATTCTCTGAACAAAAGAAGCAAATCTGCTTTGACAGCTGCCAGTGTAGCAGTGTAGACCACACCACTTCAAAGCCGTGATGCTCTCTCCCATCAGCATCGCTATCGGTGCTGCTGGGCTTTCTCTGGTCACTCACAGGGACAGGATAAGTACCTGAATTCTCAAGTATTTTCTATTATTCTCACTTCCTCCTGGCTCAGGTGGAGATGTGGTGCAGAACTGTTATCTGCAGTCCTCCCTCACTGACAGAGGCAGGTAAATTTGTAAGCCTGGTCTGTCAGCTAGTGATAAAGACTGTCTCTGGGCAGGCAAATAAGTGACAGGTCCAGAACATGAACACTAATAATGAAAATATTTTTAACCAATATATCTGATGTCAATAATAATCTATATTCAGCTACCTAATAGAAAACATTATTTTTTACTGTGAAATAGTTGTAATTTCTATTCTTCCCTTTTCTGTCTTGTGTGAAGAGAATAAATGTTTACTGGCAGTTAATTCTTTGAGTGACTCTCCCAGTCTTCATAGCTGTGTAAGGTAAGAAACTACAACACAAGCTGCCAAAATTGTTCAGTGAGCCATGTCTACTGGCTCTTTAAGTCCTTGTAGTGAAGTTATCAAGGCAGAAGTGAAAAACCACCTAATGTCTTCTGAGGTGCAAACACTGCAATGGGTTCACATTATGTCACTGTCATGCTTATGAAATATAAGAGAGACACAGAGCATTTGTCTCTTTCATCAACTAACTCAGCTCTCTCAACATTGCTGGTGGCATGAAAGCAGGTTGAAAAAAAAAAAAAGAAAACTGAGACTGAATTTTAACTATCTGTATGGCTGAGCCTATTCCTGATCTTTGTCAGGCCTGGGTATTTTCCAGTATACTTTTTCAGTATTTTAGACTCCATTTATAGGAATAGGCTGGCTATCCCAGAAAATGGAGATCGATATGGGGGGGGCAAACATAAAGGAGGGCAAGGGTCTGATTCAGTTTGTTATTACTATGTATACATATGTAAAAGTGGGGTAAGTTTAACTGGTATATTACTCACTCTGTGGAGGGCAAAAATGACACTCATTCCTTTAGAGGTAATAGCTAAGGAAATCCAAGGTGATCTGAATTACCTTCTGTGAGATATGCTAGTAACCGAATAAATATTTAAAAAACAACACATCATTGCATTCAGTATAAACACAGAATCCTAGAACATTTTGGGTTGTAAGGGAACTTTAAAGGCCATCTCTAGTCCAATGTTCCTACAATGAGTGGAAGAGGTTGCTCATCCAGCCTGACCTTGAAGTAAATACAAATAATGTGACCAGCTTGAAATTGTCAGTACCTGGTGTCTTTCACTGTAGTGAAAGGCTGCATAGCATGTCTCTTCTGCTTCGTGCTTGAGACTCTCATGCTATCAGAAATTCACATTTGTAGGTCTCCATGTATCAGCTAGCACTGGATCCACCCCTGGGTGGAGCAGTATATCCTTGTTTTGCATGTGGGCTTTGGTATTTCTGCACCATGTGCCTCCCACCCTTTCAGTTCTAGTGTTAGTGGCAACACCTTCTGTCTCTGTACACACTAAATCAATATATGTCTCTACAACCAAGAGGCTGACAGGAAAATGTAACTACACTTGACAGAGCCTTCCTGTGTTCCACTGCTCAGAGGTGTTACTTGGAATATGGATCATAGTTACTTTTCTGCTTGATGTTAGTAATGACTTGGAAATAGACTGTCACATGCAATTTATTATAAATAAAAATGTATTTTTCAGTGTTCAGTATTATCCAAGTTTTCTAGATCATTAATATAGGAAAAATATTTGATACGGAAAAAGAGAGTGGCTACCTGTAGAAATAAGGAATATCTAAGTCAAAGCTTTTTCTTAGCTTGACCTGAGGGGTACAGTGCTGTTTGTTTCTGTGTAAAATGGTTATGTTTGTATTGTGGTTTAAGTGTGTTTTGAATTGGGTTTAATACATCACATTTGGTTCAGAGTTGTGCTGCATGTAATAACAAAGTGACCTGCCTGTGCAGGAGTACTGCCAGCTTATTGTAACACACCTGGGACTCACTTGGGGCTTACAAAATATTTCCTGTTTCTGGATTTATTCTTTCAAGAAAGCTAGCATTTTTTCTGCACTTTGCATGCTTAGAATATGTAGAAAGAATATTTAACATTTGACCTGTAATGTAAATAACATGTATTGTTAGTAGATGTCAGGATAATGTGATACAGATTACAATGGAAAATGAAAAGTTATAGCTTGGTGCTCCTTTTTTGTCTTGGGATTCAGGAGATGTAGGTAAGCTTGGGGTTTTTTTTGTTTGGGCTTTTGTTTCTCTGTTTGTTTTCTATTTCATATATTATCTGTGTGCCTGAGTGCTGCTTTTGAATCTAGGACTTGTTTTAAAACCACCAAGATAAATGCAAGTGTTCATGTTACCCTGGAAGGGCTTTGTGCTTAAGCTTTTTATCTGTGAAACAAAGATGTTGAATAATGGCTCACCTTGTAGGCATTATAAGGACAAATTCTCTAGCCTTTGTGAGGTAGAGGTACAGGGATAACTTCAGGTTTTGGTTTTTAAGTATTTTTTAATGTCATGTATAATGAAAAGTTGTTTGTCTTAAACTGTGTTCTTTGGGGAAAAAAATAGTGATTAAGAGCACAGAGGTAATCTTTATTTACATCACCCTTGTATTCAAATCCAAAGGAATCTGCAGCTACAAAGTGTAACATGGTTATTCATCATGCTGTGACCAAAACATAGACTTGGGACAAGGCATACAAGATGAGCTGGCAGGGTGTGTGGCTGAGACAGGAACAGAGATGGGGCAGGTCTGAATTGCCTCTGGTCAGCTGTAATCAGGAACAACTCACAGTGCTTTCCCAAACACAGTTACCTGTGCTATCTCTTTCTTGGGACCAAAAAGGTACCATGGATTGTTTTAGCTTCATCAAATATGCCTTGCAAAGCTCCCCACTGGAGACTACACTAAGTGTATTTTGAGGCCATTTCCAGCTGTGCGTTTTGATTACTATTGACTGAATCACAAACCTCACCTATCAGTGGCTGAGGCAGGTTTATAATGGAAAGTGTTAAAATCTGGATTGTGCCCCACAGTACAGACATAAGTAAACCCTCCCTTCACCCCATCACATGTGCAATTTCCATGAATATATATTTTTATCTTTCTAGACCATCTTGACATATGAAGAGAGAACACCAATCTCATCTCTGAAAATTGAATGCCAAGAGAAGCAGCAATACACTCTACCTCCTGTTCCTAGCCCTAGTTTGCCATGATTATTTCAAAAGATCAAATTCATCCAAAAACCAAAATATAGATCTATTTTGTGAGGAAAAGAAAACATCATCCAGTTTTCTTTCAAAGCAAAGGGCAGCATGATACTCAAGTCACGATTGCATTTTCTTACTTGTTTAGAGCTTTCATTTTCACTATTTAGGTTCCTCTCTATGGTAGCAGAATGTTACTGTTCATTAATCCAAATTCTAGTTGTGGCTGTAGTACAATTAATCAGTAGCTGGAGATAAAAGTAATTGCATATTTCTGATTTTCCTAATTTGCTAGAGCACTTTTGGCAGTTACTGTTAGCTGAGCAAGAACTGTGTTCTCAGAAATTATTCACTGGGGTATATTCCAGTTACAAAGATGCAGTTCTGGGTCATCTAAATGGTGTGCTGAAATGAAGTGAGGGAAGCATATAAAAGTTGCTGCTGAAAAATAAACTTACTGAACCAAAATTAATGTGGTGTTCAGAAGAAGGATGTTTTTAATGTCTAACGTCAAACATTACTTTCCCATGGATCAATGACTGTTTTCATGATATCACATGAAATAATATCAGCTATTTTTTATTATTTAATCAAAATAATTATTTCACAGAAATACTGAAATAAATTTTATGAGCCACCCTATTTTTTAATTTGTAAACTTTACTGAACAATATTGATATTAAAATTAGATAAGCCCAATTTTATTAATCTACTAAACTGGAGATCACATCTCTTATTTGTGTAAAAAATTCCATTAATCATTAGTAAGATTTTGCCATTAATTTGATGATATATATTAGGTGTATGTATCAAATATGGTAAGGACCCTCCAGAGAAAGGATCTATGAGCTTTCCTCTCCAAAGACTTCATAATGCTAACAAAACAGGTTTTTGGTTCTTTTGGGATTTTTTGTTTTTCTTTTCCCCCCCCCGGATCCTCATTTGAAATAGATTATTTCAGAATTAGGATTACTTGATAACTTTTAGAGTCAGATTTTAAGGAGTACAAGATTCTAGAAATCTTTCCTTTTAAGAATGTGATGGCAGAAGGACTTAAAAATTCCTGCAAAAGAAATTCTATGCGTGTGTAAATAATTCTGACTGGCTGTTAACAAAAGGAGATCCACGATAAACTTGCATTTCTTTCACTTTGCTGACTATTTTCATAACTGTAACTTGTTGCTAACTGCCTTTGTGTGGCAACATCTTCATTTTGTGGTGTAGGAAGAAAACAATTTTCTACAATTGAAAAGCACCTTAAAACACTGTACAAACTTCCAGCTTCACATGGAACTCTGTGCATTAAATGGTTACATTAGATTTTAATCTTTGTCCCTTGCCCATGACTTCTGAAGAAATTGTAATAATTCATGCCCAGTTTGCCATGCTGTTCAGTGGAGTGCAGAACATCTGATAAATGCTCTTTCTGTGTCCTGCACGGATATATTCTGAATAGATATTGCAGTAAGATTAGTAGCCTTACTATTGCAATCCACACATGATGATTGCTGTACTTCCTTTTTCCGTAGAGCTGTCCGCAATTTTCACAAGTTTTTTGGAAGTGCCTGAATATAGTGTAATATTCATGAAGTAGGGCAATTTTAGTTACTGCATCTGCAGTACGAAAGAGAAGTTCTTTATTTGGAGAGCTAGAAAACTGGTGTTCGTGTTGGGCAAGAAGATGTTTTCTCCAAAGAAGTTTGATTTCAATCTCAATATCCTAAAACAGCTCTCTGGGATTTTGAGGTGATTCACAGTCTCACTCAACCTCTTGCTGAGGAAATAAATATCAATTCCAAAACAGTGCACAAAAACTTGTAAGGAAAATGTGAGTGGGGTGTTGCACAGATTGGAAAGCACTGAATGCAAACACAGGATCTGGAGGACTCTAAATTTGGGTGATTATGTGAATCCTTTTATTCAAAAATGTGCAGCTCCTGCTGCACTTTGTGGATCAGCATACCTTGCTGATCTGTATTATTTTGCCCTAAACCACACCAAAAGAAACAGATTCTAAAACTAGAATGTTTTGAAGTAATGCTGTAATGTGTAGACAAATATCAGTTTTGCAGGCTGAAGCTCCTAGGTCTTGTGATATGAATACTTGAAGAAAGTAAGATTGTCATTTATAGTATCCTCTCTTGTTTCAGATCCTAAAGATTTCTAGACAGATGATATTACATCTATCAAAATTTTGTGCTTTCACATGTGCAAGTACTTTATGCATTTGTTGCATTAAAAAGGCATGGACAATACAAAGGTATTTGAAGATACTTCATGTTAGGCTGATTTCACAGGTTCTATTGCAATTGCTGAAGGTTTGTCTTTGACAGAAGTTCTGCTAATTCTTTGTGCTGTTTCTTTTTTGCCTCATGTGGCTATCACATTCAGATTTATTCAAAGCAGTTTTTTCTCCCCTTCATTTACACTGAGTAAGTTTACAGGTTTTGTAACTTGACTTTTATAAAGACATTAACATCTGGACATATTTATTACCAGTGTGGGAATTTGGAAGCAAAACTTCGTGTATGCATTTCTCTCTAACTTATATTTTTACATAGCTTCCCCTTCAGTTTGGAGGGAAGAATATTCTTGTAAAGTCTCAGACTCTGCTATAATCTTTGCCTTTAAATTCTTTAAAGAAGTATTACTGAACAAAATTTAATTAGTCCATATGGATGAAAGACAAGTGACAGCTTTCAACAAAGATCTAGGATATATGATAATTATGCAGTGTATTTTATCCAGTAATAATAAGGCTGTATAACTCAGTAAGTATTGTAACTGGAATAAGATCAAGCCATTTCTTTATGGCCCAAAGCAGGGCAAAAACCAAACAAATATTTATATTCTCATGTTCTTCTTTTTCTACAAGACAAATGTTCGTATTCTTTCATGAATAAGAACAAAAATGTCCTTTTTTGGCAAATATCTGGTGTCCTATATGTACTTTTGAAAATAGCTGCCAGATTACCATATAACATAAAAAGTCAAGTGTATTTAAACTAGCAAAGCACCTTATCACAGTAAGAAAGATGCTTGTAGGGAATATTAAAAACAAGACAATTTTCAAAACAACCTTTATGAAAAGTTCATACCAAAACACACCTGGATTACCTGGACCCTGTAGAACTGATCGAGACAACTCAGAGGGATCCTAAAAAGGAATGAGGTTTTTTTTTTCTCTCTGATGTAATGGATGAGATAGAAACAAAGGAGGAAGAAGAAGCTTACAAGCCAGGAAGCATTCCTACTTGACAGGAGTCAGGCTGTCTGGGAGCCAGCATTCAGGCTTCTATCTTAAATGCCCTGGTGTCTTGGGAATGCAAAACCTGGCATTTCCTCTATTTTTCTGTTCTCACAGATAAGGCACTCTTCTGTGAGGAATTCCATCTCCTGTATATTTCCTGCTTGGGAGATGTGATCTGAATGTCTGTACAAAAAATAAGTAATGTAGATATCCACATGCACTGAATGCACAAGATTAACTGGAATAATTTTTTGAACTAATCTAAGATAATGTCTGGACATTTCTGTATCTTGTCTGCTAACAAAGGCTTTTTAAGTCTAATGCAATGGTTTTGATTCTGTTCACATTTGTTGTTTGTCACACTGGGTTTATGCCAGGGTTTATGACACCCCTGGCATAAACATGACAATCGTTAACTAAATTTTTTTCTTACACAGATGTAACATAGTTCAATCTTCATTTTCACGGTCTCATTTTTAAGGGATTATCTATCCCTGTGCTGATTCAGTTATCTGAAGACCTGTGTGAGGTCATTATGGATAACAAGTTTGCTTTCATCTGTTGAGTCAAGTCCTTCTCAACCCATATTTAGTAGGAAAATCACAGGCAGAGCTCAGAGCAACAAACTATAGCAAGTGTCATTTAGTAACAAAGCCAGAACGAAATTTCAGCAATTAAAGCTAGAGGTGTACAACACTAAAACCCTCTAGAAATTCACAGTGAAACCTCACTTGGTTCTTCAGCCTGCTGAAAAGCAGGGTTATATTTCACCTGTCTTTGAGAAGAAATTAAAATATTTATCTTTATTTATTTGGATATTAATGGATATAGGGCACTGACAAAAAGACCTCTTTCTCTTAGAATCTTAACATTCATACAGATTACAGATCACGAAGTGCATTCCCTTGGTGTGTAAATTTATGGTAAGAAAAACACATAAATGATACTTTACATGGCTAGTGGTTTTTTTCTCTTTTTTTGAAAGCACCTACTATGTTTGATCTTTAACTTTTCATTGCTCTTTTCGGTTAATGTTTTTTAGAACAACCACAGTTAGACTATTGGCATCTACAGTCCAAGTTCCAAGTAGCATGGGTGAATTTTCAGCTAGTGCTTAGGTAATTTTTTTTTTAACTTGCCAAATGGTCCCACTTTCATTTTAGTTAGCTTTTTGGCAGACAGATTTGATCAGCTATGAACCTACCATCATTACTTGTGTCAGTAATGAAAGGCTTGCCAGGGCTTTAATACCACTGATTCCTGTATTTCAGAATTTACTGGATGGCAGCTATCCTAGAGGATGTTCCAGAATCTTGCAGGGGAATTATTTTGATTTACCATCTTGGCTTAGTGCAGATGATGCTTACTATGTGGGAACTGGCAGATGTATGTGAGAAGGCATAACTTGGCTTGCCAAACAGTTTAGAGCTCTTTACTGGGTAGAGATACAGTATGTCTGTGTGTGCCACCCAGACTAGGAACCAGGCTAGAAAGCAGATAATGCCCTTAGGAACAGTCTATGTATGACACAAGTGGGTTTCATCCAGATAAACCCATTGTTCACTTCAAAAACAATACTGAATTTTTAGGATCAGTTTTCATTCCTGGGTTAAACGGTATTACCAGAGACTTTGCAGTAGGATGGATTAATTATAAATGTTTCTGTTGTTAATTTTGTTGCTAATGAGGAGATAAACATCTCTCAGTGAGAATGACAAGATTTCCAGAATCTGATGTTATCAAGTTAGTTTCCAGATCCTTGGGTACTCTTGGGCTATGAGTTTTTTCATATTATGAACAATTCAACCTAGAAGTCCCTTCTGGCAAAGTGCTTACAAGTAGTTAATATTTAAATACACATCATCCAGCATATATAACAGCTTTGGAAGCTAGTGGACCAGAGAGTTCCATCCAGGGGTCTCTTCTTTGTGTGCAAATGTCAGGTAGTACTGCAAACTGCATTACTATGAAACTATTTTGGCTGCAATAAGCCAATTTGTAACCACCTCATTAGACAGCATTTTTGTCTCAACTTCCATGAAGTTATTCCTACATATTGGATTCGGGGCTAAGATATTAGTCTAGGTGGCTTGGGCAGAAGTGAGGGAAGGGTGTTACTAGCAGTGCTGCTATCAACTACCACATTCTAGTGCTTAGATCTGCACTATTATTTTGGCCAAACCTATCTGGAAATATGTTCAACTTTGGCAGATGGAAGCTGATGCATTCTCAACTCTGCTGCACATACTCATTGTGGGAGTTTCATCCTTGACCAAATATTTGTCAAAAACCATCTGGCAAAAAATGAGGAATTCTAAGCAAACAATAGGTCAAAAAGTTCCTACGATTTTGGGAATGGGGAGGCTGTTTTGTTTTTTTTTTTTACTAGAAGATGTAAAATTTATAACCAAATGCACATTTGGTTTTGCATTTTAGCAGCCGTGCATGGTAGCACTCAAATTTAATATTGCACTCACCAAAGATTAAGTTTGAAATTCATAACCAGAAATAAACACTCTTGGGTTATATGCAGACCCCTATAAAACAGGCCATTTATGCAAATATACATTTTATTAATTCTTTAAGAATGACCGTAGGAGACAAGGTATGTCAGAATCTGTGGTATTTAGATGATTTCGAGATTATAGAAAGTCTCTGTCTTTCAGCCCCATGCCAAAGAAGAAGTCATAATTCGTTCGTGCTGGTTTTCAAGGTTGTTTATTCTTGCTTATCTATAACACGTTCTCTCTGTCCTGCAGCAGGTCTGTCTTGCAGGACGGTGTGCGGGGCTCTGCCCCCAGTGGGATGTTACAAACATTATATACTAAAAGTTACGTGTACTATATTTACAATAACGTGCCAATATCTATCACCTATGTTGAACAGTGTGTCCCCAGTCTAAACCAATAGAACAGTGCCAACACTACACTGAAACATGGAGGGCATGAAGAAGAAGAAAAAGGACAAGGCACGCCCAATTTCCTCCATCTTGCCCCTTTGAACCCCTTATCTAAAATCCTAAAATTCTACTTTTGCACCCATGCCACGCTAATTACTATTTATATCAAACACTCAGAGCTTGTAATTCATGTTGTAAGATTGAAAACTCTTTTCCATGGACAGAGATCAGAGACAGTGTCTCTCGGGGCTCTGTACAGGGGGGTTCCTGACCCCCTGCCAGGGTCCCAGACCTTCCAGGGCAGCCAGAGGGATGCCCTGGATTCCCACAAAGGTGTACCTTCCAACATTCCCTATTTCTTGAATTTTTTATACAGCTGAAGTAGAAAGCTTTTCCCTACTTATCAAAAGAATACAAAACTCAAATTTCTGATGTGTTTCAAGAGAAGCAAACCACAGAAACAACAGTTATTTTGGACAAATTTATTATGTTATTACTTTAAAATTATGTGATATTCATGCAGGAGTGACTTTTATTTTGAGATCGAATAGAATAGCTGCTGCAAGAAAGTTTCATTTGATTTTGCATGTAGCATTTGTTTTCACATGTAGCATTTGGTTTTACATGCAGCATTTTTAAAACCTTCTGCACTAATAGTATGGAGTTATAAAAGCGCTTGAAAACCAAAGTGATCACTTAGCTTGTAAACAGCTCTACTGTCAAAGTGTTTTGAAGATACCTCACTTGATGTAACAATTAAGCTCAAGATTGAACACAGGTTCTAGCCCATCATGGGTCCATGAGACATAAAATAAAGTACAAGGTACAAAAGTTTGCTTTTAGAGGATTTAACATATAGGTCAACAGCCAAAGGTCTGAAGTTATTGGAGGACAAAAATAATCTGTGTCTGTGGGTTAAAAAGTCATAATAGTACTCTTCTTTTCTTGGGTGTATATGAATAATTTGGCACCCAGTACCACTACCATCAGTGTTCTGGCCTGCAAATTTTCTGTGAACTTGCATAAAAAGAACCCATGGAAAAGTTCCTAAACAGCTTCTCTTCGACCAGCTGCAATGTGCATTGAGTTAAAGAATTTTTTTTCTCATAAAGATACATGGTGGTGGCTATAAAATCCTGGCAACTTTGTCAGTTAGACCATTGCATTTAACAGATGCAGCATCTGCCTTCCTTTGCCTTGGATAAGAGCTTTCAACAACTGAGTTTTCTAGTTGTGTATGCCATGTATTGTTTTTTTGGGAGGGGTACTTAAAGATAGTTGGTATTTCCTAAGATGGTCTGTACTATCAGAAAACCAACTGTCAGCATTGATCATAATTCTGGTGGGGTTTGTTAGTTGGTGGCTTTTTTTTTTTAACTCTGATAAAATGTCACTAGTGATGCATATCCTGAGTAAGCTGGCTATATGAGTATATGCACCTATGCATCTATTTCTCTCAAGAATGTCTTGCAAGAAAAAGATTTTCTGTCATCTATGGTTGCTCAGCAAAATTGTCAGAGGGTTGTGCAAAGTTGGTTACAAATTACTCCAAAGTAAATGATATAAAGGTTGCAGAATCCAATCAGTAAATGTCAAAACCTAAGGATCAGTTTGAAATGAGATAAATAAAGTTAATTACCAACCTCATTAATTCAGGTGATTTTAGGAGGATTGTCTCCATGGCAATGCAGTTTGTGAATAATTATTATGATTAATAGATTTGATGAAAATACAATGTTTTGCCTACTTTTATTGGCTACTGCAGTACTGGTTGGTGTCACTCTGTGGTTTTAAATTGATCTGTGGATTAACCATCAAGCAATTAATAATTCTGTTAAGTATCTATCACTTTTATTAGATTCAAGACCACTAAATGAAAACAAAAGATCATCAGTTTCAAGGGAGAAGAAGGTAGTACAAAACTTTTGCCATGGCCTCCACTGAGTTTTCAAAGCATGGGTAACCTTATGACAGGGAGAACAGAGATGCACGTTGAGGAGTGGTGGGGTTGTGGTCGACATGAAATACAGCTGAAAAACTGTCACATGGTCGACAATCTGATGAGTTGGTTTAGGATTTTTCTAGTTACCTTGATATCCTCTGTATTCTTTTCGTTACTGCCTGAAATCCTAGTTCTGGCTGTACCAAAAGCACTGGATGCTAACCTTGTATGCCTGTGCTTTGGGGATAAAGCTTGCTGTACTGCAGCAAGAAATCCGTAACGATGGCCTCTCTGTGGAGACTGATGGAGTGTCCGTCTGTCATTCTGTGACCTTCTGCCTTGTCTTTGAATGACAGCCCTTTGTTCATCCTCTCTGCTAGATTCATTCCCTAGGGAAAACCCTCGCACACCCACACTATAGTGAGTAAAAAAAGGGAAGAACAGGGACAGAGCAGTAGCCTCAAGAGTCTTGTGCCATCACTTGATTATGTGATTATGCTAGAGAGGGAAAAAAAGGATTAAATGTGATGCTGCAGGCAAAATGATCCTTCTACTCCTCCATACCATCTGCATCATCTGAGAGCCAGGCTGTTTTGAGTTACAGAAATTTGAATTAACTATCTCAGATAGTACTTGTTTTGAGCCTTCTAAATTGTGACAAAATTTCTCACTTTTGCAGGCAAAAATGATAAAAAACCCCACAAATATCTGGCTTCCAAAATGTCAAAGAAAGGAAGCAAATACTCTGCTAGGATTTCAGTTAGTTGAAATGGAAATAGTAAATTCATTGGAGTAGTCAATATTTTTTGTAGGAATTTTTTCCCACAGACCATGTATTTGTCTCACTCAGCTCTTGCTAGTAAAAGTAAACAGGACAATACAAAGTCATTTGCCCAGATGGGGATAATATTTACTTAATGTAGAGTAACCTTTTGAGTGAACTACCAGCAGTAGGTACCTGTATGCATGTGTGCTCCTCCTTTAAAAAAAGGAAAGATGGCTACACATTTTAACACATTTAATGTGATTTATATATATATATATATATGCATAGAAAAAGATGAAGCCATAGGTCTGTGAAATCTTATTGTGAAATTTCTTCTTGGTTTTTTTTTTCCCCCTGAAAAATGCCATTAAAATAAGTATTTTTAAAAGGTTTTATCTTGCCTAGTTCCAATCTCAGCAATTATCTTGTGGAAGATAATTCGGGGTATTATCACAGGATGAGCTTTCAGACAAGAACTTTGTGCAGGTGTCCTCCCATACTTGTGGAATTCCATAAAGTCATGATTAGTCCAATAACAGAACACACATTTAGTTTGGTGTCATTTGTTGCAGAGATTTGAATATAACAAGGAATTGTGTTTTAAACAGAACATGAGTGCCCATGACAGTAGCCAGCACAAGCCAAGTACAGCATTAATGAATATAAGTGATGTTTATAGTGGCAGTGGTACTGATAAGAATTTGAAAGTAATGGCTGCTTTTCACGTTACTGAATGTAAAAGGTGCTCTTAAAGCTCTACATAAGCAATGGCAGTCCTTAAAATATCTCTGTTTAAGATGTATCTGGAAGCAGAGATATTTCTATCCATGTGTCAGTAACTATCAGGCCTAGACTGTATAGTCCAAGAAGGAAAAAAAAAAAAAACCTATGACATTTACCCTAGGAAACTCTGAGTTAGAAAATCTGTTATCTAAAGAGAATGACTAAGGAAAAGAGACTAGCTTGACACAGGACCCTCTATAATCCTCTATACAGTGATCTTCTACATGTAATGGCCTGTAGTAAATAAGGGAAATGGAGCATGTCGAATATTGTTTCTTTTACTAAAGTAACACCTTGAAAAATTAAAGTTCCTTCTGTGATACTTGGAATACTTTGACGAAATGGTATCTAGCAGATCGGTAGGTAGATGCAAACTCTGAATGTCATAGCCTGTAAGATACACCAGAAGGGTGCTAAAGACTAATCAGAAGTCTGAGGTATTCTAAATTTTTTTATAATGTGATAAATCATCCCTAGTTTCCCTGCAAGATGCTACTATCCTAACTAGGCAATTTAATACAAGAGACTAAATTTATTCACATCTGGTTCAGCTGCTAAAAATGTAACTGGTAAATGTTGCAGATCTTTTGACAACTGGGAAAGTATTCTGGCTGTTAAAAGGAGGATCTGATTCATTTCAGTCTCTCCAAAACATAAATACTTTTTGAATATGGGAAACATCGCAATCTCATTCTGTGTCTAGAAAACTTTAAGCAATGTCTAAAAATTAGGTGAAGAAGTATGACTAAATGTGTTAATTACAAAATGGATGCCATGTAAAAATGTGAAGTGACTTTTTCTGAAGGAGAAAGAGAACTGCAGCTTCGGTTGAACACCTACAGGGAACTCAATGAAGGATACAGCTGGAGATCATGATAACATTTCTGCTGGTCTTTAATCCTTTTCTCTTGCCACTGTCTATGTTATGCTGTGATACAGATGAGCTACAAATCAATGTTAAAGCTGAAAATTCATGTTAGCGTGTGCACACATGGTTTAGGTACCAAGTGGACTGTGCTCTTATGATGGCAGTCGTTGCGCCGTGGAACTAAAGCACAGTGTGGAAGACAGAGGCAAAAATGCTGCAGCTCTTGACATATTTTCATCTGGATAGAAGCAGCCAAGGAAAAAACTCAAAAGACTATTTTTAACATTCATATCTCCCATCCCACACTCTTTCAAAATGTTGGGTAAAGAGCCACAGTGTTGGATAAGTAATCTCTGCAACAGCTGAGGTATAAACCTTTGCATATAGCAAAACCTTGCAGTCCAACATTCTGATCTGTAGTGAAATAAAATATTATTTGCATTGGTACAAATATTTGGCAGCATACAAGATGTCTATAACACTAAAAAAAAAGATAAAAATCCAGCAAATTGAGTTCTTAAGGACAAGATGGTATGATGATATCAGCATTTGACATAGTAAGCAAAAATAAAGTGCCTGTAGCATTAGCAATCCAGATACTGTGTAATAGAAATCCCAGAAATATAACAGTATTTATAATTGATTTTATTATATTAATTAGATAAAAATCTATTAATACGTCTATATACTGATATTTATACATATTTAACAATAATGTATTTATAGTCATAATTAATTTTTATATCTAGATGAGAATACTTTAATTAACATCTGTAATAAAGGAAAACATCTGAAAATGAATCATGCAAAGAAAAAAAGGTTTTGTTGAATCTAGAAACAGTAAAGATAAGTGGAATTTAATGATCTCATAATCATGCTATTTTTCATCTATTATGCTCTCCAAAATGACTGTGATGAGCACTTATAATATTCCACTGTCCAGAAATCAGTCTGAGCAGACTGGATTTATCCATCATCATTTTGTTGTTCATTAGATTTTTATATACTGTAGTAGCCAATAAGTAAACATAGGGAACTCTTCCAGGAGTTATATCAGTCCTTCGTTAGCCTAAAGGCCACCTTTCAGCCTCATGCTTACTTGTAAGAAAAAAAAAAATCCTAATTCTCTGTGGAGTAATGAAAGAATAAAAACTCTTATCTTTACAATGTTGTATTTTTTTTACCAATAGTATATTATCTTCTGACCTGAAACAAACAGAAAATTGTGGCTGGCTGGAATTCTACATGTCCACGTTATGGCCTTAAATATAATGGACATTCATGTAATTGAGCTGTTGATATGAAACTATCAAAGACAAACTTACATCCAGAAACGTGAGTGGCATTATAAAAGTCACTATTCTTGACACACAGTTAATGGTATTACAACTTACTGAGAAAACATTCACAAGTGAGATGCTCACTGTCTGTGAGCACTGTGCACACTCTTATTGGAAAGGAAATGGATGACTCCCCTTCAGCAAACTACTGTGGGGTGCATGATCCTCCCTGCTTCCCCCTTCTCTACCTCTGGCCTGCCCTGCACTTCCCCTACAGTTTCAATAACCTGTTATCAGGCCTTGTGCAAGAGCTTGGTGGTGAAGCATGCCTTGATTGTACTGGGAGCTCCTGCAAGGCTGAGGTGCCAGCAGCACTGACAGTACCAGGACAGCAGTATATGCTGCTTGGTCAAGATGGGGACAGGAGAGGAGGAATGGTGAGAGTCATCCCCTGATAGCTTTGGAACATTCCTTTTCTGAATTGGAAGGGACCAAACTGGGTTATCTAGTCCAGCATCCCAGAAAGAGATCATTCCAGCATCCCCAAGCAGGGTCATCCCAGAGTACAAGGCACAGCACTGCATCCAGCTGGTTCCTGAGTATCTCCAGTGAGGGAGACTCCACACCCTCTCTGGGCAATCTGTTTCAGTGCTCACTCACCCATACAGAAATTCTTCCTCATGTTCAGGTGGAGCTTCCTGTGCATCAGTTTCTGCCTGTTGCCTCTTGTCCTACTGCTCAGCATCACTGAGCAGAGCCTGTTCCATCCTCCTGTCAGCCTCTCTTCAGACACTGATAGGCATCAACGAGGTCCTCCCTCAGCTGTCTCTTCTCAAGGCTGAACAGGCCCAGTTCCCTCAGGCTTTCCTTGTAAGAGAGATGCTCCAGTTCCATAATCATCTTCATTGCCCTCCCTGGACCTGCTCCAGGAGCTCCATGTCTCTCTTTTACTGAGGAGCCTAGAAATGCACACAGTACTCCAGATGTGGCGTCATTATGGCTGAGTAGAATGGGATCCCTTGACTGATCAGTCACCTGACAGGAGCTGTACAGGTCTTAGAATGAACCCTGGCTCAGAGTCTTTCGGACTCTGAATAGGCACTGTCTTCCCCCAACTCCTAAGTATGTGACAAAGTCCACTACCATTTGTTAAAAGAAATTTTGAACAGGAAATAACCCATTCTGAGATCCTCTTTCCCTAGTTTTTTTCCAATGCTTTGGAACAAGAAAACCTGGACTAACAATTTCCTTCATTCTAGGCGAAATTTTGAAAAAAAACCCCATGCAACGGATATGAAGGCTTTAGATGTTGAGTTCTGCTCTGAAATCCAAATATCAGAGTAAAAACTCTGAAGAGAACTCTGAAGAACAGGAGTTTCCACCCAGTACATCCCTATTATTTTTTTGCCCTTAAAATTCACCTTAATTTTGCAAGCATAATTAAATGGTATTGTCGCTCTGAAAAATATAATCTTTAAATTTTTGCTTAGGTTTACTTAAATTGTCAGTGACATAGTGCTGAAATATTTAAATAAGAGAGTAAGGGTAAGGGTCTTGCACACATGCCTCACAGTATATTCTGTCAAATAAGAGAAAGATAATCATGATGATTAGTCATGTCTGGGTAGGGCACTTTTCTGATAGCTAATCATGTCAGAAATATTTCACCATGACTTGAGTATAACTGTCAACTATCATTTCCATTTTGTTTAATGTATTTTGCTCTGAAACAGTGATGTAACCATTTCAGAAAGATGCTCTCTTTATTTGGCCAACTATGTGAAGAACCCTCGTGGATATCAAGAGGCTGTGTATCATAAAGTGCTGTAAATTCATCTTTGCATCCACAGCGTGAAGATCATTCTGGTGGCAGATCAAAATAACATTGTTCTGATGTTTTCTCTCACAAATGGATGAAAAGTCCTCTTCACTGCAGTTCACCTCTTTGACTGAGTTTCACTTGAAAAATTATGAAGAACAGCACAGAAACCCCTAAGTTTTCACATAAATAGTTACCATACAGTGTAATAGCCTTCTGCTTCTTTTGATATGGATTCTGTCTCTCACTGCCAAACACACAGGCTTATAAACCTTATTCATTCATATGTGTTTTGTCTATTCCGTCAGGTAATTATTTTCTGATGCTCATTTTAACCTCCTCAACTTATCTTTCTAGCCAACAAAGGTATAACATTTTGTTCCAGATGAGTTTTCACCACATCTTTTGATTTTGCTGAAAGTGCCTGTAAGATTAAAGACAAAAGTACCATTTAATTTGTCTTTAAACAAACACTCATGCACACCTTAGGTTTTTGCTTCACGGGAGAAGATTTCAATTCCCTTTGACAGGAGCTTTTCTTACTTATTTTGCTGTTTTCTATTCAGAAGCTACCACTTAATACTAATAGTTTATCTACTGTAGTTCTGGATAATGTCTGTTTTCTTAGTGAGGTGGGTCATATTTGGCAGGCCTGTGCATGGGTGGCTGTTGACTATAGAATATAGTTGCTTACCTACCTATGCCTGTCAAACAATTAATGAACATTTAATAGTGTTAAAAAACACTATTACAGGTGGGAAATGTTCTATAAAACAATACATTTTCCATTCTATATTATGGGAGCAATTCCAGCTGCATACTGTTTAAATATCCCCATCTGCATCATGCAGAGTAAATATATACCACACTTGAAACTGGTGTCAGAATTAGTTGTGCTATACTGCTTAGCTTCTCACACCTCAAGATGTTTCCCCTATTACCAAGCTTCCTACAGTGAGATTGATGCTCTGGAGCCTTTTAACAACCAGGCACCTGCAGTCATGTTCCTGATGCCAGGCTAACTCAGAGCACAGGCAGAATTCAGGACTAAGTATCAATCTCTTCAATTCTCTGTGTACAATGGCTTCAGACCATACTGAAGATTTTCTTTGCCTTCTCCCAGCCCCTTTTTTACCACAGATTTTAGTACTCTTTTTGGCCTCAGCTCCCGCTTCTCCTGTGTTTATCATTAATGTAGTAGTACCTTACTTTCAAAAAAATTGAAATATAATCGAAATATTTTGTATATATAAGGTATGTGGGGTAACTGACACTTCAGATTATATCTTGTGCCAAGACAATGCTACTTTTTGGGAATTCAGCTTACTTTTTGAGACTCTGCTGGAATATTTCTGGTCGTATTCTTATTCTCTGAGCTGCATCTTCCCAATTTTCATAGATACCTTATTTTCTTCCTGTAAGTATACAATCCTCTTTGGCAAATGACATTTATAGTATTATATGCAGACCATTACATAGTCTTATAAACAAAAATTGGCAAATTTGTAACAATTAAAGGCATCTACAATTAACACCATTGAAAACTGGGCTCCTACAAAACTCACAAACAAGTTCACTTATAGATGCAGCATCTAATTAGAATAAATCATACAAATTGCCCCACTTTTAATCTTCAGAAAACAATTTAATGTAAAATGTAGTTCAAAAAGAATGTGAGGTGCCTCTGGTTTTCTCTCTAAATGTTTTACTTTCTTATTTTCAAAGATCATAAGTATGCCTTTTATTTCAAAGTAAAATTTAGGAATGTAAATTTGACTATGTGCTGCATATCAAACAGCAAAGTAACACTTGCTAATTTCTCACATGTTGGGAGATTTATACAGTTTTCCACTGCTCTTAAGTTGCCAGTATTTGCATTACAAATAATGCACTGAAAGCACACTAAGCAAGAGTTTCTCAGAACAGAGGCCCTGCAAAATGCAGTTGTACAAAGGGAATTAATTGGCTTTTGTCACCACTGTGTTCCGCAACATGAAGACACATTGCTAGAGACGATTGTAAGGGACAAGGAAGTTTTTCTTCACAGGCGAAGCACTATGCTCCTCTGACCATAGATGATGCTTTCCTTATTGATAAGATTTAATTCAGATCTTCAGGAGGTGGCAGTTTTGCTTAATTTAACATGAGACATTTGAAATCACTTCTAGAAAACAACCATGGTATGGCAATTACATAGATGAGTGAAAGGACAGTTGCTGCCTCTGTAATTGAACCAATATAGTCTTTGTCAATCTTCACGCTTTTAACTGTTTTCTTTTTAGATCTGCAAAAGGGAAGCTCATGTTTTTCAAAATGTGGCCTTGAATTATGCACATTTTGATTCAGAAATATACTAACTTGAATTGTTCCCTATGGCGTCATCTCTTTGTGCAATACACTGAAAGCAACAAGTAGTTATTTTCTATAGATTTTATTGTTTATATTTACAAGAAATAATGCAACAAAAAAAGTTTCAAACAAACAAAAGTGCAAATATTTTTAACGAAGAATGCTATTCACATACAATTACATACCAGTTTCTTTCGAAAAGATGTCTTTTATGAGGTAGTGTTACTTTTCAGCATCAATAATTTCTTAGCCCATTTAATAGATTATGTGTTCCTCTCAAAAAATATAGAAAAATGTCCAGTTAGAGTAGAATATTATCAGATTTTTTCCTTAGGCTTCTTCACTAGAAGAGAAATAGCATAATATCAATATTTAATAAATTATTGACCTAAATGTTTACAAGATAGAAATTTCGTGCTGTGTATTCATTATTTGTATAAGCCCCTGGTCTTTTTAATCAATACATGCTATGGCCATTTGGAATCCAAGGAGATTTCTTGATTTAGATTTGCAGTCCAGCAAATATATCTACCACTTGTGATAATTCTGGTTTATTCAGGCACATTTAGATAGAATTTGGCAAAGTGAGAAATGTGTGCAGCACATAAGGTGTCTCAGAGTAAGTACAACTGTTTTCTGGACCTCCTGTGGTAAATTTTCAGACTTGCTACAGAGCTGCCTTAAGCTGGTGGTGAATTGATCAGGCTGATTGAGAAAACCATGAGCTGGACCCCTCAGTTATCTCGCATCTGGGCCAAGAAAGGCTGGACAATAGAATGATGTCTAGAGGGAAGTGGAGGTCTCGCAGCCCAGTGTTGGTTCAACGAGGCACACAGGAGCACCCACGGCTCTGTACCAGCCATTGGCCTCGCCCTTCCTTCATCCAGAAAAACAAGACTTGTTCCAAATTTGGTACTTCAAGAAGACAGGGGTGTACACAAAGACTCTGGTAAGGCAGCCTTTACTGCTGTCTCAGTGGATGGAGGAGGACCAAAGTGTTTATTTTACCTCTTCTATCAGCTATAAATTCAGATTGAAAGTAACCAAGACCATCATTAAAGCCTATTTGCATATTAAATTTCACACCCTTCACAATGCAAACAAGGAATAAAATGAGACGTAAAACATGTTTGACCAAAGTCACCAAACCCCACCTATAACATGTGGTTGTTCCAACCAGCTGGGAAGGGCCAAAAAAATCTATAGTAGAAAAAGAGGGGAGGTTGCAGGGCCAAAAGTGAGATGAGGAAACATGCCTGTTTTCTCAGGATCAGCAGGTGGACTGCGACTGTCCTCCTCCACTGTAGGAATGCCTTTAGGTGAGCTTTGCATATCCAATGGCATTGGAGTAGGCCTGGGAATATTCATTTATAAATATATAGCACAATAGATGGCTGTTACTATACCCCCACTGCAATACATAGTAACACTCTCTAGTTAGTGCATTTATCACTAGCAGTCCTGAATCTGCTTTCCTGTTTCTTCAATAAACCATCCTTTTTATGAATCTAGAGGGTGTAAGTTCTTACTGCGCTTAGCCACCAGTGCCAGATTGGAAAAATGCATGTGCAGGTCTTGGCTGGGGTAGGGTTAATTTTCTTCACAGTAGCTGGTTAGGGGCTGTGTTTTGGATTTGTGCTGGAAACACTGTTGATAGTATACAGATGTTTTTGGTTTTGCTGAGCAGGGCTTGCACAGACCCAAGCTCCTTTCTGCTTCTTGTACTGTCTACCAGCAGGGACTTGGGGTGCACAAGATGATGGGAGAGGACACATCCAGGACAGCCCGACCCCATCTGACCAAAGGGATATTCCATGCTATATGGCACCATGCTCAGGATATAAACACAGGAGTAGAGGAAGAAGAGGGAGACGTTCAAAATTATGGTGTTTGTCCTTCCCAGTAATCATTACACAATGGGAAATGGAGGATGAATTACTTGTTTTGTTTTGCTAGCATGCCCAACTTTTGCTTTACCTGCTAAATTGCCTTTATCTCAACCCATGGGTTTTCCTATTTTCCCCGTCACTCTCCCATCCCACTGGTGAGGGAGTGAGCAAGTGGCTGTGTGGTGCTTGTTTGCCTGCTGGGGCTGAGCCACGACACCGCACTATTTGTCAATCAGTACTTGTGCAACTTCTTACTGAACTCAACCAGGCTGGTAAAGTCAAATTGACCAGAAATAGAAATGAAGCCAAGCCACACGCAGCCCTTCTCATGTCTGAGAACAGCTGGAATGCTCAGGGGTTTGTTTTCTGGCAAAATTCAATAGCCTTAATGCAACATCTCCCCGTGGGTGCACTTCAGAGGGTCTGTTGTAACAGAGGGACTACTGGGCTACATGAACTCCTGTAGCCCACCCTGCACAGTGGGACTGCTGATGTTTCCCATCACCTAAATGTCTTTTCCCCAGGGTTTATGGCTTCAGTTATTCAGAGATTTTGATATGAAATGTGAAATGCAAAGCATTAGGAAAACTGCTTATGCCTAATCTAAGGACTATTTCATCAGCCCAACTAGTAAAAAAAACAGTCTTTGTTTAAAAAAACAGAAAAAAATTAACAATCCAGTATTTGGAGAAGACAGGATCCAAAAGGATCCTTTCTTGTAAATGAAGGAATCTGATTGACAAATATGGGTAGTGTAACCAGAAATTAAATGAGTTTAAGATTCAGAAAACAGATTCAATCATCTCAGACAGTCGACAGCCTCAAAATACCCTTGATATTTTGTAATGAAGGGTTTTTTAAACATCTGGTGTTTCTATTTAATATTAGTGCTCATATTGTTATATTATGGTACCTCAGTGCTGTTCTTGACAAAATGTAGGTGGCGCAAATAGATAATAACATTGTAAGTTAATAACAATTTAGTTGGAAGGAAGAGAAATAAATTGGCTAAGAAAAAAAGACAGCTAACATTAACTTTTCAAAATAAAAAAATGTTCAGCTTCGGTTTGAATCCGCTTTGAACCTGTTCTTATATTTTTAAAAAAACAACTGTTTTCTATTCACCAGTTTTACACAAAAAGGAAAAGATTTTCTGTGATGAAATACAGAAAATTGTCCATATTATTAATTGAATTTATAGTACATTAAAGGGAAGATGTTCTAATGAAAATCATTTATTTGCTTTGAAGCTAGTGTTCAAGCTGATACTGGAAATAGATGGCAGTAAACAGGGAAAACTTATCACTTTATCACTTTATTCATGAAAGAACTAATTTATCTTACCAATTAGTAATTTCAGGAGGTGGCTGTAACTCATATATCTTAAAATAGTTTTATTTAAATATAAATTGGTTGGAGGGAGATAAGTGTATTTTTCTCCACACTATTATATCCCTTATTCATAGTCAATATACAAAGCAAACATAGGAATTTGGTTTTTTCTTACTTTTTTTCTGAGCAGACTTTGGAATTGACCCAGGGTTTTTGACATAAAAATGGCCAGTTTCAGCTGCAAAGAACTGTTGTGAGTTGATCCCAGCCAGCAGCTGGGCACCCACACAGCTGTTCACTCCCCCCACCCCTGCAGTGGGTGGGGAGGAAGAAGGTAGAGGAAACTCAATAAAACTCCTGGGTCAAAATACAATCAGCTTAATAAGAGCTTTACCAAGAGTTTTAAGTTCTTCCTAGCAAGAATGTGGTGCTGGTCCCTAGCTGAGTATAAAAGGACTGTGCTCTGAAGTTTTGTGGTAGCTATACTATCATTCCTGAATTTTTGAAACTTAAAAGGTATTATGAGTGAAAAAACAGCTCTTGATTTTAGATGTAGATTAATGATGAGGCATTTATTTTGATATTGTTTTCCATAAGGGGGCAAGAGAGAGTTTCTGTTAGGGTTGTAAGACAGCATATGAAGTGGGGGCTGGAAATGAAGTGCTGTATATTGCTTGTATGCCAAGAGACCAGCTATACATTTTTCAAATGGAACGTGAAGTTAACTGGCACTTCTGACATTAATTTTTTTTCCTTATCATGTACCTCATAGAATGGAGCAGCATGAACATGCTTGAAGCAAAGTTCAGCATAAAGAACAAAGACAAACATATGGAATAAAGTCTAGAATCATAAATCAAAACTCTTCTCTCCTTCTCATGCCCCTTAAATTCTGATTCTATAAATGTTTACCTTTTTTTCCTACTTTTAAGATCACAGGCTAAAAAGAATATCACCCCACTGAAAACAGTTTGCCTTACCTCCAGCAAAGATCACGATAGTAAGTGACCCTCTTGCTTGAGTGTTGATACAGGTCATCCTTTTCAACACAAATGCTATGAGTGGGGAATTATTTTAAGTGGAAAGGAGGGCCTGGGCTTCAAGACTTGCCACCAGATACAGCAATTCAAACTTGCTTTTCAACACAGTCAGAGGCAACCTTGGGCTGAGACACTTCTTAGCACTGGATTTGAAGTACAGCAATTCTCTAGTCTCTTGTTAGGGGACAATGAAATCCCAAACTGTGACTTCTGCCTCTAGAGCTGTTCTATGTATCAGACACGTGAATAAAATGTGTGCTTGAGCCTGGCATCAGGATTGTGTGGTTTATAGCAGTTTGGTAATCAGATGACTCATGTCAGCATTTGTTTTATTTCTAAATCTCTGTTGTTTCAGTTTAATTGTAGATCTGTTGAGTTTTGGTTTTAAGTTTTCTATCCAAGTCTCAGTTTCATTATAGGTCAGTTTAACATCAACAATAAAACTCCCTCTGCTGACAGGAGATGCAGGAATTTCTTTTGAAGAAGCTATGTTCTGGCCAGGCTGCACAACAACCATCCTACTCCTGTTTGGATTTAAACCATAGTTCTCACGCTGGAGTTCCTCATTGAGTGGTTTGCAAAGACAGAATGAACTCTGTCCTCAGGAACTTATTTGGAGCATACAAAAAAGGCATGTGTTTCATCTTTGCCTGTAAAAATGAAGTTCTCCCTCTGCTCATTATCTGAACAAGAAGCTCTCATCTTCTTGGGCTATTGTATACTACAGGTGTTAAGTTTGGAAATGCCTTCTTACCAGCCTTTACTGGACACATGGAAAGCAGTTTTACTTTTACATCTTGATAGAAAGCGAATGAGATTGACTAAAAGTATAGTACTGCATGCATAATTCTTATTTTCTTTTTTATCTGTGGGCATTGTTTCGATTTTGTAGAGTGTTTTCTGCAAAAGGACTGTGGTATTAAATGTTACCCAAAGTAAATACAGATTTCAGAAAATGCTTTAACATTGGAATATAGTTTATCTGAAAAGTTCCCACATAGTTTAACACTGTTTGTTTGTTTTTTTTTTAATGAACGTAGAAGCCTCCCACTCCTTATAAAATGCTTGTTACATTAATTATGGGGTCTGTTAGACAACTGATTTCACCCATATCAAAACAAAGGAAATATTCCTAGGAACATGAGACAGTTTCTGAAAATCAGTAGCTGTGCATATCAGTTGCCATGCAAACTAGTACTATTGTACTCTGACAAAATCAACAAGCAATTAACTAATTAGTGTTTGTTTCTCAATATGTATGAAGCACGAGGATAGGGAGAACACTGGCTACAAAACATTCAAAACAGCATGTGCTATGTAATAGAAAACAAGCTTTGAAAGGTCTACTAGTCCAGAGAAAGAAAAATGCTTTAATTCATGCCACGACTAGCTCTTTCAGGGTTGTTTCTACACAGCCCTTTTCAGAGAAAAACTGACTTTATTAATCCTTCTGTCATTTGCTCTTTATACCTTTTGTCATAATGTTATTGGCATATCAGTTTTCTCCATATATTTTCAGTACTTAATTTTTAATTCTCCAAGATGGAGCTTCACTTTGTTGTATATGCTTCAGGCAATAATAAAAATAAATATACTTAAATTAGATTAAATATATTAATTGAACATTATATTAAATATAATTAAATTAGATTTCTCAATCAAATAAGTTACTTAGATCTTTTTGGTAAGAATGGTATGCATTACCTACATGGAGATCACTTACTGTCAGAGAGCAACTATATTTCTGTTCATCAGTAATGTATTTGCAGGGAAGAAGATTCAAAATTCCCCCTGCACACATAGGTGATGGCTTGGCACATCTAAATTAAAGTTCTGTTGGGCATAGGCTTAGTTTTGCATGCCCAAGAGTAATTATATGTAAGCACGCCACCACAGTGAAATTGTGAACAGAAATGCAATGAACATTAACAAGTAAACACTCTATGCAGTTTAAAAAAGTTTTAACCTTGTAGTGAGGAACATAGAACCATGATGGATAAACTGGATCCAATATGCTCTCATATTAAACCAAAAAAAAACCCCACAACAACTCAAAAAACCAAAACAGAAAATACTTGTGGAAAACTTTGGATGCAGTGATACATATTTTAATTGATACACATGAATACTAGTTCCTTTTGAATCAACTGGAAAAAAAGAAAAGTTCTGGTTCCAAGAAGCATAAATTATGCATCAACTCAAAATTGAGTTGACTCTGCTGTTTCTTTATAAAATGTATCTTTTAATGACTTTTTGAATTATCATTAGTGCATTAAGAAAAACTGTAAAACTTTAAACTGAGTCTAACTTTGGATCCCATTAAAAACCATATCTTTCTGTCTGAGCCCTATTACCTAGAAAATGTAAGAGTTACTGCTCTTTCCCACAATTCTGCAGGATGGGTAATAGCTCTTACACCACCTTTTTTGTAACCTGCTGTGCACAATGCCTGCCACATTATTAATCCCAACAACTTTTTGGGACCTGGATTCTGGAGCAGGTTCCCTTCTAAGGAGCCTTCCCGTGGTGAGTAAATAAGTTAAAAGATCTCAGTGTACTCCAACAGGTTTTTGACTTGTGGAGGAAAGGAAAGGTTGAAGAAAATGTTTCCTCAAAAGCAATAATACACATTCTTGAGTAATTTCTAATTATTGGAATGAAGAGGAAAATGGACTTGTATACAGTGAGGATATTTTTTGTGCTCTCTGCATGAATTATTTTGTGTTCTCTGCATGAATTATTAACTAAAATGATGTTACTAAGAATACCTACAACATTGCCACAATAACAATAAAAATGCTTTATCAAAGAAGCTACAAAATTGGACAGTGAAATATTTATTCGAGGACCGTTGCTCTAGCTTTCAAAGACTGGAATGTAAACCAATTCAAGTATGTGAAAAATTCAACATCCTCCCAGTGGTCTCCAATAAAATTCAGGTGTGGTAGACCAAGAAATTGAAGCATGAATATGCTGTTCACATAATCTTTATTCCATACTGTTTGAGCATTGCTTTCTGTGTCCAGGACTGTTATAGTCTCCCAATCTTTGATCTACAGAGACAAAAAACACCTTTGAAAGAGTAAAATACAATAGCCATTCCCCAAATGGGTCTGTTCACCTTTTTCTACCAAAAACTTTTGCTTACCCCTCAAACCCTAAGGACTTTCACCACTGCTGGAACACTATATTCCATTGAATAACCTTCCTCTCAGCTATTGAGGTTATCTGTTTCCATGTGGGCATGGAAATGGAGTGAGGATTGATGTGTTCTACTAGAGAAGTTGGTTTTGGTTGGTTTGTTTATTTTTAATGAGTTGTATAAGTCAGCAAAGCTGGACACTACTGGGCAGTAATTTTCCGGGGGGTTTGACTTCCTCTTTGATTTAACTGTCATTGTGTATTGAAATAACATGTATTTGAAGTGGCTAACAGTGGGACTGTGAGAAAGAACACACACACAACTTCTTTTCTAAAACTGGGATTCTTGTTATGTGATATTTGCATTACCCAGAAGATGCTGTGTGTCTGCATAAAATTAGACCTAAAACCAGGAAGAGATTATTGTTTTGTCAGCCATATACCTAAAGCTTAATAAGGCACTGGATCTCTTGGGGACTTAGTGAACAAAGGTTTCTTCTGAGTACAAACACCCTCCAAGCTTTAGCTTTGTTTTCAGGACTTTGGAGAGAAAGAAGAATGCAAAAGACTGGGGATCTGTGTTATCTATTTTACATGAAAACAAACAGTTACTAACTTATTCCTGAAAACTTAAGTTTTGATAATGGTAATGATAATAGTAATTATGGAGTCATTAAGAGCATCAGAAGTGACAGCTACAGAAAAATTGTTTTGAAAGCTAACCTGTTTTTAACTAGGTAATGTAGGTCAATGCATGTTTGTCCCTATAAGCAAAGCCTGATGTATGAATGTTGGTTTGTGGGTATCCAAAGCCACAGACACTGTATTTAGACTTTGTGAAATAACTCCTCTGCCAGTGCATTCTGTGTAAAATAAAGCTGCATTTCATCAGTCTTAATAACCAGCACAACTCACGTATGGCTTTTGTTTTGATTTATAGGGTGATTCTATAGCATTTGTTCTTTAGCATGAGCATATGTAGTTTCATAGAGTTACTTGTGTGAGTGATATCACAGCAATCAAAGCAATGAATGTGTGGCAGGTTCACTCTTCAGATAAATTGTAATTATAGATTTTTTTATAGGTTTCATTGTGGTTTGAAAATTATTGTCTTCCACTGCCTAAACAGTGGATGAGTCTTGTCAAGTGTGGGAAGAAAACTGACCTTTACACATTAATGCTCACTACCAGCAGACCTCAATGAAAATACACATCTGAGCATATTTAAATGAGTTATTGACTGACTTTTCCTTTCTTTTCTGTATCAAAACAGGTAACTTCGGCAGGGAGTTCTTTTCCATGTAGTATTGTGTTGTCAGGCTTGGTTACATTTTCACCAGCAGGTAAAGATGGATGTCATACTTTTTAAATTAAGAATTGAACCTCAATTATATTTAATAAATTCAGAATTAATTGATGAATTGATTTTCCAAGACACCCATTCATAGACTATCCTGAATTGGAAGGGATCCCAAAGATCATCGAGTCCAGCTCCTGGCCCAGGACATGCAATATCTTAACAATTATATCTAAAATAGTCATAGTAACATGAAAAAAAAAGTGATTCCTGCTATATCTTTCAATTCTGAAGTTGTAAGCAAGTCAGACCTATGAATTCTGGGTGATTAGGCTACTAGGCTTCAATAGGTTATATAAGTTATTAGGCTTCAATTATTATCTTTCTTAAAATGAAACGAAAACAAGGCATAAAGGAAAATAGTACTTAAGTTATCTCATCAGCAAGACACATATACAAGAAAGACTGAAGGGGTTTCTGTTGCCAAAAAGATCCTTTTAATTAAGGAAAACAAATCTAATGAGAATCCAGCAATTTCAAGTATTGAATCATAATGAAATACAGTAAAAGAGACAATTTGGCTTCTGTAGATCTAAAAGTATTCAAGTTAAGAGAAAGGAAAACATCACAAACCGTGAATGCCATAGCAGCATTCAACAGTTTAAATAAGAACCTGAATTTTATTGAAGATCACAGGAAGGATGTTGAATTTTTTGCATACTTGAATTGGTTAACATTCGAGTCTTTGAACTTGACTGCCAGGGTAGTTAAACTATCTACTTTATGGGATATTTATGCATCTTCAGCTCAAGTACAAATGTGAAAACTAGAAACCAACCAAGTGAACTACCAGAGGTGTGAAGCCCATCTGTTCACAGGACAGTAATTCCAAATTAAATAAAGTTCAGTGGCCAGAATAATACAGTGGAAATGGTCTTCCACATCTGAATGAATGGGAAACTGGAGTATCCAAACAGAGACTTAATCCTGACAATGAAAGTGCCTGAGAGAACAAGGTAGATGTGACATTTGCAGATGAAATTTGGGCATGCAAGCGTTTAGCAGCTCCAGCACAATGACAGCCTATAATGAGTTATGAAGGTCCTGTAGAGCATTAATTTATTGTTTCAACAAAAGAACTGCTGTTGATGAATTCTTGAATAAGATGTGGTTGTAAAATGCAGTTTTTATAGGGACTGGAAATGCTTGCTCTGATTTAATATGAAGAATGAAACCGATAGAGCTGCTGTGGTAGTCTACAGTTAAGCATTAGAGGATATACAAGCTGCCACATCCTAGATAGTCTTGATAGCTAGGGTGTGGGGCAGTGCCTCCTTAGAGGAGATATCCTCCTTCTCCATGCATGGATGGCAACGCAGTGGCCAAGGGCTGTCTGGAATGATGACCTAGATGTCTTGCTGGTGTGCATATTTGATTGTAAATCATTCCCTCTTACTCCATGAATAGTGCAGTCCAGGGCCTCCTGAGCTATTCTGCATAGTAGTGTATTACACAACAGGAACTCCCCTTGAGCACAAATTACTCTCAAGGTGCTCCTTGAGGCTGTGGGATTCCTTGCTGCAACAGAGTCTTGGTAAGTGATTAATAGCATGCTAAACTTCTTAGAAATCTTAGCTAAGTGATAAAAAGGATCAATTGTACATATACAATCCTTTAGTCATAAACCATTGACCAAGGCTGGGACTAGCAGTGTATCCATCTGCACCTAGACTCCTCCCTGTGAAGGAGTTTGGAACTCAAGGGGGTCCTTTCTGAACCTCATGACCCAATGAAAGGGTCTCAGCTTTGTCCGACCCTGTCCTCTATGCAGTAAATAATCAAGCTTACTGGTGAATCTTGTTAAACCACTGCCACATTTACTACTGAACTTCGTTAACTCTTTGTTTTACATCAGTGCATTCAGAAATCTTGATGATTAAAACTCTCTTCTTATACAAAAAACAAAATGACTGACTAGACAATACCCTTCAATCCATTGCATTTACTGAGGCCACTCTTCTGAATCATAGCCTAACTCTTCCCCTTAAGCTGCTATATACGATGTAGAGGACAAACAACCCCATGGGCACAAATCAGTATAGCATACTTGATATCTACCTTACCAAGAAACCAAGATATGAAAACACTTACTGGTAGCTTTGGTAATACCTAACTTACCCTTTCTATTAGATCCTAAGTGTTGCTCAGGAGCAGAACATTCATCCTGGATTGTCATGATAACTAATTTTTTTTTTCAGTTTTGTAAAATCTGTTCATTTTTATTTGCTGTTTATTTTCTTCATTAAGAAAATACACATTAGGAAGTGTATCATAGAGTGAAAGTTCACAAGATGGAAAACAGTACAAGTACCAAAATGTGCTTACCTCATAGCATTATTTTGTTCAGTCTCGTTTTTTAAAATAAACTTTATTACTTGTTTTTGGTGGTAGGCAGCTTTTTTATATCTTTTTGTTGAAATGTGCAGCGTTTTCATAGAATTGGTCATCTTGAGCGAGCTACCAAAACACCATTATATTTGCAATCTGGGAGTAAAAGCTCAGAGAAGAAAACACTTGGTGCAATATTTGTAATGAGAATTCTGGTATGAGAGCAGAGAACAAACCGGCAGCAGGAACAGCCCAAGGGGTAAGGAGGTCTCATGCCTTCTTAAATGTGAGCAACAGATATTCCACACATTTGTTAGTGGGGAGCCAGTGCAACATCTTCACATCCTGTGTAGAACATGAAGATATGTAGGTCTGAGTTAAAATCCTATGAGAGGCAATGTGAAGTGCAGTGCTTGTAGGCATGGATAAAAGTGCCTGTGCTTGTAGTTTCAAGGGTAAAAGAGGAGGGCAGCTAGCAGGAGAGGTGATGTTTCACACTTATGATTCTGCATTACCAAGACCGTTTTCCTGTTAGAAAATCCTTACATACGTGGATTTATGTGTGCTGTGTTGCAGTAGTAAGTCAATATTCATACTGTATCTTCTTATTGAAATGCTTTTCAAATTGCTAATGAGAACACTTCAGTAGGTAACACCATCACCTATAGAACTACATAAGGTACAGATTTTATATTAGCACAACAAAGATGACTCAGTCCTCTTCAGAGCAGACCTTGAATTATGACATGTCAAATATTTCCTTACAGCCAGATATCCTCTAGTCCTCAGTTTGAAGTGATTTATTTCACAACAAACCAATGTTTTTTGCATTTTGGCCCTTAGGCTCTCAGCAGACATTTGTAGAATGAGGGAAAACAAATGTCTAGGTTAGACAAAGTTAATAAAACCAGATGCTATTAAAAGCTCACTGTATCACTATTCCATGCACCAACATGAGCACTGGTTTGTATTGTTTCACGAAAAATAGAAAAGGAAGGAGCTATGTTAGAATGAAATGGAAAAAAATGCATAACTGGGCATAAAATTGAGAAGGTTTATTTATGAAAATGATGCTTAATTAATTCTTTGTATTAAAAACACTTTGTGTAGAGATGTCTCTATTCCAAGAAATATTGTGAGGAAACCCATCATAGGCAACCCATCACATGCCCTTACAGGCATAGGCCTATGATGGTGATCACACACGAGGACATCACTTGAATAATTTGTGAAAGTAAAACTGGCTCATAAATTATCAGTAATCAAGGTCAAAGTGAGAAACTAGACTTATGCCTTAATATTATCATCCAGGTAATTGGACATTCCCTGTTAACGTGGTGATTTCAGGCAATGGGCAATATGCTTTTCTGTTGGTGGATGAGTAGCAGGAAACATGACATGAATTTGGTAGAGTATTCAATTTGGCAGAGTTTTTACTCAGAGGAGGGGAAACAAACAAGGAAAGCAGCCTCTGTCTTTCCCCTGTAGAACCTCTACAGCCATTCTTTGTGATGTGCAATAGCTCTACCTTTCTGCCTTCTCTCTTATCTCCTTCTTCTGAATACACGTAAACTCATGCTTTAAAGACCTAGCAGCATGGCAAACAGCAGGCTAGGGGAGCAATCCAGTAAAGCTGGAATAAGTGGCTGGCTTCTAGACTGAGGGTTTTTCGTTTAACAAACACCTTTTTCCTGGTCTTGGGGATATGTATTTCTAGCACTGTTTCACCATGCTTAGCTTTTATCCAAAGTCCAGTAAGACCTTCAAAGTGAACAAATGACAAATTTTTAATCTTGAAGAAAATCTTCAATGCAAAAGTAATTACAATGGAAATGAGACTTTATTTTTCTAAAAGCAAATTTCTAAATTTTTCTAAAAATTAAAAAGTAATGAAAACGATGATGTTGCAAAGTTGTTGTATATTCACTAAACATCAGGGTGACTTTTTCTCTCTTTTTATCTGTTATCTCTGTGACTAACATGCTTGTCCAATCTAAATGTTAAACTTCAATTCCTTTTTCTGCCTGAAGGGATTAAAACTGTGTTTCCTATTTTAGCCTAACTACCAGGGTGTCGTCAGCTCTGAGAAAGCATTAGCTTACTCCTTCTCATTTTGAGATGTTCTCCTAGAAAGTAGACCTGGTTACCAAGACAGCTGTTTTGAACTTAGTGAAGCAAGAATAAGTGGAAATCAAGAGGACTCTAAATCTTTGCCTGTGGGGTAACTGCTTCACTCTCTCTGTTTTGCAACTGGCTTGAGTTAGTGTTGCCATATCTCTGCTGGAGGTTTTCCCCTTCATTTTCTCTCCTCTGGACTGAGCTGAGCCCCTGCTACTCTTGTGAGGACACCAGGGACTGGTGACAGCTGGAGAAGGGAGTATACATATAAACTTATAGGACATCCAGATTTGTTGTCAGTCTAATAAGTAAACTGATCTTGTTCACCACATCAGTCATATATTTATTAATATTGGGAGACTTGGGAATACTTGAAAGAAGAGTCACTTTTGGTCAGCACATCTTACTGAGGTGTGAACTGGCAGCGTACCACATTCTGTGAGTACAGCAACAGCTCTCACCATGATGTTTGTTATTTTGGCACCATGGAGTTTGTTATTTTTTAATAGAAGAATGGTTTTGTTGCTGTCTTTCATTTCATGAATCAAGCCTGCAAAATCTGACTCAAATTTATTACTATCTTTGGGAAAGCTAATGCCATATTGTTATGTAAATTTGAATTTTATTGCAAAAACTATAATTAACCACTCGTAACTTTTCCTACTTCAATTCCCTAATTGTATATTTTGCCTTAAATAATGTGCACACCATGATTTATTCTTTCTTCTCTTTTGCTTACCATGTCCTCATAGAAAATGTTTGTAAACACGATAGTAATTTTTGACATTTGAAAGGATTAAACCAGAAAAGTTTACTGTTGTATTTAAATTCTATGGTTCTGAACTCCTAGAACAGCTTTCAGGACCTTCTTCAGCACAAACTCTTCCTCAACTTTAATATCTCTTTAAAACTCTAAATATATTGGCTGCAAATAGACAGCATATTGATGTCCGAGGAAAAAAATTCCAGGTATGGTAAGCAAAGAACTCAGACACGTTTGGTCATAATAAATTACTCTAATGTGTGGTTCTTGGTTGTGTTAGCCATATGGAATCACACCAGCTGTACTTACAGAGTTGTTAATGTGCTTAAGATGTGAAGGAATCTAAAAATTTTGCTAGAGAAAGCTGCAGCACCCTGTAAACAAGTGTTTGTACTGCTGTAACACGATAGAGGAGCAGCAATTGTAACTCGCCTTTCCAACTGCCAGACTGATGCTCTGCTCTCCTGAGGCATTCACTTGGAGAAATTGCTCTGCAATGGCAAACTGAGCTCATCTTTTTATATTAACTTCTCTGAATTAATTGCCTACTATGCATCTTCTTTTTGGTGCACATCTTTTTTCCAGTCAAACATTACTGTTCAAATGTCAGCCTGCCCCTTGGTTTTTCGTTGGTAGCAGCCTCATTATTCACTCAGTATCAATTATCTGTGTAAGTTTGAGGTGTTTTTTGTCTTTTGTGTTCCACTGGACTCAAGAGATCAGTAGCCTTTACTAGACCCTGGTGATTAATCTACTTAGGCAGAGCAATGAGCAAAGGTTTCAAACTACTGCCCCTGCCTGGGACTTCAGGATCCTAGGTGGGTGGAAGGAGAGTCTTCATTCCTGTATGTGTGTTCTTACTGATCCACTTTTATGAAAAATCATTCTGCAGATAACAAGAAACAACTTAACACCCAAATACTTTCTTTGGAAGGGAGGAAGGGATGTAATTTTGATGTGGTGAGCAGTCATGAAAGTGTGTTAAGATGGTGAGGCAAAACAGCAGTAATTGAGGCTGCTGTACCTTCATTTTCAATTTTATTTTCAGGATAAAGAAATTGCTGTTAGAAGCCCGAATAGGTGAAATCTCAATAAGAAAAAAAAAAGATGAATAAGGCAAGATAAAAATTGCAACGAGTGAATGTACCTGTGTATAGCTGAGAATTAAGAGAATTTTTAAACTAGTGCCAGAAGGTGAGAGAATTTTGAGCAGCTTTTTTCCCTTTTAATTATTTATCAGAAAAGGGGAAGAAATACATAACAAGCAGCTATAACTTTAGAAAACCTCTCACGTTTTGATCTGCAGGTCATACATCATGACCCAGAAAAAAAGTAGTTTAATCTGCTTGAGTGAGCTCCATAATACAGAGGTATATGCTTAATGTTTTGATCGTGGTGAAGGTGATGCTTGTTTAGACACTTGTCCTTACAGAAAGACTTGATGGTCTTCAATCTTTACAGTGGACCTGTCTGGAGAAGCCTGAGGCTTGTACTACCACTCCCTCCACACTGCAGCTCAGGCTGAGGTTTTCTTTAATTTCAAGTTGTGTCAATTGAGTATAACTAGTTAAAAAAAAAACCCCAAAAAACAAAAAAAAACCTGTGTGTCCTCTTTTTGCTCTTTCTGTCTCTTAAGACATTAAGGCATTATTTAAATCAACTTGGATTGGTTTATTCTGGTGATGAAGCCTGTATCAAGATAGGTAAATAGCCAGATATATTGTGGAAATTTGGTCTATGCTGATTGTTTCATTTTGTTTTATTTTGACAACCCCACTCTGGACTGCTGCCTCAAGACCTTAGTTTGTTAAGCTAAGACGTTCAAACTCAGACTTATTTTCAAACGTGAAATGAGAATCAGGGCACAACGTGGATTCTAAGCAATGGAGATACATGTTGTCCTGTGCCCCCTCCCGTCCCCCGCCCCATTCTCCGTGCTGAACTAAAGGCTGAGAGATGCCATTTCTGCACAGCTCTCCGAGGAGAAGGGGAGAGTCCGGGAGACCACTCCACTTTTTAATGCGGAGAGAAATAAACATGCAAATAAAGCCCCCTGCCTCCCCTCGCCCGGGGATTCCACGCACTGTTTCTCTACTCGCAACAAATTGATTTTTAAGGAAAAGCAGAAAGCGGGGGAGAGGAGCGGAGAGGACGGGGGCGAATGCTCCGGCGTGGCACGCTCTGACGGCGNGGGGAGGAGTGCGGATTTGGTTTGGTTGTTCGGTTGGTTGGTTTGTTGATTTTTTGGGGGTTCTTGTTGTTTTGGGGTTTTTCGCGGGAGAAGCGCATCAGGGCATCCGCGCGGGCTGGCGCTGCTACCGCCGTCCCCTCGGCCGGTGCCNGGTGAAGGTTCCCGTCAGCTCCCTCGGGCTGGCGCTTGGACAGCAGCGGCCCCGGTTACCGCGGTCTCTCAGGGGCGATTTCACACCCTCCTTCACTTGGCACCACCCTAAATGCCGCTTTAACGATCAGGGATTTCCGAGTAAGTGTGGCATGTCGCGACAAGAGGAAACCCAGGTTAGAAAACCCTGGCGTGGGAGCGCTGGCGAACTTGGTCTTTGTTTGTAATCACGTTTTAAGTAATTTCTTGTTTAGTTGATGCTCTGTGTGTGGGAAGGTGGATAGAAGTACAGTCCTTACAAAACGAAACAGTAAAAGCTGTGGAAACGTGAACGAAGTTGTTCAGGTTCCCACTGCTGTCGGCATATCTTGCTGAGACTATCTGGACAAGGTTCCTCTAAATCTGGCAGTTATCACTTTTCCTCTATCCATGCATTTTGTCCAGACTTCTTGAGAGCACAAGCGTCAAATGCCTTCTCTCACTTCTTCCCCGTCTTCTTCTTTCTTGTATTTGCAAGTTGTGGCCAGGAACGAATTGAAAAGAAGGAAACACTATCTTATGCTTTAATGCAATTTAAATTGTTTTCATTGCCTAGCAGAAAGGTAATGAACTGCCTCGTGTTTCTCCTCAGTTCGAAATACTGCAAAGTTCATTTATCTTAGTGTGTATGGAGATGTGTAAATCTGATGGTTATTGTTGTGTGTTTTCTTAAATCCCTCTGACAGTGCATGGACTGAAGTAAGAAGAGAAACTGATGTACTACCTGAGAGAATGAGCTTATCTTGCAAAGCATTTCCTTTTTAATACTGATCAGCTAATATGTACTCTGCCACAGTACTTCATTAAAAAGTTGGGAGCTAATTAGCTGTTTCTTACAGCTAGAGTTCCCGATTTTAATTAGAGTTCCTGTCTTTAAGTTTAAACTGATTAAAGCAATGCCAAAGCCATTCTGGTTATTTTCAATGTTTGTTTAAAAAAACGGGAAAAAATGAGTGATTTTAAGCTCTTTGTACTTCGTGTTGAAAAACAAACCCTTCTGTTTGGGGTTCTGTCCCTGATTCTCTAGGGTGTGGGGGATGAGACGATTATGTTTATCTTATATTAGAGTGAGGAAGTAAACTAACTAACAGCAATGAAACTCACATGTTTGTTGTTCAAGGGTTATTGCTTTCAATAGGAAAATCACAATTTGAGAAGGAAAACTCGAATATGTTAACTAACAAAGATGTGGCTAAAGTGGATAACCTGTGAGCACTCAGGTGGATTTCACAATGCTCCAGCTATGTACAGGGCTCTGTTTCGTGATTCGTGTAATGGTGAGAACAGTGCTGCTGTCTAATATTATTGACCAAAAGTCTCATTCAAACTTACATAAAGCTGTCATGGTGGTTAAATATCATCCTCCATTATGTCCTCCATTAATCTCATGTGTATACTTCAGACATCATTCTGCTGAGGAACAGTTACTTGCATTAGACTTAAAAAATAAAAAGGGGGCAATCTGGCTCATACATGGGTACCCTGCTATACTTTTGACAACATTTTAAAACCCTGTTAGGGGTTTGAGAGATTTGAAAACTGGTAATTCCTGAGGGAGTTGTTATGCTGATAAGACTTCCAGTGTCTTTATTCTGAGTATTTCACAGCACTCTTGACACTCTTTATGGGAAGAGTTTAATGTTTGTTGTACACTGCTAAGCACTTGTGACAAGATTTAGCAATTGGTGCTTAAAAGTGCAAAAATTAAGTTCTGGGAAATGCGAAGCTAAATGAATGACACCCTTTTAAGGCACACGGATGGGGCAGACTTGCAGTGCTCAAAACTCTCCTGTAGACTGACAGCTGACCTTGACTTTAATGCTGTGAACTTGTTTGCTTTCAGTATTTGACCGAGTCAGCACTGTGATAATACTCATGTTATGGCAGGAAGTTCTCTTGTCTTTTCTAACATTTAAAGGATATTGCTGTTATTATTATTTCATAGGGACTGAATTCTATGCAAAAAAACTTCTTTGCAAAACCGTTGGTGTTAATTGGCCATCACTAGATATTTGCATTCAAGGTGCAGGTATGCCCTGCACCTGCCCTGGTGTCAGGTATGCTGCCATTGAAACCTATGTAGTCAAATCTCTAAGTAATTATGGCTAATTTTTCCATACTATGATTTTCCATATGTTTGTTACATATGGAAAATATACATATTTCCATATGTTTGTTACAGGAAACATGAATTAATATGATGCCAGCATGGATAATGAGGTAAACCATCATCTGTGTTTTTATATTTGATGTGGGATGTTGATATGTGGCTGCTGCAGTTTTAATATTCTCAGAATAACTGTCTGATTTAGACAACTGGCTTTTCTCTTGTGGGAGAAGCAAGTTTACATACTAGAAATACCTATGTGCAAAAATTAAAGCATTTAATAGGTATTTAGAGGACCTTACTGGCTAGACAGTTGTCCATACAACCTACAAGCAAAATACCCCAAGCATGTATTGTTACATGGAAGTACGGAATCATGGAATGATTTGGGTTGGAAGGGATCTTATGGATCATCTAGTTTAAAACCCTTTGCCGTGGTTGTTTAGTCTCTGGAGTCTTACTGGAATGGTCCAGCTAGGAGTAGATCTGCTGGTAGTCTTTTCCCAAGCCAATGCATCTCCTTGTAATTTTGGTCATTTTCTCCCTTTTCAGTTCTCTCTGCTTTCTGCTGCCACAGCCGTGCTGCTGCCAGATGCCTGTTTGCAGTTTTTGCTGCCTTTTTGCATGCAGTTGCATTGCTGCCTTACCCCTTCTAGTTTTTCAGTTTTGATTTTGTTTGGAGTGTTTTTGTATGTATGCAATACGTTTCTTAATCCAGTAGATGTGCTAGTTGTCCCCTGCCTGTGGCATGGGGTTGGAACTAGAGGATCCATGTCTCTTCCAACCTGACTCCTTCTATGATTCTGTGTAGCATACAAGACAATGAAATTATATGCTTTGACTTGAAAAAAAAGTTAGGATCTGTAAAGAGAAACATTTTGTTATATGAAATTAAATCCAGAATAGTCTCATCATCTTAATAGCAGTGCAAATTCAAATAATGACTTAATAGAGGAACTTAAACCTTTAATGTGATGAGAATAACCTTGTTAATTATCAGGGTTAATGAGGTGCATTTCTTTGAAGTGAACGAAGTGATCACAGGCCAGAAAAAAAGATCTCTCTTCTGCTGGGTAGTATTTTTTCAATTCATTGGTAATTGAAAAGGGGATTTTGTTCCAGGCAAGTGTGTGATAATACAGCAGATTCTTCAGGAAAGAGGGATAAACACCTATTTAAAGAGTAGACTTAATGATACATTTAAAGCAATAATGAGTAGTAAGCTAAACCTTTGTTTTCTGTGCCATTTTGGTGGTTCAATGCCTTTTTTCCCCCCCAAATTCATTGGGAACCAGGCATACACTGAAACTTAAATCTCATAGATTAGAGTTTCATGATTTAGAAAGAATAGGGAGTTTGATAATATTGCATTATTCAGTGTAATTTCACTGCTCCTTTGGGTATTTCTGTATGGCTTATAACTTTTCTTCTGTGGAATGATTTTTGGGATGCAGAGGCACTAAAAATGCTTTGGGTGACTGTACTGCCACAGTGCTGTCCTGTTGGTTTTAGGACAGGTGTACAAGATGGGTCTTGGACTGTATTGTGAGAGGCTTTCACAGTGCTGAGCTGTGGATGGCTGTAAAGTTAATTTCAGACTAGGTGACTATTAAAAAACAAAGTTTCTAATTTTGCAGTGAAGATGATAATATATTTATGGCTCTTTTATAATCTTATAAAATGAATGTTTTTTCATGAGGAGTGGGCTTTCAAGGTGTTAAAAGCTTTTCTAGTACCTTGTGTTTAGGAGGAGTTCTAATGTTCCTGCCTGGATTTTGTCCCATTAAATTTGCTTGTCTGTTACCAGATTTCTTCACAAGAATGACTTCCAGAATTGACCCATCTGTACCTGTCCCTCTGGCATGAGAGCATGCCTGCTTTGGGAAATATAGCACAGTGGGAAACCTCAGCTTGTTAGCTCCTACCCTGTAGTGGCTTGGCTGAACCCTTTATGCTTTGGGCTGAGGTAGAACTTCATCTTAGTCACAACTGAGTGCATTTTTGCAAAGGCAAATTGCGTGATATCAAGTTGACTTTCTTCCATTGGTAGCAGCATGGTTGTGCCTTGTTGAAAAAGAATGGTAGTCCAAACCCTCTGTTTTCAGTAGAATAAAAGATGTAACTTAAGTCTGGAAGGTCAAGAAGGGTATGATGTACTGGGAATGTTTCTACAGTTGCCCACCAGCAACTGAAATCCAAGTTTGGTCCATTTGTACCTCCAAGTTGACTTTCCGGTAGACAAAATTAAATGTCAAATGTGTTTTCTGCAAAAATGTTATGTTAAATTTGATTGTATCAAAATAGTGGGCAGTGTACTTCAAAACCTACTTTAGAACACTGAGAAGGTTAATTACTTCTAAGCTATTCAGCAGTAGAGTTTCCCAGTCGGAAAACCAGAGGCTTGTTTCATTTGCGATTTGGAACAACATTAGTCCTTGCCTGTTTATCTTCATTGCAAAATGAAGATCTTTAAACAAGGTAGTGGTCACTGACTGATTTCCTGTAGGGATTTCTCTTTTTCTTATAGGAACGGTTTCTCTATTTTTCTCACATCTTTAGAGGTATTACAATTAACTGCTCCCTTGTATTATGTTATTTTTTTACTTCACGCAGTGTTGCACAGCTCTAGGGGGGACCCGCTGGAGAAGGGAAATGGCACCAAGTTCTTCAGGAACTTGTAGAAATGTAATCATTGTGGCATTGTATGGTTAGGTCTGCCAGTGAGGAAATGCAGGGGGCAGCTTCTGTGCCTGTCACAGTTGTTTTGGTTATGCTGGGTCATTAAGTGAAAATGTTTTTGACGTCAGTAGCTTACTAATCCCAGTTTTCCAGTTTCTGCCTGTTAGCTCTCTAAAGCAGAGAAGACATTCCAAACAAAAGCACTATGAGGGGAGGCCAGGCCATCTTTGCTGTCATGAGAGGAGCTTCCTTGGCTTCCATGGAGAGTAGTTTATGCTGTGATGGTTTGATGACTGTGGGTCTCATAGAAGATAGGTTTCTCTCTCCCTTCCTCAAGGTTGTCTTCTCTGAAGTCTTTTCCAGATGGAAAAAAAAGTACCAGTGATGTTAATGAACAAAGGGACTTGTTTAGCAAGGAGGAAGAGTTCAAAGCAGAAGCCAATTATTAATACATTACTTCAGAAGTTAAACTGATATAACATGAACCAAGTTAAATACATACCTAACCTCAGGGACAAAATTTTGGCATGAGATAAAGTAGTAACAAAATAGGGACTATCATAAGATTTCTAGCCAGTGGGGAAGTGAACTTTTGGAGCTATTTTCTGCCAGGACAGGGGTGTGCATGTGTTACATACTTTCTAAAACTTCCTCACTATAGGAAGCAGAGTGAGGGTCAGGCATTGATCTCTTCTCTTTTGGTAACAGGACCTGAAGGAATGGCTTACAGCTGTGTCAGGGGAGGTTTAGGTTGGACACTGGAATAGGCTTCCCAAAAAAGCAGTCACAGCGCCAAGCCTGCCAGGGCTCTTAGGCACATGATGTGACTCTTGGGGTGTCCTATGCAGAGACAGAAATTGGACTTAATGATCCCTATGGGTCCCTTCCAACTCAGGATATTGTATGATTCTATGTGGTCAAAATTTTGTTTGATGTAAGACATTGTAGGACTTAAGTGTGATGAAAGGAGACTGGGAGAATAACATGGAATGCAGCATTAATCCTGGTGTATTGCTGGAAACCGTGAGTTGGTACCTTTTTCGGTAGCAAAAGGACATGGGCTGAGCCCTAGATCTCTGATTTTTGGGGTTGGCTGAGTACAGAGGCAGCCATGGACTGGAGTAAGGAAATAAGGAAAAACCCTTGCTCAGAGGCAGGCTGAAGAGTGGAAGTTCTGCATGCTAGCACAAAGCAGTGCAGGATGAAATCTAATCATGCTTCCCTGGTCTTGGGTCATCATCAGAAAAGGATGATTATGGTTCCCAAGGGAAGACCTTGTACTTCAACATTTCTAGTATGTGAAACTGGCATCGGTCCTTGCCATGTAATCTATGAATGCAGGCACATTGCTCTCCTGGCCTGTGGTGAAAAATGTCCTACTGTACCTCATTGCTGCTTTAGGCTCAGAGGGTCTGTGCTGCTTCTTTGGAGAGAAACCTAAAGCATGGCTTCTGAGTGCTGACTTCAAAAGATGTCCACTACCTCCTCCCAGTGGTGTGATCTGTTTAAGGTCTGTCTGCCTAGTGCAGCCAAGCACAGGTCAGCTGATGCTACTGCGTTGTTTCTCTGGTGAGTACTAATAATTTCAGTGTCTTGTAGAAAATTTATTTATGTAATGACAGTATTAAATTGTCTTTCTCTGTGCTGGCTCTCTGTGTGGGTAAATGGCCATTAAAGAGCCAGCTGATGGGTATGGGTTTTTGTGGAGACAGATGCTTTTCCATAAAGTTGATAAACATAACTCTAGAGGATTGGAAATGTTTACTGTGAAATTTCCTTGTTTGTGTAGCACCTCCTTAAAAATCAAACAGTAACATCAGTACCTTTGTTTAGTGGAAGTCCTAAGAGATGATATGAGATGTTGGCTGGAAGATGACATACCTGCAAAAAGGCCAAATTAATTCCACCTCCACACTCTTCTCAAATGCTGGTCTTCACAGCCAGTGGGATGCAGCCTGTGGAGCTGGGAGGAAGGGACTGACTGTCCACTGGAGGCAAAATGCATCAAAGAGATAAGAGCTCTTTGATAAACTCTTGCTAGAGTGAAGGACTGAATTCAACTCTGCAATTTTATAAGGATATGCTGAAGTTGGTAAGGTGGGCAACTCAAGTAGAGAAAAGCCTGAGAAATTAAATTCTATCATTTTCTGTTCTTCTGGAACCTCACAGAGGGGAGGAGGAAGCAGGATGTAGATGCGAACTAAGTGTTTTATTGGTAAGTTTGTTACATGAACAGTCCCTTGCACTTTGTAACTTTTTTTCCTTTTTTTGTGCCTTTTGAGCAGCATTCGTAGTAATAGTCTGCTGATTCTATTCTGTCCTCCTGTGAAAAAATCCTAATGCAAACCCTGTTCAGTCTGTAAGTGTTTGAAAATAGCTGTGTTTTATTTAACTATGAACAAGAGGACTTCAAGTAAATGTGTTTTGCTTTGAAAGAGAGTGGAAGGCAATGTTACAAAGAAGGAGTTTTGGCAAGCGGAAAGAATGCTGAAGAGAAGTGACAGAATGTGAAAGGGGCAGATTTAATCCCTACTGAAAGGGTGGTTGAGGAATTTAAAGGGGAAGGGTAAAAAAATTTGTAGAGGGGAAGACAGAGGTAAGGTTTTTGGAAATGGAGAAAGATCTAAGCAAGCTAAAGGAAAACAAGCTGCTAAAATCTGTGATGATATGGGGTAGGAGTGAAAAGGAGGAGAGAAAATATTTGTGATAAGAGAAGATTGATATAAGTGGGTGAAATGACCAGAGTGGAAAAAGGAATAGAATCGAGATATGGAATAAAGGATGATGATCCCTGTGTGTGGAACAGGAAAATAAAATTTTGTTTTAAACATGTGCTGTGTTGAAATTTTCAAAACTCTTTTCTTCCTTTGTGCCAAGGGAAAATGTTGTGCTGGTTCTGCGGGCTGAGAGTGGTGACACTGCCATAGGTCCATGCCCCAGTTCCAGCCAGCAGCCAGGCAGAACACATCCTCCCAGTACACAGACACAGTGAATGTGCTCCCACACCTGCTCCATGTGCTGCACTGCAGACAGGTGTTCCCATGGCACAGCTCAGGCTGGCACTTTCAGTCACTGACCCCAGTCTCTCTGGTGGTTGGCAGTCAGAAGTTGCTGCACTCAGACCCCTGTGCACACATGCAGAATGAGCAGAGCCACTCACCCACAAAAGAGCTGGAAAGGGTTTAATAAGCATATAGGACAGACTAAGCTGATCAGGGCAGTGCATAACCAGGCAGTTGAACCAACCACCAAAATGTTTGCATGCAACTGGCCCTTTTAATCCACTTACTCCTCTGTTACCTCATGCTTGTTCTTTCCCAAATCCTGTAAATCCATTCCTGCATTTGGTTTTCTCTGTAAAGGTTTCATAGCAAGTCCTGTGCAATCCCCAAATGCCCCTCCCTTACATCCCATAGTACGTCCCACATCTATGAGCACTTGTGATGGGTTTCAAAACTGAACAGTGGGACTGAGGTCCTCCTTGGGACTGCCCTGAGAAGAGTCTGGATGGGGCCTCCCTCCCTTCCTTCAAGTCCCTTATTTGTGTCCCTGCCTTTTTCCATACTTTTCTGTCCCCTAATTTGTGTCATTCTGCAGCCCTGTGGTCCTCTGGCCCCATAGAGAGAACCCCTTAATGGGCTGATTGCTCTTGTGGTGGGCCTGGAAGAAGATGGGCAAAGTATAATTTGTGCTTCCTCACTTGCCACTGGCTCTCTGTGCTCTGTTGTTGGGGTGCAAATGAGCTTTTCTCATATAGTCTGAACTATATAAAACCATCTTCATTTGCTATGGAAATTTTAAAGAGTAAAATTGTGATGAAAATTCTTTGTTAAATAATATGTAGGAATGAAAAATATGTAATTGTTATAAAGCACATGCTTCTTGCCTCCTTGTTTGGCTTTATGCTGTGGAATGCTAAATATAATGTATGACCTGTGAAATCTAGTCAAGTTAAATTTTTGTTTTAAAACTTGAAAGGGTATATTGTTCAGCTAAAGGACTAGTTAGTAACAATAAGCTACAGCACAGGTTACAACACTACTTAAACATCTGTGAGGAATCCAGGTAATGGTAATTGTTACAAAACAAAAACTGAGGGAGTGCTTTTGATTACCTGTAGTGATGTTGTACCTAATGGAATAGAACTATTTTTTTTTCCCAGAATTGCCACCAGCGTTTCTGTATATGCCTTTCAGAGCTTAGATGAATTCTAAAGTCTATATTTCGCTATAGTCTATAATTACTTCTTTTTAAACCACGATTAAACATATGTGTGTTCTGAAAAGCTGCCATTAAGATACGCTTGAATTCGTGGAAGAATGATTGTGTTCATCATTGCAACTGGATTTTTTGGTGCCTTAGGACTGAAGACAGGACCCTGCACAGAGAAACTGTCAAGCTGAGTTAGATCCTGCAAAGAATATTGGGGACGGGAGCACAAAGTTCATCACAGATGTTTCCAAGAGTGGGAATGGGAAACACTAAAAGTCTAGGTTTGTCTAAAAACTTAATTGAGTGCCATGTTTTACATCAAGTGATTCCCATTGCCTACAGGAAAAGGAATAGAAGTATGGAAATGGAAATTAACGTGGAGCTTGAATGGAGATTGGCTGTGAAGTGAGGTGTCTAGCTAATTAGGCATTAACAGGGAAGCGTGCTTTTTTCTTTAAAGGGGCAAAAACTAATCCAAGGAACTGCAGGATTATGGTTTTGACGTCAGTCAAGTTCCTAAACTGCTTTTGTAGGAAGGGATATTTCTGTGCATAATGGTAAAAGAATATTAGAAAAAGGTATTAGGAGTTTACCAAGGAGAGTGGTACTATAAGGAAATGTGATAAATCAAAGGCCCCTTTGCCTCAGCTGTGCTTATATAGCTGTTTTCATCACTAAACTCTAAATAAGATAGATTTTGTTTTTAAGAAACAAAATACACTGTCAACCTTTTTTATCCTGTCATTATTTGGAAGCTTGACTTCTTTGGCAAGATGAATTTTATAGAGTAAGTACTCTGTAAATGTGTGGGGAAAATCACAAGGAAAGTATTACCTGGAATAAGACAATGCTGATAGGAGAGCAAATAACCACATGTATAAATTCTAGAAATTGGAATAGGGTTTCTAATCAATAGAATAATCCCCCAATTGAAGGAATTTTGTATCAAGCCATATCTTACTGCATTAAAATAACGTCTAAGAGATTTCTGAAGAAGGTTGAATAAAGATAATGAGATGCCTATCAGAGCAAGAAACTAAGTTAATGGAGCATGGGAGCTATTTTCTGTAGTATTTTCCTAAAACAATGTTCAAAAAAAGTGAATGCACCAATATCATAAAAGTATATTTGACAGCATGTGCATGTCTCTCTCCATGGTGGTATGGAGAAAGGTTTTTCAAACAGAAGCAACCAGTTTCAACAACTACAACAAAGTGAAAACAATTTGGATATAACAGCATTTTCCCTATTCAGGTGATTTCAACATGTAGAAATTTTAAATTGCTAAAAACCTAGGAAGAAGTTTTCTTGGGTAAAAGTTCTGAAATAGATAGTTGAAATGATAGTTGAGGAGTGTGATGTGATAAATTATGAATGCCTTCTTTTACTCTAATTATCTATTTAAAGTAAGCTGCTCTTGATATATGACATTGGTCATTGTTACACTTTTGCTGGGCATTAAACTCCCTCTGTGATGCCTGCCAGCCTTTTGAGTAGAAATTTTTGAAGGTTTCAGCAAGGTTAGAGAGCTGAGCTGGGGGGCAGAAGATAACTGTCAAATGCTTTTGCAAACTCACAGACTCTGATGCTTCAGTGTAGAGGCCTTGAAATAAAATACATTGATTCTTGTCCAAGGAACAATTTTCTCCCCTTCCTCAGAAGATTTATTTGCTTGTGGAAAGTAGTGGACCTCAAAAACACCTGGTTTTGTGCTAGGAAGACTTAGACTTTATTGGCTGAAGCTTCTGTAACATGTAATGGCTGGGCCAAAAGAGGATTACTCTGAAATCACAAATGTGAGTCATTCAGGCTGTGGGAGATGAGGGTGTGAGCAGCCAAACTGATACTGCCTGCTGCCCAGGAGCTCTGGGAGAGAAAGCTGCTTAGAAGTAAAAGTCCTGAGGAAGCAAAACAAGGAGGAGAAAATGATATGGAAGGGAGCAAACCTGAAGAGATCAATGCTTGAAACCTGAGAAGTCAGATTGTCCAATGGGGAGGCGATATTCAGAGTCTAGGCTAGAAAAGTGATGTGCTAAAAAATAAAATAAGAATTAATCTGTAGGATGTGATTCGGATGAGGATACTAATGAGAGAGGATGATAAGGAGCTAGTTAAGAAGAACAACACTGCTTCTGTGATTTGAGATGTGAAGGCAGAGAGGCAGGTGTGCCCACCTGAAGCCAGGTCGAGGTGCTAGTGTGACAACAGTGTAGACAAAATGTCCAATTGATTTGAGTTCTTGATCACAGGGGTAATAACACCTCAGCACTGTTCCTCACTTTGGCTGTTACAGCAGACCCCAGTTACTCTGCAGGTTTCTTTGGTGTATGTGAGTAGGTATTACAGCTGCATATAATACCTTTTTCTATACTTTTCTGTCCTCTTTCCATAGAACTATTGCTCAGAATTCTGATGTGCTGGGGATAAATCAGAGCTGTGTGACATTTTTGTCTGTAGAGCTCTAACCTCATTTTATAGTGCATGCTGAATACACAATGGGGGAAAGTGTTTTTTGTAGTTAGGCAGCTAAATGTTACCCTGGAGATATGGCTTATATGGCTTATGGCTTCTTTACCCACATAGGTCCTGTTTGAAACTGGAGCTATTTTCTTTTTTTAAGATTTTATTTATTTTTATTAATATTTTTTAAGTTTTTAGATTTTATTTAATTATTTATTTTTAAACTTGAAGATGTATATTTTTGTTGTGTCGTTCTCTCCTTTTCTGCCCAATCTGGAAATCAGGATCTAATCTGTAGAAGAATTGGATGATTGCTTCTGAAGCCAAAGGCCTTTTAGTGCTTGCGTGCTGTAGAGACTGTACCAGCTCTACCTGCTAGTGTCTGTAGATATTTCTGAGCCAGGTATCCTGTCTATATTTAGTTACATTCAGTATTATTCAGGAAATTATGTTATATTACACTAAGTACCTTTTGGTTTAGCAGGTTCATAAAAGAGAATTCTGCTCTCACCTGTAATAATTTAGCCTCAGACCTATCTTCCTACTTAAATATTGCTAGGGAGTGGTGCAAAGCTTACTCCAGTTCCCTTTCTGCTTTACTCTGTGCTGTTGTGGTCTGCGTAGGGCTGCAGCTGTATGAGTTTTGCTGTTATTCCCTTGGAACAATCATCCCAGAGCTGGAAGTTGGTCCATGCTTTACTGCTGTGTTGGCTGTGCACTTCCATAATGGTGCTTCATGCTTTACCGTGGCTGCAATTCCTTGTGCACGTGTCTCAGTTCTTGCTGCGTTACTTTCACAGAGAGAATGCAAACGCTTTACTGGAAACGGAAAAACAGATTTTTTTTTTTTTCTCCAGATACTACTTTTCCATTTCACCTTTAGCTAAATAAGAATTGAAGCCTATTTTGGATCTCTAAATTACAGCTTTTTGCCTCACCATCTATACAATAATACTGTTGAAGTGCAGAAAACTTTGTTATTGCAAGGCCAGTGAATTACACTCTTCTGTGCTGACAAACTAGTAAGAATTGTGACAGGCCATGTTGCTTTTTATGCTAACAATAGGATAATTTCTCTATTTCATGAAGGAACAAATAAAATAAGAGACATCTGAGAACATGACCATTAAAATTTTGAGGGAAAGGTTTCCTTTCTCAGTGTTAAAATAAAAATGGGAATAAAAATGCTGTTCAAAGTATAATTAATATCCTGTGTGTTATTTGCATCTTAGGATGATTTAAATCACTTGCCAAGGAGGGAATGCCAGGAAATAAAACAGATGATGGCTTGCAAAATTGACAGAGAAAGTAGGCAACTTCTGGTAGTGTTTAAGTGGTAGTATTCTGGGAGAGCAGCAGTGAACCTGATGGGATCCCTCAGCTTAACAGAAATTGAAATGGAGTGATGGAGTGACTGTTAACATCTCAACAGCTAAAAGCTGCTCATGCTTAAGACCTTTTATCTTCATTGCTTTGCAATGCAAAGAGATTAATAATTTTTTGTGATGACAAAGTATGTTATAGAAATAAATTAATTTATGGTAAGGTGTTGTGGAAAAACATACCCTGGACTTTCTTAAGCTACTTATAAAGTAATTTTTTTAGGGAAGATTTTTGAAAATAATTGAATGAGATTATAAGAAAGAGAATATAGGGATGATGTGAGCTTATTTGCCTAGGCTATGAGATGAAACAAGATGTATCTTCCTTAATCAGGCACATTTAATTTAGAATTCATGTTCTTTTTTCCCTTTGATATTGCCCCCCCCCCCCCGCCCCAAACTGCAATTATTCACATATCATGCATCTTTTTTCTCCCTTTGGTAGGATGATTTCTGCAGCGTGTGTTGCATAAAATAGTGTTAAGCGATGCTTATTATAAGCCAGGAAGCTTAATGAAATATTTACATGAACACTTAACTAACAGACATAACTTTTAAGATTTAACGGACCACCTGCTCAGCAACTGAAATAGAGCAATGCTGTTTTCAAAACCAGTTAGTTATTCATGGCCAAGGAAACATCCTGGGTAGAGCTCCCAGAAAGCTGTTTTCTCATCCCATTAATTCTTTTAAGACTTAAAAAACCCTCAACCAAACAACAAACAAACCCCAGGAAAACTTGACAAATCATAAGGCTTGCAGAGAAAAAAGAAGAATGGAGGTAGGGAGGAGAAGAAAGAGGAACAGAAACCAGTGAAGAAAGGCAGTTTAGAGTTTTAACATCCAAGAGTGCATTCTCTTAACAAGGTCAAATTTTTCAGATCTCTACCTTATTTTAATACCTGGCTAGTTTAGCACATTGTCCTCTTCCCCATGTTCAGAGCTGTCTGTGCTCTGCCTTAAGTCCAGAAGCTATATAATGCTCGGTTACTGTAAGCATGACTTAATTTGTTGATTCTTTTTCACAAGACTGATTAGATGAAACACAGCTAGTGCTGGTTCTGTAGCAGTTTGTGTGTACTTGTCTATGCAGATGTCTTTTGTGTAATGGAGAGGCATGTGCTAAACTGAAGTAAACCTCAGCCATTGCTGTGATCAGAAATATCACTGGTTTAACTGTGGGAATTTTTCTCTCAGCTGTAGAAATCTAGGAGTAGACAGGCATATCAAAATATTTGTGACCATATCTGTTCCAGCAAAGACTTTATCTGAGTGAAAAAGATGCATCTTTCAAGTATAAAATCAGATAGCAATTAAATGCAACATTTTGCTTTGCAGGGGTGAGGGTTCCTTGTCAGACACAGTTGCTAGACTTCCATTTTTGCATTTAAAATGATTATCAAGTTTGTTCAGCCTGTGACAGTGGCATAGCCTATCCTCTGTGCTTGTGTCTAGAATGAGATGAGGTACATGGAGTTAGAAGTCAGTGCTGTCTCCACAGCTTTCCTACAACTCATACCTATTTCTTTGTAAGTTCATTTGCTCAGACAGCCAGCCAATGAGGAGAAGACTGCAGAGGAGGCTCCAAATCTGAATAGTCATAAGAGTTGAATGAATCCAAAGAATTAAATATTCAGCTATACACCCTGGACAAATGTACTGTTAAGCAGTAGGTGTGGGATTACAAACAAACCTACAAATTATCTTCACTTGTACTAGGCTCTTCGGTTGTGAACATGAACATCATTTTATTTTTTCCCTGGCAAAATGAAAGTAGTTGTTCTCTACTAGTCCTGGGAGGGTTGGTCTTTCTCATAGGCAAAAAATGTAAAATAACTTCATGGTGGATCATTTTTTTTTTAATGCTGAATCAACAAAGAACATGTTTTCCATTTTTTGCAGTTAGGTGACAGTTATCCCTTCTGTCATACAGCTACTGTATCAGTACCACATATAACAGAAATTATAGGATAGTAGGTAACAAATGGGGCAAGGGTGTCATACTCCATAGGAGAACACAAGTTTCAGTCAGTGCTCTTTCTCTTGATGAACAAATGTAGCATCCTCACCAGACAAACACCTACCTCAGCTTTGAGTCTGGAATAAACAGGCACAAGCACCATGGTTCTTACAGGACATGATTTGAATGTTTCCTATCTTGAACTTTGTGATGCTAGAAAGTGAATATTCTGCCACAGCTCTCATTATGACAATGTTAAGCAGGATTTGGTTTTGACAGTGTTAAAGTTGAGCTAAGTGACTGCTTATTTTTGGCATAATATTCAGACTGTTAGAAATCAAGCCATTTTCTCTGGCTTTCAGTCCACATTTTAAGCTTAGGCTTTGTGTTTTGTCCTGTGACAAATGTTATAAGGATTGCAGAACTTCCAGGTACAGCAAATACTTGGAAATAACAGAGGCCATTTTAGGTCACAAAACATTTGACAATTGTGGGCATTTCTGCCTGGAAATATTGCTTGATTCCCATTAGGGAATGTTCTGTAACAAAAGGAATGCCTTGAATAGTTTTATGTTTAGGTTGGAAATTGTTTGATTGACACCATACCTTGTAAAGAAGGTAATTACAAATGGTTAACTTAAAAATCTTTTCAAAGGCCTAACTAGAAGTGGTCTAATCCACTTTCTGCACATCAGCATTTATTTGCTTATGAGAGGATTTTGGAATCAATTTGACATTCATTGAGACTTACCTACTTGTGCCTTCATTTTCTGTTTTGTCTTTCTCCAGTTACTTTGGCTTAGAAAACATCTTCCTTCATAGTAGGTCATCTTTCCTAATTTTGTTAGTTTATGTACTGTATCGTAGAGAATTGTATTTGTTGAGAACTTGAGTGGAAAGCATTAAGTGTGAAGCTTCTTAGCTGTTGGAAGTATGTGCACTTGATAAACAGTTGTTGCACAGATGCTAAAACCATTTTCTTTATGAAAGAGGATTCTGTAGCTGCGTATCTGTATTGGTATTGTGGAAAGTTCTGAGCACGTGGTGTGCTCTCTGGTCCATGGCCAAAATCAAGACAGAGGAGACAAATGCTGTAAAGGCAGGAAGTAAAAGTATTATGAGGAAAAAATTTCCTTTATGAAGAAAAATGCAAGTTGTTATCCATAAAGATACTGTATGATGGAATTTAATTATCCCTTGGAAACCTTCCCATATGGTACCTTGTCATTATGAAAGACTGGATAATGGGGAATGGTCTTTGCAGATGGACATTTAGAAAACAGAATTTAAAGAAACCTGCACAGGACACCCCCAAGAATCAGACCATATACCTGAGAGCGTTGTCCATATACTTTTGATACTCATCAACTTTTGGCTTCTTTGCTGTGATTTCCAGGAATGACAATGGCGGCCGTTTGTGATGACTTGGCTTAACTTTGTTAGTCTTTTCTGGAGAGCTGTAATAGAAATATTAGGGTTGGTATGAATGAAGTAGAAAGGGTGTCTTTAACCACCAGAAACAGCAGTAGAGTTAAATGAAAGGCCTGTGATAATGAAGATCAGCTCTTCAAAAATGCAGCTCAGAGGACGTCATTGTCAGGAGTAAGATTGAGGAATGCTTATGTCAAGACCAGGACACCTGCTGTCTGAAAGAGCTGATAATTTGTCAGTGAAAACTTTTATTATGTGTGCTAATACTTCTCCTACCTGCCCAGCAAATTAAGGAAAACAGCCTGACTTAAGATTTATGGAGACTGAGATAAGTAAGGTTCTGGTGTGGAGGGCCACCCTGCAATAGCTCCTAGAAGCTATGTAGGTCTGTAGTTTATTGCTGCCAGTTGAGAAGAAACCTAGAAACTCCAATAGAAGAAAGGCAGTCCTCCAATAGTGAGGGCTTGGTAGCTGGTGCCTCTTGTCCTTTTTGTCACGTACAGGTGATCCTGGCAAGACCACTTGGACAAATGTGTCACTTTTGTGTAGGTGAGTTTGGGATTGGGAGTGAATGAAATCTCTGGAAGGGTGAGCATGAGTGAGATATTTTCAAATGAATACTTTCCCCTTTTATAAGATCTGATGTAGATTTTTGCTGCAGTAACTTTCCCTATTACCAGTTTCATGCTGACATTAAACCCCTGTCCAGTTATAGACTGGAACAGCCTTCAATTTCATTGTCAACGTGAGAACTGTTGGTAGCGTTAGAAGGTGTCGGAGGAAGAAACACCTTGAACTAATTTACAGTTTAGAACTTCTGTATCACCAGAGTGCTGAAATTTAAACCATAAATGAAGAATGGGTCAGAGGGGAAGGAAAAAGACTGGACAGTGTTTACTACTAAACTTCATGTATTACTTAGACAATTTCTTTTTAATATAAATATTTTTATTTTTTCACATACATATATCTCAACATTATCAATAATAATAAATTAATAAAAATTAATTTTAATACAAGCATTTTTGAATGAGTATATAGGATCTCTAAAGATACCAGCATCTTTTGATGTCATTAATAAACCTTGGGAGTGCAGGAGGCAGTTTGACCTTTTTTTATCCTTGGCTATTTCAGCACTGATGTGTGGCATTATCACTGTCGTGTTCCCTTTTTTCTTAAAAGGTGTGTTATCACTGCTGTTACCTTCAGGGGAGATAATAAGCAGAAAATACAGAGAACAAATAGGAGGCAGGAAGAGGAGACTATTTTTATAGAGTTCAGGCAGTTATGCCAGGTACAAGCTTGGTAAGCAAGACGTATTTTGCAAGAGCCACAAGTGTGGTATGTGCTATAATTTTGGGAACTGCCTTTTCAGACTGAGAAATGTAGGCATCAAGGTAAACATTTGTAGGTCTATGCTTGAACACGCGTTATATTCTGTGTATGTCGGAGCGTATGCAGCAAACCAGTGGGAAAAACTGCTTAACTGCCTAGCAGTTTTGTTTACGTTATTTGTAGGATATATTGCAGTTTACATGTTTGGTTTGGATCTTTTTTTAATGTTCAATAGACTGTAACATAGTACTTTTTGTGCCTGGAGCCATGTTGTTTTCCAGGGCCTTGTATGTAGTGTAATTAACTCCCTAGAGTGGAGGGGGGGTGGAATTCTTGGATGTGCTACTTAATGAGAGCTATGCACACCTGTATGGAGAGTAGAAGGAGAAGCAGCCAAGTTCTTGATTGCTTCCATGTGTCTCTACAGCTTTGCTAGGAAGAACAATACTTTTAAAACAAACCTCCAAACTTCCCTTATCTTGTTCTCTTGGAAGCCCTTAAAGTAATGATGATGTTTTGTTTTGGCTTTTTGGAAAAAAAAATCGTAATTCATTAAACTTCATGGATGATGATACCGGGTTACTCAGTGTTTAAGATTTCTTTTCCTACATGTTTATGTAGCAAACCTGTGGCTTGTTCCGTGTGCTCTTTTTGAAGTTGCACAACTGGAGGCCATGCAGTAATTTCACTATAATAATACATTTTTTGATTTTATTTGGTATAGAGATGGCTTGGATTTCTTAATTTCTAAGGGGGAGTGCAGCTGAATCAATGAGCTGGGAGTAGCAAGAGAATAATGCCTTATTTCATGCTTGTAGAAGTGAAACTCTTGTCTTTAATTTGCCTGTTGAAAGAAGTGGTGTGTTAGAAGCCTTGACCTTTGACTTAAACCTAGAACTAAAGTCTGTGTAATGAAAAAGCTGTCAGAAATGAAAGGTTATACAAAATGTGATGAATTTTTTAACTCCTCAAGAACATATATTCTAATTCCCTGCTGATTTGCCTAGCCAAAGCAGCACTGCTGTCACTGTTCACTGAACACCATTATAGTTTTACTCATCATCTCCATGCAAATGTAAAAAATCTAAGCAGAATATGGAAACAGTCCAGCCTAGACAAACAGTATATTTGATTCCTTAGGAAATATGTCAATTTGGGTCAAAAATGTTATCAGCCTGAATCAATTCAGTAGTAGCTGACCTTGGCTATATGATTTTACTTCCTGTTTCTTAGCAACAGAAAACTTTTCTGCAGGACAGTTGTTTAATATCCTAATCTGTTTTAGAAGCTTTTATACCTAAAGAGGAACAGATGGTCTAAGGAAATGTTATTTGTAGCGATCGAGATAGGGAATATCTATGGATTCTTTTTTTTTTCCCCTCATTTTATTGTCCTGCACTTATAATTATATAGTATTTCTTTGATGGTTGCCAAAAAACTTCTTTTAGGATCAAAGAATAAAGGAAAGTCTTCAGATCCTACAGGTTTCTTTTTTTCTTAGGTGCATGATGCAGGAAAGCATCATGCATAAAAATATGTTTGTTCTTACATCTGTGAATTTCTAATACAAAGTGAGAGAATTCCTATAATTGTGTTCTGTAAGTGTTGAATTGTACTTGAATGAATGAAGAAAACTCTGTCTACAATGAGGTTTTGTTCTCTGGCATTTGCTTACTCTCCTACTCTTAAAATCTATCATGTGAATTGGCTTCCTTTCTCCTTTTTCATAGATTCCAAAGGTTCTTTATACTTCAGTGTAAAGAGTCTTTTTTGAAAGGTTATTTCTATGTGACTTAGTGTTCACATAAATATAACGAATCTGTAGCTTTCAAACACTATGTTGGGGCTATTAAGGGCCCACTAAAGAAATAATCTGGTTTGTTTTTCTGTGGTGTCAAATTCCTTACTTCCAAAGAAGCAGGTTGAATGCTTGTAGGGGATTGGACAATCTTGATATTTTCTACATTAATTTAAAATTAGTATAGAAGCCTTGATTATGAAGTCTTTATTACAGCCACCACAGTAAAGGATAGGATAACAAGACCTGTCCTCTTCTAATTCTTTCCCAAAGTGCTGTGTAGTGCCTTTCCTTCCTTGTTCCTGAAGGATCTCATGCAAGTAAAAGTATCTTCCCTACATCACTTAGTTGCTGTTGTAAGAGTCATCCTGTAATGATGCTCATAAATGCCTGACAATGAAGATGTCTGATTTTCTGTGATTTTGGTTTCTCATTGAGACATTTTTGACATGCAAATTCCACTTAGAAGGGAGAGAGCTTTTAGCTGCAAAGTGAGATATGAAGTTCTCCCATCATGGAAACTCTTGCCATCTTGTACCCCTATTGTCATATTTGTATCTTTTTGTCATCCAGATCACTGGGAGGGGGCATGGCCAAGACATTGTGTTATTCGATACCATCCTACATTGTAGTTTGGGGTGGGGAAAGGGAAGGAAAGGCATGGATTCTGGTTGGGAGCAAAGTGTGGTGGGTGGAGTGGTTGGGGTGGAGTGCTGCCAGTTGTGGTCATGTCAAGTCAAGTTTTGGTGAACATGTTTTATGTGACCAGAGGCTCAATTCACTGGCAGTTGAAACCTTTTTGGCCATCTTGCAGCTCTGGAGTTGGAGTTGAGAATTGAAGACACAACAAGGTAAAAATCACAGGTTGAAATAAGAACAATTTACTGAAAACAACAAGATAAGAAAATAAACAGCAGCAGCAACAATACAATTAGAAAAAGTGTAAAAAGAGAGGGGGATTTATATGCAAAAATGTCACCAAAGCCTGTTGTGACGTGATGTGTCCACAACCAGTGGCACCACACCCTGCGCTTGCTCCCGGCTGGAAACCCTTCTTCCCTTTCCCTTGCCCCTGGCCATGACAAAAGATGGCATTGAATAACATAGTGTCTTGGCCATGCCCCCTCCCACTGATTTGGGCTGCCACTAGGACACTGGTGTGCTTCCTTATTTTAAGAGTTAGCCTAGAAATATTTCTGCTTGCACCTTTTCCTTGTTGCAAGAGAAGACAATGTCATCTTTGTTTAGTTCCACTTAAGTAAAGTTTTTCTGACTTCACGAATTTTCACATGAAGTATTTAGAAATGAAACTGAAGCGTGGAGCTTAACTGTCTCTTTTTCACCTTCAGAGAGTAGCTCTTCCATTTTGTTGTGCCTCTTTTACTGGTATTTTAATTAATTGGTTGGGCTGAATGAAATCTGGAGGTTTATGTTTTGACACATTCACCCCTTCTACTCCCTTAGTCCCAGATTTGACATAAAAACTAATTTAAAGGCTAAAACAGGCTTGCTCTCTAAAAACATCAAAACTCTTTGCTTAGAAATGTTTTGTGTATCCAAGTGAATCCTTCCAAGTAGTGAGTCTGTTCTAAGTCATACATCTGGATGGCATGCTCAGTCCAGAGAAGAAAGAGGTATGTTTTGAAAAAATCTTTGATGGCTGCAGGGAGTCTCCCAAGAGCAGCATGAAAGAAGGCAAGACAAGGTGAAAGTTGGAAATATTTTGTTTTCATTTTTTTCTTCTTTCTGTCATATTTCCCATTATCTTTTAAAAGGAATCATAGAAAAAGAGAAGAGAGCATGACTTTTAATACATACCTAATCTAATGTTAAAAATAAATTTTGGTTCCTGAAATCTTTCATGGAAAATGACCCTGTGTAGCTGCCTCAATAAATGAAATGCCTATTACATTATCTTGCTTTTCTGTGGTTTTGGCTTTCTGAGAGTTTGCTCATTAATGAGAGGAAAGGTAGTCAATCTCTAGGCTCTGTTATTATATCTGACTTATGCAGAAATTACAGCCCTTCATCTACAAATGGTTGGTATATTTTGGTCGTTGTATAACTAGGAAGATCAGTCTAGGAAGGAAGAACTCTTCAGTCTTAATGGAGTATTGTCACAAAGCACACATGTGAAATTGGAGGGGCTGAAAAAGTAAAAATTAAAGGGTTTTTATTGGGATAAAGGAGTCCCTGTTTTTTTCTTTTTTTCAGGAAAAAAGCCCTCCCTGTTTTTTTTTTTTTTCCTTAGTTAAAGCTGTTTATGAATGTTTTATTGTGTACTGCTTAAGCACATCTGGATAGTGGAAATGGCAGAGAATGCCTGCTCCTCTGTGATGTTCATTAATAGACCTCCATATTGTTTAACCAAATCTCAATAGTTGCTGAAGGAGTTAAGGACTTTGAGTGGCTCAAGTCACATATTAGTGGAGAATTTAATTAGATCTCTGTCATGAGCATTGCTAGAACCACCTACTAATGAAATAAAGTCTCTAATTGTCTTATTCAGAAATGGTGTGTTTCTGGGACAGGTGTGGTAGGGTTTGGGTTTGGTTTTTTCTAATTTTTAAGTAGGGCAGCAAATTGAGCCATTTTGAAAGACTTGACAAAAAGTGTGAGTGAGCTCAAGTTCTGAGCTATGTAGGAGAACAAAGTCACATCACTAAACCTGTCCAACACATTACTACTTACTCTTGCATCCATCTCTACTTGCGTGTCTTTTATTGGCACAGGGTCGTCATTCACTGTGACAGATGATATACAGGCTCTCACCTGTTGCTTCACTGAATTTTAGTTCCTCCTTTTTCTTTCCTGTTCCTCCTTTTCCTGGTCTTGCTGAGTCAATAAATAGAACAACCAGAAAAGCCCAAACAACAAGCAGACAAAAAAAAACAACCCAAAAATTCCCACAAGCCCCACCCCTCAGAACGCAACCAACCACGTACAACTCCCTATGAAAAAGAAGCAAAACCTTAGGAGGCTATTGAAAGTTTTTCCCTTTAGTATTATGACAAATACAAAATTAAGAGGGAGATGTTGCATTACATTTACAGTTTATATCAATACATAAACTCAAAAAAACTTGATCAAAATGCTAAAGTAAGGGAGAACATCTATTGATATCACAATCTAGAGCACAGTAATTTTCTTTTCATGCATTATACTTCTCTTTAAACATGTTAATTCTTAAGGTGACCCATTCTTACTTTGCTTATTTTAGATTTCATAGTCAGGAATATAACACACTCTGACTGCCCTCTATAAAAATAGCCTGATGGTGTCACAGTACACTTTTTAATTTGAAAAGCTGAATATCATATGTAATCCATTGTAATATAACTCATTTGTCATATTCACTCTGACTAACATACCTTGGCATCTGTTAACTGGGTCCTGGTAGATATCATCATTAATGGAATTTAGGATTCTTAATTCATGTTTCATTCTTCTGTATCAAGCAGACAAAGCTTAGGTTGGTTTTGTCAAGTGTTTTGTCCAGAAGAGCAAATCTAATAATAGCAATATCAACAATAATGAAAAAAGGACCCACTTTATTGATGCAGGTAATTTTTTTTCTGCATTTGTATTTGTGATTTGTCTTAAAAGCCACATGTGGCAATATAAATCTGCAAGCATTTGATTTTCTGCAGATGTCTGTGAGCAAGGCTGTCAGGTATTGATTAAGAACATTTTCCTACTATAAAATTAGATCATAATGTTCATAGCATATGGTGGTCTGTTGGAAAGAAGTTTTATAATCCATGAGCCCCCAAAAGCATGTCTGGAGAATGTTTTAAATTAAGTAAATGTACCTGTGTTGTCCATTGCTGCCTATACTTTCAACCTTCTGCAGCTCACAAATGTGAACGCAGCATGTCTGTCAAACTCTGTAAAATAAACATACTTGTTAAAGTTTTTTTTAGTTTTCACACATCCTATTCTAGGTCTGAGAAAACCGTCTGAGGCATTTGTAGCAGCTCATTAGACTTTTCAGAACCAATGAGACACTGTACGCCCTTGTTTTCACCCCTGCATGAGATAAAATAGGTGGTTGGCTATAAGTAACTAATAGGGGAAAAGAGTCACCACAATTCTCCCAATCTAAACAAAAAAAAAATCCCTTAATCTTAACCATCAAACCTTGTGATTTATCTTAATGGCTTATTCTTCAATTACTTGTCTTGAGGTTTTTTTTTCTTCCTTGGGAGAATAGCAAATCCAGTGCATCTGACAACTTTTTTTCTTTCAGTTTTTATTTTACAACAGTTGCTCAGCTATCTTCCGTGAACTCCCACAACAGTAAAAATGCCTTAAATTTTAAAATATGTCAGAATTCACACATACCCACGTAGAAACTTGGAGTATGGTGTGTCATCTAATCATTCTTCTCAGTTTTGCTCCATCTTCTTAAGGACTGTTTCTCTCTTTCATTTTCGAGTGAATACTGATGGGAGAGATAGGAAGATAAATGTATAGGTTATTCTTGACTTGTAACAGTTGATCTGGGGCTCTCTTGGGATATTAGCCAATACTCAGTTTGTCATAGTTTTCACATAAAAAAGCCCAAAAGAACCCAAACAAAGCTTGAGAAAATTTGTGACAGTCCAAAATTTTAACAGCTTCTTTCTCACAGCATTATGAAGTGCTTTTTGACACCTGTAGTATATATGAGAAACACATATGAAGAAATATCATGGAATCATTCAAGTTGAAGGGCATCCAACAGCCAAACTCCACTCCAGCATCTTGCTCACTCCCATCTTCTGTGGGAGGAAATAGAAAGATGAGTTGAGATAATGACAGTTTAACAGGAAAAGCAAAAGAATGACGCTTAAGCAAAGCAAAATAAAAATGAAAAAAATAATTGACTAATTTGTGTAGTCAGGCAGGTGTCCAACTGCTTCCTGGGAAGCAGGATCTCTGCATGCTTTGTGAGTGCCATAACCATGATCGTTCCCCCTCTTTCCCTTTCCCCTGAGCTTTTATATCTGAGCATGACTTCATATGGAATGGTGTGTGTGTGACAGCTGTCCTGCTCGTGTCCTCTCTCAGCCTCTAGCTTACCCTTGGCTGACTGACTGTACTGGCACAGTTCAGCAATAGGTAGAACACTGGTGTGTTACCAACACCATTTCAGCCACAAATAAAAACCAGAACACCGTAAGGGCTGCCCTGAAAAAAACTAATTCCATCCCAGGCAGACCTAATGCCATCCCTTATTCCATACCATTTCTGTGGCATCTGGAATTGCTCTTACTGCCTGCTTGGAATAGGGATGGCTTTGAAGGTACATGGGCTACTCTGGGCCTTGTCTGCTTGTTCTGGATATTTTCAGCAGTGACTATTCCTCAGTCTTTCTGGGCAACCTGTTTTGGGTTTTGATCATCTTTACTATGAACATTTTGTTTTTCCTTTTCCCTTGCTTCAGTTTACATTCATTGCCTCTTATCTTTTTGCTGTGCATTTTCCGGCAAGTCTGGCTCTGTTTTTAAATAGTTGAGTATAGTGCTATGATCTCCCCTTAGATTTTCCTGTAGAGGTTGAACAGACACAGTTCTCTCAGCTGCTCCGTGTACAGCTCATACTCCAGCCCCAAACCATCTTGCTGGCTTTCTATGTGTACCAGTATGTCATATACCAGGGAGCATAAAATGAAATACAGTACTCAAGATGTAGGCTGGCAGGTGTGGATTAGAATAATAATTTCTCTTTACTTGCTGGTTCTGCTGTAGTGAGTGCAGCCTAGTCTGCCCTTAGCATTGAGTTTCTGCAAGGGTGCATTTTTGACTTATGTTCAAATTGTCCATCAGACCCCACATGTCCTCTTGCGTGGAGCTGATTTCTGCTGTTAGCTCTCATGCTGGACTGTTGTGTGGGGCTTTTCTGTCACAGTTACAGTACTGTGCATTGTTTTTTGCTGTCTTTTCTCGAGGCTTGGCAACACATTTCTCAAGTCAGTTACAATCTCTCTGAGGCACAGCTGTTTACCCAGTGTGTGAACCCCTCCCCTCAATCACCACTGAACGTGATGAGGTGCATTGATCCCATCATCCAGGCCATTGTGAAGGTGTTAAATAGAGAATTATGGAATAGAGAATTATGAGACTATCTCAAATTGGAAGAGACTCATAAGGACCATCATGTTCAACTCCCAGCTCCTCACAGGACTGTCTAAAACGAAACTATATGACTATGACATCTTTATATGCTTCTTGAGCTCTACCAGGCTTGGTTCCCTGGAGAGCCTGTTACAGTGATTGATCACCCTCTCAGTGAAGAACCCTTTCCTAATGTCCCGTCTGAAGTTACCCTGATGCTGCTTCATTCCATTTCTTCATGTCCTGTCACTGCTCACCACAGAGAAGATGGTTCTAGGATACTGCTCATCTTGTGCTCATAGGGTCAACAAGTTGAAGAGACTGTGGGGAAGTTGATGGTTGAGGCCTGCAGGCTGTAATTTTTGTTGCTGCTAGAATGCAGTCTGTTACAAATCAAATGGTGACTTAAAGTTTTAAATGTCACTTGGCTTTCATTTGTAATCCTATGGTTAGAATTTCTAAGCTGTCAGTACTTACTCTTTTGGTAGATACTGAATGATGGGGAAAGGGCTGAATGATAGTAATATGCATACTAGTAGGAGGAAAAAGGGGACTGTGGAAACTTGACAATGTAACATTTCCCTGGGACAAAGGATTATTTTAGATTTTTGGATATATTTCTCATTTGTTACCTGAGCATTGGCAAATCTCTGTGTTTAGGATAATTCTGTTGCATTTCTTTATTCATTTTGCGCAGCTTCCACAGAGGTAAAAGCGTTTCTGCAAAATACCTAGGCTTTACCTGAATAGATTCAATGTATACCTGGATAAGATAACCAGAGATAGCACTTGTTTTGCTGATTCCCAATAGGATAAAACAATAGAATAAGATAAGATGGTTACAGTAAAATACTTGCAAGATTTCATTTCCTAAATGTTACATTAATTTTGAGCTAATCAATGGCAAAATCAACTAAGCTTTGGGTATGCTCTTTTAAGTGCTACTTTTTGTTTTACATGCTGTTTTTTTTCTTTTTTGCTTACCTTTATATACCAGAAAATATTGTTTGAAATTTCTTCAGTGTTTTTATTAACTTGTATATAAGTATTTTTCCTTCTCTAAGTTCTGTGTCACTTATGCAGTAGTATTGGATGTATTTAATGACTTAGATGGTCTTTGACATAACAAGTATAACAAAAAATTCGATCAGTAGAGACATGGTATTCTTTATTTGGAGAATTGGCTATTGTATATTTCAACACTTTGTCATTTATAGTTTGTGTTTATTCACCTCATTCCCTTTTTGTAATTATGGTTCCTAAAGCAGAGACTGATTCTTTCTCTTAGTAGTTCAAACAGAGTTTTTCAGTGGATTTTCTCTTCTCTCCAGCCTCTTGGAGATCCTTACTCAAAGCACCAAGAGAGAGATTTTTTCAGAGGTACCAAAGCTGAATAAAAGCACAGAGTTGTAGGCACACAGTTTGTGGTGACTGGCAGTGGGGCTGCAGCCGAGCCTCATCCCCAATGGGCTACAGCTGTGAGAAGCAGGTGAGCAGCATTGAAAGCAATGAGCCATGGAGTGCCCAGGTGCACTGACCAATCACCAAAGGGAACAGAGGGCACACAGGTGCAGTGCATCAACATGAGGGGTATAAAATGTTGGGCTGAAGAACAAGAAAGAGCAGATGTTTGCAGCTTTCTGAAGTGGAGTGATGTTTTTCTGTATGGGCCGATACCTGAAGCCTTCTGATGAGGTTTGGTGTTATTCTGTTTGGGTGAATGCTTAAAGCCTTCTGAAATTGTATAGTAATGCTCTGTGTATCATGGCTGTCTCAACTGCAACACAGAGGCAGTTTAAAACTGACGGGCATTTTCCTAAATGAAGATAATTTTGATGCTCACTTCTGTTGCTAATATATAGGTGAAAATTCTGCAAAGACTTGGTTAGCATAAGTGCTGTGTAATGAGTGGAATTCATGAGCAGAATTAATACTGGTAGATATTTAATAGAGTCCACAAGATTTCTGTAGGAGAAGCTTAACTAAGTAGGAAGTGGTGGAGAGATTTTCAGCCAAAATGCTATCTGTGTCTCAATATTTCATTACTTGCTGTTATATACCTTTATGAGAATCTGTTGAATACAGTGCTGCTATTTTTAATTAACTTGAGGGTATTTTGCACTCTGAGGTAAAATGCTCATTTTAATTTTGAGTTACATAGCTGTAATATGTAAGGTTTACTGTCCCTGGGGGTATTTTGCTTTCCTTAAGAATGGTTTAGAATCTCAACACTAAGTCATGATTGGCCTGATGCGTTCTTTCATTGCTGTCACGGAACAAATGGGTGGGAAGAGCACACGTCAGCTTTGACGTCACCCCACTTGAGCACAAACTTGAGGAACATCTGCTGTTAAGGCTGTTGATTGCTGTGACACTTCATTGAAAGATTGAGAACTTTTTTCTCCCCACCTTATTTTTAAACTAGAAATGTCTTCCTAAAGCTACAAATTATCACGTTGTAGCAATAGCATTAAGTTGCTGTATATGTATGCAATTCATTTTAGCTATCATTTGATTTTTGAGTGGTTGGTCAGTGAATACTGTAATCATGCTTCAAATGCTTGGTAAGTGATCAGAAACTTTCGTGCCTCCCTTGTATATGCTTCCTAAATTACTGAGTAAATCTCTTTCTGGTCCATCTGTTTGCTAAATGATTGCTGAATCTGAGAATTCAGAATTTAGCAGAAATACACGTAACAAATAATGATGCTGCGTATTTTTGTTTATGTTTGTACAAAATTATACCTAATTTTGACTCAAAAGACTAGCAGCTTTTCCAAAGTCTTGTAAATGGGATGTAAACTTTGTTTTCTGGAAGCTTGTCACAATCTTTAGGTGTTTCCCTGTATTGCCACTATCTTTTCTTTAAACACCTAACCTGGGAGGAGAAGGGAGAAACCCCCACAACCTCATGACAAAGAAAACCTGCAAAGACACTTGTCAGGTCTGGTTAGTTTTTTTTCTTGTTTGTTCTCTTACTTCTTCCATTCTTTTAGAAGTGAAAACTACTGCACTTTATATTTTTCTTTCCCCTTCTGTCTTCAGTCTCTACCTTGCAGTCTGTAAAGTGACAGAGTCCAAGCTTGTTTCCTCACACTGTTATTTCCTCTCCCTAACGTTTTATTGGCTTTTCACTGATAGTATTAGGTTTTATTCCACTTTCTTCTGTGTTTGTTCCTCTGAATGGAGTTATTTTCTTTTATTTATTAGAAGTTATTTGGTGCCTTTAGTTATGAAACCATACATCTTTTGTTCAGTAAATGTACCAAATGTTTTTCCTGTGTGGAAATTATTTTTTTTTTCTTTATGCTTAATATATTGTAGGATTTTCTGCAAAGAAGATTCTTGTTTGTTCTTTGTCTGTTGGGAAACATTTCAATGACTCCCTTCACACTTCCTAGCTTTCTGAGCGCTTGTGCCAAGGCCTGCTGTAATTTTCTGTGAAGAGCACTATTTGAATATAGAGAGTTGTCAAACATATGACTAATCTTCTCTTGCAACATTTCTGTTGTGTCTTGGCATTCAGACAGACTTCATTTTCATATGCATCTAACACTATGTATTCAACTCTGCAGTATTGTTAATTTGCAGCAGCCTTGGTTTTGGAATAGTTTGGTTTTCCCATTTGTAAAACTCATAACACAGTTGTCTGACTTGTATTATTTTATTTTTCTTTGCCTCTGCCTCCCAGGTAACTATATGAAGATACAGTTTCCCAGAATCTTGATGTTGCACTTTGAGTACCTGGATGTGTTTTGCATGTGTTTTTCACAACATTAGGCAAGGTGAAGCATAAAGTCATTCAAAGCAAAATGAAAAAAGTATACTCCAGTATTTACCAGAATGATTCCACCAGATGGGGGGAAGGGGTAGGGCTTTGAAGAAAGTTATCTGTCTTTGGGATTGCAAAAGAAGTTGAAGGCTGATGTTCATGTCAATGGAAGATGCCCATTTACCTTCCCAACTGCAAACTCCTGAACTTATTCATATATACTGCTAGAAAATACTGATGTAATGCCTGAGTTTCACATTATTCTGTAAGCCATTTGCTTTAATAGAAAACTGAAATGCATTTCTGCCAGTTGGGAAATCGTAGTCCTTTCCCTCAAAAGCACCTCATTAATTTCTCCAGATATGTAGCAGCTCTCCTGCTTCTCTGAAGATGAAGATTCACAGCTGCTTTAGGGGTGACAAGGTATATTTTAGGTGGATTATCTAGAGGCAGGGAACTCTACCAGGAGGAGATGGGATTTCTGTCTCTGTGATATGTCTAGGGGAAAGTTACTCTTGTTGCTCTGATCAGTAGCATAACATTCATAATGCTTTATGATAGAGCCAGAAAAATTAGGGTTTGATTTAGGTGAATTCTTGAATACCTTCCTGAGTAAAACAAAGTAGGTATACTTTTCCCCCAATTAAAAGTACACTTTGGGGTAATTTTGAATTTGTTTTTAATCATTGGTTACCTGTAGTGTGTAGACTCAAGTAGAAAACTTTTATGAGCCATGTGTCCCATTATGTTTTGAGCATCCCCAAGGACAGAGACTCCAAAACCAGCCTGGATTTTGCTGTATTTCAGTTTGTCTGTTGACTTGTGACTGGGCACCACTGGCAAGAGCCTGCCTATGTCTTCTGTAGTTCCCAGCATCGTGTTTGTAGATGGATTAAATCCCTGAGCCTTTTCACCAGGAACAATCCCAGCTCTTTCAGCCTCTCCCAAAATTAGTATGCTTTAAACCAGTCCTGTCAGGTCTTAAGATAATCTTAAACTAACTCTACAGTAACTGACTCAGGGTTATGGAGGAAAGGGGATATGATCCTTAATTTGGGTGATGGGAGGATATGAAGGTGTAGTGTGCAAACATAGGTAGGACTTCTCAGAAGCTGCTCTGCTACTGTATGCACTGACTTTTCTACAGTTCAGCCTAGAGTGTGCTTGAGATCTGCAGTACGTAAATAAATTCAAGTAAGAATTTGAGCAAAAGGATTGCGATTTTTGTTAAGTTACAGTTGAAGCTATGTGAAATTGAAAAAAATATAATCTGGTATTTATGGAACTAGTTTATTTACTTCAAAGGAGGGAAAAAGAAGAATAAAAATTGGTCCATCCAGCTCTTTTTTTTTTTAAATTGTCTATGTTGTTATTTCTATTTTTTTTCCATTGTGTATTTGTTTTTTCTTTGTTCTATGAGTGACTTGTATTTTTAATGTGGTAATGTAGTTTCTGGTTAGATAACAGTCTGCTTTTTGGCTTTGGTTAGAAGTTGCTTAAAATTCCAGTCTAGGATGACCACTTGTAAAGTATGTAACCAGCAAACGAGACTGTATCCAATTCCCATCCTTATTGAATGACTTCTTTAGGGTTTCTTTTTGGTCGCAGTATTCATGAGGTTTGGCTTCTTCATTCAATTCCAAAATACCATTGGAAAACTGATCTTTATACTCTAAGGCATTCAAATTTCTTGGCAATGCTAATACAGTGAGAATCAAATGGAAGTCCTCTGCCTTTCTGCACGTAATGGTATGTTCTAAGCAGACAAAAAAAAGCTGCGTTGTGGGGAAGATAAAGTTTATCTTTGACACTATACCATGCTGCATGAAAGTCCCTTATTTACCCCTATTTCTGTAGAGCTTTCTGGTAAATAGTATATTGATTTTACCTTTTGGGAGCAAAGTATCTTTGCATGAATGGCTGTGGAGTGCTTCAGCCCTGCCCCATATGAACATCTCTTCTGAAACAATCTTGTGTACTTGTCATTGTAAAATAATGCAGTTATAATTGATCCTCTATATACTGTCCAAGGAAAAGGTCAAAACCTCTTTAATAGTCTTTCTTTTTATGCTGCAATAAATCAATTTATTAATTTTGTGAACATTTCAAATATTTATTTGCTTTTTTCCTTTCTTTTTCCTCTTTTCCCTCCCCCTCACATCTTCCCTGTTAATGTTTAAAGATGAAGAACATAAAGATAGTAAAATCTGGATGGGTGATGGAGCGGAGAGTGAGATCACACACAAGGATTCATCAATAGTAGCAAGCTGTCTGTCCTTTCCCAAAGTTTGCTGGAAACTTGACCTGAGATGTGTTTGTCTTTTTCAACTGTCTTGAAAAACATATCCTCAAGACCCCAATAATATCTGGGAATAGTTCTGTGCATTATGTGCATGGAGGTACCTTGCCTGATTCTTGGTCGTGTGTAAGCAAAAAACCCCCACTAATCTCTTTGATTACTTTGCTACCAAAAGGAGGCTTAGAGATGAGGAAGATGGCAGTGCTTTCTGCCAAAGAGTAATTTTATATTTTTTGTTACAGACAGTGATTCCCTTAGAGTTTAGAGAGACTCTTTAAAACTGTTCTGTGGATAGAGCAAACCAAGGAGATGAAATAATGCACTCTTGACCTTTACTATAATATAACAAGAAGCTCTCCGCAGGCAATATATTTAGTTCATATAATCAGTGCATGGAGCTGTGCAAGAATAAATTGATGTCTGAGTACCTAATGCTACAGAGGGAGAACACAGAGACATGAAGAGCTTATTCTTCTAATTTACCTTGTGTTTTTGAATGGGAAACCTGCTGTACTTGTTACCAGTACGTGATAGTTCAGAACAGAGGAAAATTCTCTTGGTATGATGACTTATTGTTATCCACTAGTTAATTCAAAATGGGATATTTTTGGGGGTTAATGAACTGTCAGGGAAAATATGCTTTTTAAGGGTATAATTGTGTTGACTAGTTGTTGTTTCCCACCAAATCTATGTTCAGTGGTTTTTTATTCTATTCAATCCTATTCCAATTTATTTTGTTTGTTTGGCCACGCTACTTTCCACAAAGAAGCTGTTTCCTTGTTGAAGGAAGGAATAATTTATAGAGAACATCTGAAGCTCCAGAAGCTGCTGGAAAGACCCACTGTGTGAGTAAAAAAATCCCCACACCCAATGTAGCCAGCTTTTTCAGTATCCAAGTGTTTGATACATCTCAAAGTTTGATTAGCTTTTTTCTTGTAATGTCCGTGGCTTTGTGTTTTTGAAATGCTGTCGTTGGTGAAAGAAATTCTTGGCAATTGATTTTTAAACATTTTTAAAATACAAAAATTAGAGGCCTTCTGGTATATTTGTGAATTAGATTTCAAGTTGGTTTCAAGCTGGTGTATAGTTTTCAGGAGATAAAGCAGTAATATTTTTCAAAACTTAAGTATTAGCGGGTTAGGAGAATTCATATATCTAGCTTTGGTATTTAATTTAAAATTTGTCTTTCTGTGGACTTTTTATGTTAGTGGGCAGTCTCATTCAAAAATTACCTCAGAACAGGTGCTTAGCTCTAAACCTAATGTCTGGGAAGAGCCTGTCTTTCAACTCTTTCTATGTAGGTGAGTTATTTCTGGCTCATTTCTGCATCACTGGGAGGAAAATCTAGTGTCTTATTCCCTCAAGTGGAAGGAGGGATAGGGAAGAGGCACAAGCACTACGAACACTGTGGATATTGGTAGTTAGGTGGGTAGCAGAACCTGCCTGGGACAGCTCTCACAGCTGATGAATCACAGACATACACAGAGTGGTACTTCTGGAGGGCCCAAGTGCAGCCTTATGTTCAACATGAAAGGCCAGAGAAGATACTCTTCCAGGCAAGTTTTGCATGTCCTTTTTGGATAGAGTTTTGAAGCCTTCCCGCGAAAGTTCTATGAACTCTCATCTGTCTGGCAAGGAGGAGGTTAACTGCTACTACTTGTCGGATTTGCAACAAAAACAACAGTGTGATTTGCTCCACTGTATTTTGCCTTGAAGGGCTGCTTAGAAGGAGAAGTTGTATTTTCTTTCTGTTAACTGTTGCATTTCCTAGAACGAGACCAAGTAATTACATGGAAGAGTAACTTTATCGTAGAGGTTCCCCTGGACACAATTGAGTAGCTGTTCTGCTGCTTTGCATTTGTTAGGTTTGTAGTCTTCTGTGCTTTTTGGTTGGCATTCCTAGCTTAGACTGGCAGTGCTTGTCCTATTCCAAGTTTCTTCGTGTAGTTAGGGATGACTGGTAAGAATCTGGTCTCCATTCAGTTGCCTTATTCTGCTTTACTCAATTCACATACGCTCAGGTATTAAATTCAGTCACGACTAGGGATGGATTACTCCTGATTTCTTGGCATGATAAATAACATAGGTTAGAGCTTGCTGTCAGGAGCCTCTGGTAGATGACTAGTGTGAAATGTTTGTCTAAATAAAGTTACAGAGCACTTCACAGCTGTTGTGTGTACTGGTAGAATAGTGTTCTTGCTGTGTTCAGTAATAAAGCAGCGAAAGTCAGGCACATGTGGCTGCACAAATCAACTGCAGCACAGTTGTGTACGTAGATAAAACTTCGTACAACGATGTGTCAGCCCATAATGGAGCACTTCCAGGGCTCAATAAATCTACATGGGTTAGTGACTTTGATAAACCAGCATGATGCTTATTTCAATTCAGATCTTTTAAGCTGAGTTGCCCAGTTTTTATGCCTATTTGAGAGACATCAATGTCTGCCTCCTATTGAAGCTCTACTTGAAAGGTAGTAACTTCTCTGGAACAGAAAATGCCAAGTGTTTCAGGTTGCTGCTTAATGGTAACAGTGGGAAAAGGTATTTCTTATTGTTAGAATTGTTTGTCTATATATATCTACACATCTGTATATATATATAGATCAACAATTATGTATATATCTACATATATAGATATCTATGCTATCTACATATCAGTAACTGTCTACATACTACAGTTTTTTTTGGTTTGGGTTTTTTTTCTGGTTTCTTGGAATTTGTCATGTGTGTGAGTGTCAGCTCTCAGTGGAATTCTCGCAGCCTATTTGTGGAGTGGTTTGTATTAATAAAGTGGTTTATTAGAGCACTGTAATCAGCTGTTCTGTTCAACTGACTGAAGTGTTCACAGGAATTGGCTGGCCTGTTTTAACTTACTGGTAGGAACTATCTGGTTTAGCTATTAAACAAATATATGCAGACTTAAAAGTTACAGCTCTCTAGGTATCCCTTTATAGGTAAGCAAATATTCTCTTAAGAATAAAAATATTGTGGAGAAGGATTGAGAAGACATTTTCTAATTTTACTTTCTGGATGTCTGTGTGTAAGATATTGGTAAAAAAACTAAAAAAGCTTTAATCCATTACTCCATCTTCCTATTTGGGCAGCCATTAACAATGGAAAGGTTTGGCCTTTTTTTTTTTTTTAATAGAAAAAACAAATGCTAGAGGTCTGTCTCTCTTTTCAGTAGTATCAAACATGTCTTAGGTTTCAATTTGCTTTTTTCTTCGCTGATAAACTTTATTCAAAGAATTGGTTCTTTCTGAGCCAACAAAGGTCCTGTGAAATAGGTGCTTGTAGCCTTGATTACTCCATCAGCCCTGTTATTCATCTCTAAACATGTTGAGATGGATTCTGTAGCTAGCTCCATATTCAGCTGCTGAAACTGTTTCCTGTCCTGTCTCCTGCTGTTCTTCATGGGCATTGCTGTTGCCTCAAAATGTCACAAATCTCCTGTTGCAGTCACTAGGGAAAAATAAAGTATTTATGGAGAATTCCAGTGACTTTTCAGAGGCTTCAGATTTATAGTCAGTTTTAGACAATATTCCTAGGAACTATAAATGGCATCCTTTCTGTTTGTTTGTTCTTGGCAGGCAGGGGCAGGTAGCACCGGTATTAATCTAGCAGCCTTTCAGCTGTATGTACTGCAATTTGTGAGTGCCACAGAGTAGTGTTAGGACATGCATAGACTCATTGAGAAGACTTACAGCTGTAAGCCACAAATTCTTTAGTGTAATGACATTTTGTTTAGAATTATTTTGTTACTTGGAAGCTGCCCAAAGTAACAGTAATGTATTGTTCTTAGTAAAGTTCATTGTAATAATCCAGTTTGCAATTAAAATTGGAGTGTTAAAAGAAAAAAACCCAGTATCTAAAATTAATTGGAAACTGAAGGGACTACTTTTGGACTGAAAATGTTCCAGTAATTTATTAGTGTTTTATTCCAAATTAATGTGATTTTTTTTTTTTTCTAATCATGTGAGGAGAAGATTCTGAGGAATATGGCTTTAGAGACATTTAATTTTGACACATCTGAATCAAATCAGTAAGCTGGCTGACACGCTAGTCTTCCCCATGGAGGCAGGAGCAACTAGAAGCCTTTGGAGCCTTATTTTAAAGTACACTTTAGGGATGCAGAGAGAAAAATGTAATAGGATTATACCACAGAAATACATTTATTATCTCTTTAGACTGAGTGTGGAAAGTGGATGGCAGGCAAGGCAAGCAAATGAAAAACTTCTAAAAAATATAGCTGGGGAAGCAGCTGAAGGGAGGAGTTTTGGATGAAACAGAGAAAGCAAACCAGGTGGAAAATGTCTTTTTCAGGACAGGCTGACAGAGGGATGAGTATTTTAGCAGAAAGAATGACAAAGGAGGGTAGACTTAAAAGACAGAAGCAGTAAAGTTTAGTGAGAATATTTGCAGAGGAAGAAAGAAAGGTGATGAAAGATGAGACAGCCTGAGGAACTGGGTAGTGCTGTCATGGAAGATGGCAGAGTTGCCTCCAGAGAATGTGTAGATGGAAATATTTAAGATCTCAAATAAATATTACATGCTTAGGCAGCTGAGAGAAATCCCTAGTTTTTATTTTTGGCACTACTGCCTGTGGGGAAAACTGCTAAAAAGTTCATGCTAAGCATCCTCTAGGTGAACTGCAGTGCAGAAAGATGCTGGTAAACTTTCAAGCTTCTGACCTATAACTGAGCACAGATACTCTTCAGTCAGTGGAGGAAATGATTCTTCTGCAATTTTAACTGTATATGCTAAAAACATTAACTCTATTGCTATACAGTTCAGTAGCTAGAATCAAAACAGTAATGACATCAGATCCAAAATAAATATGGTTTGTTTATACCACTGGAAGCAGTAGAGTGACTTGAAGTTACTGGGCTGTCTGGTCCAGTTTTGCTTGACAGTTCCTTTTATCCACAGGTATTCCCACTCATTGTAAACAGTCTTTCTTTTTGTCTGGTTTCACTTGACTGTTGTGCCTGACTCTTTTAGCTCTGTGTTGTCCTGTACAGAATTCAGTGGAAGTGTACAGTAAGGAAACCAATATGTGTTTATCACCTTGCACAAAGTCAGTTCTGTTCTCTCTATTATTGAAACTATATGTGAAACCCAGTTAGCGTTTGTAAGTTTTATTAGTATTTCTAAACTAATAAATAGAGTAGATATTTTCTCACCACAAGCTTTAAAATTCTAAGAATAGACTTGGTCATGTCTTTAAAAACAGCTAGAGGCAGCTGAGCAATTTCCATACCTGTCTGGATGTTCTATGGAAGCAAAATGAGAAGCAAATAAAGCTACAAAAAGTTAAATCAGGAAAATTTTTTTTTTAGTGTTATTAAGTGAAAAATGATAGTTTTCAGAGAAGGTTTTATAGCCTTCTAAATTTAAGTGTGATAGTTTTTAAATAAAGAGAAGTTGGATGTGATGAACTGATGTGTAAAGTTTATAATGCACACAATATTTGTTTAGGGCAGTGGCCTGCAATTTGTTGCAGATATTTTGTTTTCTGAAAATCTCTACACTGTTATGCAAAAGTTTTTGATAGAAGTCCTTGTGAAAATATGCTTAATTAATATCAACTGAATCTGAGCATACATACTGCAAGTTAATCAGTTATTTTCATAAATAAAAATTGGAGGAAGAAGTGAGCCTGCATCCCAGTCATGAATTTTGTTATCTTTTCAAGGTCCTGCAACTGGCAGCATCTGCCATTTTCAAATTGTGTAAAATGTGCTGTTTCAAATTTTGGTATCTGATAAATTCCATTTGTATATTTTCTATATATCCTCATGTAATGAAGATTGTATTTAAAACTTTGCCAAGTTGGAAGCTCTAATAAAGATTAAGAAAGTAGGAATGTGCATAATAGTGTTTTTTAATTTCCATAACGTATATAATTTAAACTGATGCAAGTTCAGTTGTAATATCAGTATAATTCAAATAGAGTAGATTAATATTAGGAAATGTTGCATCAAGTAATAATGAACTTGCAAATTGGAAGTGTGGGCTGTTAATTACTGATTGTCTAGTTCCTGAGGTGAACATTAAGTATGTACTGAAAAAACATATTTGTAAGTCTATCCCAAGATCAGAAGTCACTCGAAATTGAGGCTGTTTCTTTTCAAATTAGGCAACTTACATTCTTAAATTTTCTGCTTTGTGAAATATTTATGAATGCCTCTTAAAGACAGGAATCAAAATTTTGCTTTTGTTCTAGCTAGTTACTCTTGATAATGCCCTCAGGCTCGTCCTTGGGGTGTCCTGTGTAGGCCAGGAGCTGGACTCAATCATCCTGATGGGTCCCTTCCAACCCGGCATATTCTGTGAATCTGTTCTGTAAGGAAAAAACCTGGATATTTACATGCCCTTTTAATCTAAAGGATTCAAGTGACAGAGACTTTTTGATAACAGGAATGATAATAAAAGAAGATATTGATACGAAGTCTGTAGTGTATTTCAGGAAGCATATCTAAAGACCTGTTTTAGGGGCAAAGCAATGCAAAATAAGCTGGAAGAATGTTACATCGTATAATTTTTTTAATAGTGAAAGTGATGAATTTATATACTGTAGAAAGTGGTATATTCGAGGAATGTTTAATTTTTCTAAATTGTATCCAGAGGGCCATTATACAAAAAAAAAAAATTTCCTGTGAGAATATTAAATACCTATGAATTCTTCTGCATAAACTATGATTATCAAGATTGCTGTTCTAAAATAATAATAATTTTATATGCAAATTCAGATGGCCTTTGGGTTCAGATGACTTTTTCAAGATAGTTACAATTTGGATTTTGTTTTTATCTATGTATCGAGCCATCACTTTAAGACCAATTTCACTTGGCAGAGATGCTTCATCATATCTAGTTGTGAGATGCTTATTTCAAAAACCAAAGTGGTTTGTCTTTTAAAGACATTCCAGTGTGAGTTGAATATTGGTTACTATGAGGCACATTTTGTATGTGTCTATAAATTAATTTGGAGAAGTATATTCAAAACTCTTCAATTTTTAGGTAGTTGATCTGAGGTGGGAAATTTTCCAAGCATGCTCTATTAGTCACTTGGCTTCCTAGGAAAACCTGACAGTTAATGTAGTTAGTAGTGTATGGAAGTAAATTCCTGTTCCATCTTCCTTTTGTGTGTCTGTGTCCATAAAACATTAAAGCCTTCTGAGTATTATAAATGGCCTTTCTGATAAGGATACTATTTATTACTTCTTCGAGAATAAATTACTATGTTTCTAAAATTGACGGGAGACTGAATACTGGTGTATTTGTAGACTAACTGAAATATATGTTTGGCTGGTTTTTCATTATTGAGCTTTGTTGTGTTTTATTTGGAGGGCCAGTCAACTCATTTCAAGATGACAATAATGAAAACAAATCACAGTAAGCCTTGATATATGCAATCTCCGAAATTTGCACTGAAACTAGAGCTAAATTATCCAGGTGTTTTGAAGGTAATGAAGTTAGTGTGTGGTCTCATTCATATTAGTACTAATATGAGATGCTATATACACTCACAGAAGGCAAGTAGCAGCAGTATAAATATTTACAGCAATGCTCGCTTTCAATTTTGATTCTCTAGCTCAAATTGTTTTGTTTTTTCACTGAAGGAAATGAATTCAATTGCTAGTCCATAACAGTTCTATTTTGTTTGTAGGTAAGGTATTGAGAAGGCACAAGAAATTATCTTGGCATATAGGATTGTATTTTGATTTCACTGACTAACAAAACTGATAGTTTTTAGCCTCTGGAGGGAAAAACACTATATGAAAGTAAATATTTTAGTCATTGAACAATGTTGTTGTGATAGAGTTTTTTACTTTTTACAGTCATACCTTCAGAGTAACTTAAAACCTGCTTGTTTGTATATTGCCAAGATAAACATCTTCAAGAGAACCTATGTTTTAAAGGGGTGTTTGGTATTCTTTTTCCAAGGGACAATGCCAGCTAGTTGAAATAATGGGTTGTTTAAGAGCTTAAACAAAATGTGTCTGAAAAATTTTCCTGTTTCTCAAGCATTAAGAGACATCTTGGTCTCTTAATGAAAATTTACGAGATAAAATTTTGCGTTTACTGTTGCTGTCATGCCTCTAAACCCAGCAGCTTTTATCTATACTGTGCGTTACACACATTGACAGCCCCTCCTCCCCCAGTACAGAGATGGAGTACATGTGTTCACTTGTTTTTTTAAACTCAGAGGACACAGTACAGATCTTTGCTATTAAGAAATGAGAGCATAGCACAGTGGAATGTACCCTAGTAGTGCTGGGTATGCTGGCAATGTTGCTGGCACAATTCAAGCTTCAGTAAAGTTTGCCAAATGTTGTTATTTGAGTGAACCTCTGATCTGGGCTTAGGGTAGGAATTATTACTGCCTTATGATTTGTGTTCCTGTAACAAAAAGCTTTGAAGAGAAGTGATTTTGAAAATTCAGGACATAGAACACATATAGTGTGGTTTCAGGATGGTTAAGGTGCTGTGAATGAATTGTGAAGGGCTTTAAAATATTTAACAGTTTAGTCCTCATGCTAATTTCTTCTAGGGAATTGATGATGTACCTTCAAAGTAGGATGGCCACACTGTAGGGTGCTGTAAGGTGTGGCTGGCAGGTGTGCAGGAATACTTCCAGGAAGGGGGTTTCTGCTTCTGGCATGTGATGAAAAAGTCATGGCAAACTAGGATACAGTGGCTCTTTCAAACATGGGCAAGTATGTATATTTTAAATGGAATACATGTAATGCTATGACAAGTTCTAATATTCATAGTATGACAAGTTTTAATATTCATAGTATCACATACCTAATGAATTGCTTTACATGCAGTTAAGATGTGTAAAAATCTGTGACTTGATATTTGAAGAAAAGGATGACTTGGAGGAAGAAAATGGGATCAAGTAGGTAGCAAAAGACTAGTTTATGCATGCTAATTTTAAATGTTGAGTATTTTCTCTAACTGTCAAAGGTTTTCATCAGTGTAGAATCAATATTAAGTTTTGTCAAGTTGTTAGATTGGAAATTGAGAAGGAAACAAAAGGATGAATCAAAAACTTACTCTGCCCAAGAAATGATCTATTTTAACACCAACAGTAGTCTACTTAAGGTATTGCTTGACATCATTCCCCTGGATCATAATGTGCTTATGAAGTAAGTGAGTCTCCATTAATGGTTCATTTGGGTACTTTGTAAAAGCAGCTGGTTTTCATGGTGGCATTGTAGGCATATTCTCCACATGTGCATAGCTTGTGCTGCTCAACCAGCAAGAGTGGACAGATTTTTAAATTCTTACCAAGGAGATGAAAGTAGGAGACATTATGAATACTGGTGTGTTACTGATTTAGGTCCTCTGGTTTTGTTATTTTCTTACAAAATCATGTTTTATTCATCCTTTATTGCAGTTCTGAATTTTGAATTAAAGTACACTGTATATGAAGCTGGTGTGAGGGCTTCATTTGTTAACTGTAATCACATAAAGGGAATTAAACTTTTCTACTGTAATTAATATTCCAACCCATGAAACAGAAGTTTCTGCTCTTGCAATGCACAGGTTTAGAGCAGCTGTCTCCAAAGAGTATAAAACCAGAGGAAACATCCATACTATCCTCCTGCTGGAGCATGTGCCTTAATGATACTGCCTCCATTTGTCATTTGGTCCCAGGAGGACTGACATCCATAGCATTCACAGCAGGACTGTGAATTAAAGTTTCTGACCACCCGCTCTCCGTAATTTTTACCTCTGTGTGGTTCCCAGGCTGTGTGCAGGATGAAACAGGACCTGAACAAATAACAAAAGCAGATTTTTGGGCCATGCAGTCTTAATGTAAGAGGGGACTTTCCTGAAGACCCTCATAGCTGTACCAGTTTATGGAATGCTGTAAAAGCTAGAAAGCTGGATAAAAAAAAAATTAAATATTGACCATTACTCAAGCATTCCAATTTGATTTACATGTAAATATGACATTTGATATCCAACAAGAAATATGTTTAAAATCAATGGAGATGAAAAGTCCCATTCTGCCATGAATAACCTAACATATAAAACCTTGTTAAAATGGTAAGTTTCCTTTCCATATGAAACTGATAATTTAAAAAAATGAGGTTATTTAAACTAATTTTTTAGCAAATCTGACTCAGAACATTTTTCCAATATTTTGTATTACTGTGTCCTAAGCTTAGAATGGCAGATTTTTTTGTTGTTAGTTTTTTTGATTGATGTTCCTACTTAGAGTATATACAACAACATTCCTATCCTTAAAAGGTTTTTCAGTGTTTTATAAATGTATGTTTGTCAGTATCTGAAGAGAGGCTGACAGGAGGATGGAACAGGCTCTGCTCAGTGGTGCTGAGCAGCAGGACAAGAGGCAGTGGGCAGAAACTGATGCACAGGAAATTCCTCCTGAACATGAGGAAGAATTTCTGTATGGGTGAGTGAGCACTGGAACAGGTTGTCCAGAGAGGGTGTGGAGTCTCCCTCACTGGAGATACTCAGGAACCAGCTGGATGCAGTGCTGTGCCTTGTACTCTGGGATGACCCTGCTTGAGCAGGGAGGTTGGACCAAGTGACGCCCTGTGCTTGCTTCCAGCATTACCTATTCTGTGATCCTGTGACTTGCAGAGTTTCTGACAGAATGATGTGTTTTGGAAAGCGAATGAAAACATCAAGTTTCATCTTTCCCCGTAAAAATGTATGCTGGAACATCAGTAGATTGTTCATCTTGCACTTCGATTTCTAAAATGTTGAGAAGCCTTGGTGCTTCTAGTGTTTCTGATAAGTTCTGTGTAATATAATTATATCAGCCCTCAGTTCTGAGACTGTGGCAATCCATGGCTAGCAGGAATAGCACATTATCATCTCTCTAATAACATTTTCTGGTTTTTTTTGTGAAGAATGTTTCTTGATTCATATTCACCAAGCTGTTTGTTATGTTTCAAACAGGAAAATTGCTAGTGGGTGGCATGCTCTCTCTTATTGTGCATGTGTATCAGAAATCATCTGTCATCTGATTTAAACTTCAATTTAGTCAGCAGAGCATCTCAATTTGGAGAAAATTGGACTCCATTATAAAACACAATTGTGATAGGATTATGTTTTTATGTTAATGCATGTAATTTATTGCTCTTATTATCATGCAACAGATTGTAGAGTAATGTTTTGACTTACGCCTTTAAAAATGCTTTGGAGTATGAACATTATAACATTACTCTTATGTGGTTTATTTTTTCTTTTCTTTAAAACTTCAGGGAGACATACATCAGCCAGACTTTCATGGATAACATTATAAGGAATTTTCAAAAGGTATTTGGTACTATGAGACAAGTAAACAAGGGATACAATATTTATAGAAAGATGGCAAAGGTGTTTATTCAAGAGTGAAATGAAGATCTTTTAATTAAGTTATGGAGTTCCAGCTGGTTTTATTTACCATAATCTTGTATTTTGCCTCATGCATTTGGGTGATATCTTGTCTCTGAGCAGATTAAGTGCTAAAGTTGTGAATACACAGCAGTTAAATCAAACAACCTTCCTTTCCTTGGAGGAACTTCATAACGCTTTTGCAAATATTGAGCTATAGCAGCAATTCCAGTTTCATAAAAACTTCTAATTGAACCTACTGGCCAAGTTCATGTAATCCCTGGGAGGCTGCATTCTGTCATTTTGGATTTTCTCTTCTTTCTTGAAACATGAGGGCTCATGCTGGTCAGCAAATTCTTCTGTTCGAGAAGTGTAAGGTCTGAATCTCTTGTGGCTCTTGGTCAACTGACAGTTCCCCTGCAAAATTGACAGCTTCTTTCCATCCAGAAATGTGCTTGATAAGAGACGGCAATCCTATGAGATCTCTCTGCTATTTGTAATTATCAATTTTACTTTATATGCCCAATCTATTCTGTGATTAGAATATGAGAGATATTCACATACTCAAAATTGCATGTAGCTTATGTTTGTGGGTTTTTTTTTTTAAGAGAATAGGAACAGTATGCATTACTTTCCTGATAGAAGAAAAATAATATTGTGTTTTTGCAAATGCTTTTTACTTTGCATCACTGTGTCCTGAGTACAGTTATTCAGTTGGCAGCTATGAAGATGTATGTATGTGTAGGTCAAGCACATACATTCAGAGTCACTCCATGGTTTTTTTTTTGTTTTTATTTAATTACAATGGAATACAGTCCAGACTAGGTATCTTTCAAATCTCAAAACTTAATTTTTAGTGTGATTTCTAAGTGGTTTATTCTCAATACCGTTACTAGAAGATAATCAGGGCATTTCAAATTATTAAAAAAGTAACTGGGGTTGAAACAGTGATTATTTGGGCCACTGACAAATTTACTTTTTCTTCTATATATGAGGAGCAGGGGGAACTTCAGGAGTTATGTATGGACAAAACTTAAATCTGATTTATGCAAATTCATTCTTAAAATTTTATGTTAATTATTTTCCTTAGTTGGTCCTCTGGCACCCTCAGAGTTGTTGCTGATATTCATGCAGTTCTGTGCATTGTCCTGAAGTTGGTGGGTGAATGACTAAATTATTTGAAATGTTGTGTTCTTTAATCTTCATAGAGCAAAATCTATGATGTTGATAAAGCTATTAATTTATTTGGAGTTTTTTTTCATTATGTAGAGTAGTTCAAGCAGGTTTGCAGGTGAGCTCTGCTCATCCTGAAGGACAATGCTGCTTTGTCACCCTGCTTTGTCATTACCTTGTGAAGGTGGGAGATCAGATAGGACACTCGAGAAATGTTCATTCTGATGGTATCATTGTGGATGGGGGCATCATCAATAGGGGAGAACAGTTGTCAGGTTTATTTTTTTTTATGTTAGCATTTTATGAATTATTTGACAGACAAAAAGGGAAGCTACTGCTGAACTGTTTCTCAGAAGAGCTTTTGTTTTCTTCGTTCTGAAACTTTAAATTCAGGTTTAATCACTTTCCTAATTGTTTTTAAATCTTTCTTCTTAATACATGCTTTTCAGAATACAGTCCCACAGAATACTTTTGGTAGGGATTCAGTATTGTTGTTGTCCTTCCCTTTACAATCCACAAGTATGTCTGCATTTTTCAGCTTACTTCACAATTAACATTGCTGGTCTTTTTCTGCTTATGCAGTTTTATTCCCTCAAAAGTGCTTAATTCTGTTCTTTGCTATAATGTTGCTTCTACGAGATAGCAAAGTGAATGGACACAAGGAGTGAGATCTTTACAAAGATAGCTAAAATTAATTTTAGAGTAACAGAGGTGAGCCACATAATGGGGTGCAATGCATGCCTTTTGTACTGTAGTGAAGCATTTGGGCAATATGATGTTGGAGCCATTTTCTTGCTCAGTAATTTACCTAATTGTGAAGTCTCGCCTTCTTTAACAAAATGAAACTCCGATTTTCTTTGCCAAAAGGAAACTCGGATTTTCTTTGCCAATATTTTTTTTACTAGCTTGCAATTAATTAAATTTATACGGGTTGTTCTATTCAGATACTCTGCCTTTTTTGTAAGTCCAGTTATTTATCACTTCATTGCTTTGCAAGGTTTTCCTGCTGTAAGCATTTTTCCCAAACAAGGAGATGTAACTGCCGCCTTAATAATGTCTTTCAGTGTAATGGATTATAAAAAATTCTCAAGAAATCGGTACAAGCAAAGTTATAATTCTTTGTGCTATTTTTCTTTGCTTATCTAATGACAGCTCTTCCTGCAGAATAGACAAGCTTTTATGTCTCTCTACAGCTTTATCATGTGACTGCCTTACTATGAGCATATTTCTTGATAAATTCTCAATATTAGGGAACAGCCTTTGGTCTAGAATAAAGGACTAAATACTGCATAAATGGCGAGCCAATTTACCGAGGATTTTTCTTTGTCTNTTTTTTTTTTTTTTTTTTGTCATAGGCATTTCATTTTGGGGTTTTGAATTGAATTTCTTCTGAGGCTTATCTGCCTTTGTGATGCCAAGACCTTAAAAAGAGAAAGGTATAGGAAAGCAACCCAAAGCAGCAGCAGCAACAACAAAAAATAAGGAGCAGAGAAAGTTTTCTGCCTGGAAACTTTTCAAACTAAATGAAAGGCAAATTGATAAATACAGACAGGCAAGAATGAACAAAGACAGGATGAAAATATTGATATAAAAATAAAGAGGGGGTCAAAAATTGGTTCAGGTATTTGTTGCAACTGCTTACGTTCTCATATCCTTAGTGTGGTTTTATTTACTCGGTAAAGCGTGTGGTGTTAAATGAAATCTGTGTTGCGTTTACACCAGAGAAATCTCGTGCTTACAGGAAAAAATATCTCCCAGGGGAGGGACTGTGTCCTCAAACCTTTTGGTTTTCCTCCTAAGGTCATATCATTCATGGTTAGCTTGTGCTCAAATCATTGTAATGCCTCCTTCTTCTTAATTTCACTTGTTCTTTGGAGAATATGGATCAAGGTAAAAAGCCATCAGTGTGATCTGTTGGAACCTAGGGCACAGGGAATATTTCTCTGCCTGTGGAGGCCCTACAAAAGGACATCCACATAATCATACAGACTGTGATAATGAGGAAACCTGAACTGAGAATGAGGCATCTGTGAAAGTGGTTCTCAGCTAAGCATTTATTGAGTCATAGGAAATCAAAGTCTGTTGGAAAGGACTTCAGGAGTTATCCAGCCTAAACTTTGGGCAGAGTGGGACTGTGGCCATCCCTAGGTCAGATCTCTCAGGACTCTGGTCTTGGACACTTTGAGGGATATGGAGATTCCATAGCCTCCATGGACAAGTCAAGAGCAGCATTGATTTTCTAGGGAAATGTTGACTCACTAATGTTCAGCCTGCAGCGCTCAAATGTCAGTTTGTGGCTCTTTCCCCTTGTTTAGCTGTTTGTCACTACTGAGAATTTGGCTTCCTTGTCTTTGTGGTTCCCCTTCCCATCAGTTTGCTCCTCTAGCCTGCCAATCACCAGACTAAGGCCAGCATCCTCAACCTCTCCTCGTGTGTCATGGTCCCCTCACTGTTGTGACAGTCCTCTGCTGGCCCTCTCCACACTGCTTTTGTGAGGCTGCCAAAACTGGCTCTGTAGGCTGCCCGTTTCATCACTGCCAAGTGTAAGATGGAAATAAATGTTCCTTGGGCCCTGTTTAATGACGCTCAGGGTGCAGTTTGCCTCATTCATGACAAGAGGGTACTGCTGGCTGTCATTAATCTCGGTGTCCCCTGTAAGTGCTGAGGCCTTGACTGCTGGTCTGCACTGCAGTTACAGTCCTGAACATGTAAAACTCAGTACTTGTCTGTGCTAAACTTCATGAGGTACATGATGCCCAGTCCTCAAGTTTGCTGAGGTTTCTCTCAGTTGGAGTTCTGCTGCTTATGTCAGCCATTTCTTCTGCTTCAGTGTCATCTGCAGGTTTGCTAAGGATGCAGTCTTGCCGATCCTTTACAGATCTGTAAAGTGTACAATGATTGGAAAGGATGTAAGAGACCAGCAAGAGCAAAAGGATGATGATTTTGGCATTAATAACTTGAACGTGACTTTGAGACCTGTTGAGGTCAACTTCTGAATGTGCAGGAGAATGGTTGCTGCTACTTTTTTCCAGATGCTGAACTCTTGAAAAACTAGCCTGAGTCTACCTAAGACTAATATTTATTGTAGGGAAGAAGCTAAAGATCCTGATTCCTATCCATAGGTTCTGATATGGTTTATTGTGTTTCAGAGAAACACAAACTCAGTCTTGGGAAAGTATTCCTTAGTGAAGTCTGTCCCTAAGAGTCACTAATCTTCAGGGACACCCCTAAGTCCTGTTTTCCCTGATTGATGCTCTACCCAGTCTAGATAGCCATGTTCTTGTTATTCTGCCTCAATTTCCTTTTTTTTTTTTTTTTTTAACTCTTACCGTTTCCAGAAGCTTGATGAGTAACATAGTCCGCTAGGACATGAAGGATGTGATTAACATGGGCTTAGTCTTCTCAAGTTCAGGAGGCAGTTAAATGTTCTTTTGCAAGCCACACAAATTGTCCTGCCAACTTGTTGTATGAAGTGAGGGTAGTGTCTTCAGTCTTTTAGTAGTTTTAGAAATGGGAATGGTTGCCCCTAATGATTGCCAGTATGGATTCATGGGCACATAAAGCAACTCACTACACTCTTGAGGAAAGTGCCTAAATTTATAGAAGTTAAGACTTAAAACTGCACTCCTGCCCCTCTTGACCTTGTAAATACAGTGAAGTTAGTGAATTAAGAATTATGTTGAAATTATTTTATCATTTCAGAAATAGGAAGTCTGTTAAATCTTTCCAGACTTGGTCAGCCACCCTTGAGTTAGCATTATATTCTCATGTTCTCTTCCATTAAAAAGTGTTAAAACTCACAGCTGACCTGAAATTTAGCAGTTATCATCTAGGTAAGAATCTTGTTTTCAAGCCTAAATTTTAAAGCTGTGAAAACTCAAGGAAAGAAGTAGTCATCTATACAGCTTTTCAACATTTCAGCCCTATTTCTGGGGAGGGGGGTTATTCTATGATGGTCAGAATAGGATAATTAAGTAACCAATATGTATTTGCACTGTAACTGTTTAAATGAAAGAACTTTTTCTGTTGGGAATCATTGAAGCATTTAGCTCTCAGTGGAGGGGAATTAGTAGGTAGTTGTGTACCAGAAGTACAACTTTTGATTGCTGGAGTACCTGTGAAACAAGTCTGTGTTTGACATCTTTTCTGGACAAAGGTGATGCCTTCAGAGTAGATGCCAATTGGAGTGCTTTTGTTATAAAAGATTGAAATTCTAGTGTAAACTACCCAGATGATTACCTTCCTCAGAAACTTTAATTACTATTTTCTGTTCCTGTGTAGCCATAAATGTTTGTAAATTAACAATTTACGCTTTTCTTCTAGTGAGATACTGTCATTTGTTCTCTCTTTCTGATGCAGGGCATATGTGCCAGAAGTTTCTCTGCAGGCTCACTTGCTATCATCTAGTTTAACAAAAATGGTCTTTTCCAACTTTTCCTCTTCATAAAACATATTACTTGTTTTTAGTATGGTGGTGATTCAGTGGCATTATAGTATAATTTGTTGTAGCGCCACAGCAGACAATGAGCAGATGAAAGTTTTGAGTGTGTGCGGTTAATTAGATGAAATGTATTTTGACAGACACCTAGTAATTAGACTTTAAAATTGATTTTCTTTTTGCATTTAATTATGTTTTATTTCAGCTCTTTGCTGAGAAGCTTTTCATTAGCTGTTAGGAGTTTGTGTTTCTGAATTCCGCTGACTTTCATGAAGCGATGTAAGTCAAGTCATTATGAGCTTATATGTGCAAAGCTGTCAGTGTGTTTTCCTGAAATTTTTTCCGAGCTTAGGATGCTACATGTTTATAGAGTGACTAGTTTTAAGAGCAATTTTAAGCGCAGGGAAAAAATTCAGATTACATGTGTAGCTAACCATGCTGCTCTACTATGATTTATGCTGCCAGTGCTACTTGCACGTGACTTGGGTTGAAATAAACAAAGAAATATAGTAAGTGTTCTACTAGATCCACCTTAAGGTAGAGTAAACCCTTCCACTAAAGTATAATACTTAATTGTATTTCCTGAGTTTGACAAAGTTGTTTCATAGAGGAGATCAATAAACTTCTGTTGTTGCTGTTCCTTTTCCTTCCCAAACTCTTGTTTTGTGAACTTGGTACCGAAGCAGTTCAGTTACACTAATGGCATAATTTTTCCTATTTAATGCACTTTATTTAAAACCAAAACTTCTATTGCATATAGGACTTGTTCTTCTTACCTGCTTTCCCTGAAGTCCTGACATGAAAATTACCTGTGTGAAGACTATTTTTACTCTGAAAGAATTGATTTATAAGATTGTTCTCACACAACATATATCTTCCCATCAACCCAGAGAGTGTTGTGAGGTGTTTATCTCTCTGAAGCTGTAGCATAGCTTTTGGGGATGTGGGTTTTCTTCTGTGAGTACATACTGTGTAATATTTTACTATATTGATGGATAAATGAGAAAGACAAAATAAGGGATATGTAGCAAAGCTTTTAACCTTGAACTCGTCCCTTGAAATACCAAGTTTTCTTGCACACTTGCTCTGTCAGCATCATTAAGCTCACCTGTATGGTTATACCTGGCTTTATGCTTTTGTGAACACTAAAAATGAATGGAAATTTGATGACTAATGGATTAAAAGGTAGATAAGGAGCTACATGCTAAGCTGCCTCTTCACTGTCTGTAACCAGCCCCCTGCCCATCTTCTCTCTCCACTTCACTTTGGAACACTGAAGGACCAGTGCTCATGAGACCTGTCTCTTATGTCTCAGGCTCTTGTGTTGGATCAGCTGGCTTTGTTGCTGTGATCCAAATCTTTTTGTCATCTCTTTCATGGTACTGATATTTTTAAAAAATTTTTTGATCAGAAATTGTAGTAGCTAGAGTATATAATGAATTTAAGGTTTGAGATAATTGGGAAAACTTTTTACTCTAGTCGTTCTTAGAGCGAAACAAAACAAATGTGCCTGTAAATGTGCAGTGTTTCTTTTGAGTTACTGTGGGAGCTGAGCACAAGGACTGGTAAAGAGCAATGCTGGCAGAGAAACAGCTCTTCTGGGGAGTGAAAGTAATGCTAGGCTTTACTTAAACTGTCTGAAAATCTTTCCTGAGATTTTTGTAGTGAGCTTGTCCTGAATGAGCTGAATCAGTGGAGCTGGAAGAATCCTCACCATGTTTCTATTTCTAGGGAAGAGTGAGCACAGAATGTGTTGTCTGGGCCCTAATGCCTGCATGGAGGTAAAAACCTGTGCCTTTTTTTAAATATCCCAATACACAGATTTGAGTGTTAGTACTGCTCCTGATATTGGGGAGGTGTTTTTTTGTTTGTTTGTTGAGGGTTTTTTGTTTGTTGGTTGGTTCGCTTAGTTTTGTTTTCTTGTGGGATCCCACGTAATTTGTTTGTTTATATGAAGTGCTCATTTTGAGAGTTTTGGTTGGACATTTTTTTTTCTTGTTGTCGGTTTTTTTTTTCCTCTGATAGTTATTTCTTTTTGTTACTCATATCCAGATACAAAATCAGTATAGCAATGAGAGTTACTTGTGTGTTTGTGTGGTAATAGCCTTACATTTGTTTCGTCATTATTTTTTCACTGTTCTTGCCTGTCACTGGGGGAACCCTGAACCAAATAAAGGAAGTGCATGGAAAACATACTTCATTGTACCCTTAGAAATCAGCAACTTGTTTGTAACAGACATGTTATGAACACCAGGACTGCATCTACATCAGGGTTTGAGATACTGTCCTTGCTGGCGTCTCTCAGTTCTGATAGGAGAGAGGGAATTCAGGTGTAGCTATTGAAAAACAGAACACAGTTGATAACATCATAGTATTGTTGTCATAACGAATGCATTTACAGCATTTATTTGCTAAACCCTCAGTTTGTGTGGGTCAGCACTGTTATTTTTATACAAAAATGCGAATTAGAAAAACGTAACTATGGGAATAATAAAACCATAGCTGACTACAGGAGACGTTGTCTGATAGTATATATCCACATGACTGTAAGGGTAAGATAGGTGTGTGATTTAATTTATGCCCTTAGATGTCAAATTTTACCAGTTTTTGTTGCAACCGGAATAGAAGGCCATGACAAAATTACTAGAAAGCTGGCAACCAGGAGGCTGACATAAATGTTCATTTGTCAAGCAGAATAGTCTTTGAAGGAATACACCAATGCAAGCAATTTTGCATTTGCTTTTCCTTAAAACAAACAAAAATTTCATTGAGACAGTTTGTCACTGTTTTTACCTTCTGCATAAATGCAGTTTTACAGATAGCCATATTTCTTAATTAGATTTTAGAACTAAGATCTTTGCCAGCCATTCTTTTTTCTACACATTCTGTGTCTGAATTTTTGCTGACAAATGTTTTCAAGAGTAAAACCACCAGAAGTTGCTGTATGTCTTGATAGGTAACATTTAGGAATGTGATAAAATAGCAAGCAATATGTTTCTAACAGAAAAAGCTCTGCCTAGCTCTGGGTGGGGTTGCATTTAGTGTATACCTTTGATTTCAGAGTTACTACTCAGAATTTTTTCTTTACCTGTTTTTATTTTTTTAATCCACCAAGGTGTATGATTCTTTTTACCTTAATCTGGGATTAACTTTAGCTTTTCAATGAATGAAGTTTTTGTTGTTTTATTTCTGAAAGCTGCTCTTAGGCTGTTTCTCCATGTCAGTTTCCTTTTACCTTTTAATCAATTCTTTCTTAAGGAGTGATGTCTGCTGGCACTGTTTTCAGTGTGGTCTCTTTCAGTGAGGGACATGATTGGGATTTAATTCTTTTAAGCAGTTCTATCTTCTGTTTAATAGGCTACCTCACTTCTATGTCCTTTTCCTTTTGGAAGTCACGTACAGCTGTGGTGGATTTTTTGGCTTTTGTAACTCCTGTAGGGATATTGAGTCTGAATGCATTATTAGTGTGCCTTTCAGTAGAAAAAAAATTGAACAAGATCCTGCACAGACTCTGGGACTGCGTCTCTAATGGTTTCCCTAACCAGCTCTCCATGAAATGATTATTGTAGTGATAAAAGTTTCATCTCTGCTTTGTGTCCCAGTGTGATGCTTGCCTGATACTCATGGGTATCTGCCATTACAATTGTATTTCCTTCCCTCATTGCCTCTGTGATTTCTCTTTGTGCATCACTGCTGGTCAGTGCTGTCAGTCCATGAAGGCAGTTGCTAAGACAAAACTGCTTTGAGGTCTTATATTTGGATCCAGGAGCACTGAAATCTTCCTTCTTACAAAAATTTGGTCAAAGGCAGACTACTCTCCTGGACTCTCACTGAGGACAGCTGAGAGCTGAGACTTTCTACTTAGAACACTTCATTCTAATACCCTGTTGTCCTTCCTTTGAGAGAGAAATGTATCAAGCTCCATGCCTTTTATAACTGGTCCACAAGATCTGGCATTTCACAGGAATAGGACATAATTGCAGAATACTTCAAGTGTGTCCTTATTCCATCACAATTGATTATCCCTTTTTCTGAACATGAACTTGGCTTTGGTGGGGAAAAAATATACATGCTGTGGACATCTCCAGAGCTCTTCTCTTCTGTGATCATGTGTTTGTTGGTTTTTATCATCATGCTGGAATAGTACAGATATCCAAAGGGTGTACAAGGTAAGAGTGAATTGCATCACTAATTGAAATTAACAGGAATCCCTGGCTTTTTATTCAGCCATCTGTTAGCCTCCATGCTCTGGTTAACTCTGCATGTATTTGTTCAATGTATTGTCCATTCAGATTGCTGTTGTACAGCTAGTCATAATTGACTGGTATTTTAATGCTAATTTGCAGTATTCAGCTCCTGGGTCCAATTGCTTATTGTTGAGCAGATAGAGAATCAATGGTGATTTTTCTCCACCTCTCCCCTGGATTATGTGTACTACATTGTAGCTATTTAAATTAAAAAAAAATTTGCACAGTTCTAAGAATATGATGCTATTATTGTGCTGTCAGCTACTCACTCTCAATATAGAGTTTTTGTGATGGACTAGAACACTTTTTTTTGAAGCCTGGTACTTTTCATAGCTTTTGTTGTTTAGCCTCAGTTTAAAGTGATAGTATTTATAGTAACAGCAAAAAAAAAAAATTCAAATAATATATTTTGCTAAGAAACTGCCATCTTTTCATATGTAGGTAGAACTTTACCTATAACCAAAATCAGCTCTTTTGCGTATTTTTTTCCCCTGATGGAATTCACAAGGTTTAATCATAAAAATGTTTTTCCCCATCTAGATTTGTAGATGAGTTTTATGAAGTGCCAGTTAGTAAATAAATAATTCAGGAAGAAGTCTGTTGAATTAATTTTACTTTGAATTAGACAGCTAATTCTACTTATTGCACTGATAAGTTGTCTCATTGAATGATAGAATTGTTTTGCTGTCTTCCTTGGGGGAAAAGTAACCTTAAAGTAAGACAGGGAAACACTGATTTTATGTGTAAGATCTATGAGTCTTTGTTAAATGATAAATTAAAGCAGTAATACTTGGCTTTTCTGTGGTCCTTAACTTTATCAGTAATTTTGATAACAAGGAGGTTTAGCTATTAAGTGATTATAATAACATGATCCAAGTGTAGGCATAACCACAGATGGAAGTACCCTTGTTAGAGTGAGAAGAACTGAGTGGGACAGCGGGAGGAAGGGTAATTTCAGAATTTTGTAAGCGGTCAACGTAGTATTAAATACATTTCTGTATTTACATTTTTCTTCCATGTAATTGCATGGCCGAATTTTGACTTCATAGCTCTAAAGTGTATTATTCCCAGCAGATTAAGAGAATTCTAGGAATACAGAATGCAACAAAGCAGCAGTAAGTTCTGTGTGGAGCAGTGACATTGCTTGCAAGGCAGGCTTGTTTTTACGAAAACATTATAAAACACTGGAGTCTTGGCTTTACAAATGGTTATGGAGTGGGAAAATTTGTTAAAGATGTAAGGATATATGGTGAAACTTGTACAGGCTAAACTTGTCATAGAATGGTGAACAACTAATTCTTCCTATTATAGTTATGTTTTAGTACTGCTGCTGTTATGGAATATCTGGTTGATGCACCTGAAACTTGTACGGTCAGAAGAAAAATTTCTAGATCTAAAACTAAAGCTGGAACTTCTATTTTTTTTTTTAAATAAAATCTTTACAGTTACTTTTATAATAATTACGTAGTTTTATTTTCAAAGGGATATCACATTTGGTTATTGGACTATTTCAAATGCTCAAATTTTGCCTGAATTGTATGCATTTGAGCATGATAAGTGTTCCTGCATTTTCCCAAGGCATGGATGCTATAACTTTTTGAATACTGAGGAGTAAAATATGGATTTGTTTTATGACATAAGGAAATATTTTGGTTATTTTCTTTTGAAATATTTACTTCAGCAAAAAAGGATGGAATGAATAATAGATATCAGAGGTAGAAAATAAACTTATTAAGCAGTGATTTGCACTTTCATGAGTATGGCATAAAAGTACCTTGTATATTTATCTGCTTTGTTACACTGTAAATTCCTAGCTGTTTTAGCTACATACTTTTTAGCAGGGTTTTTTATAGCCTAATAAATATCAACATATAAAAGCTTTCCTTGGCATCCCATTTATTCTTTGTTCTAACCTCAGACTATTATTTCTAATAATTATGTCCTGAATAACACACCGTGTTTCTTTGTATCTATCATACGGGAATAATAATTTTCTTCCATAATCACCTTATTTCTCTTTCTTCTTTAAGATAGGGTTGTTTCTTTGGGCTACTTCCTGAAACTTTTCTGTTTTTCTGATGACTAAATAACTAAGTTTTAGCTTCATTTATTAATTAGTGAAACTCTGAGAAGCAAAAAATAGATACTATATGGGTCCAGTAGTGAAATACCATCATTACTGATGGAGACTTTTGGGGGCTCATGTTGGATGTGTTGGTTATTTGGTGCTGTATTCACCCTGCTTGCATTTCAAGCTGTAGTTGTGAAATGGAAAGCTTTTGGAAGGTGTATCCTATGTAAGGAGGATTTTCTCTTTGTGAATATACTACTGTTAAAAAGAAAAAAAAATTGGAAATTGTGGACTGACAATAGTAATATGTCCTTGAATCATTGGGCTAATCACATACATGCAATGGTTTTGGATGCTGGTACAATAGCATTCATGGAAGAGTAGAATTTTTCATTAACAAAACTTGAATTTTTTCATAATTGTGCGTCTCTTCCGGGAAATTTTTTCACAACCTGAAAAACAGTTGAGGTCTCCTCTAGCTTAGGTGCTTTCTAAAAGTCTGAATGTTAGGGCTAAAGGAATTTGGATCGTGAACTATCTATTTATTGCAAGAAAGCAGATTTTTTTTTTTTTCTGGACTAGCCCTTTGCCATAAACCTTTAAACAATCCTCAGCACTTTAATAACCAAAGCAACAAGCTCCCATAGCAGATTGACTTGATTGTTATGAAATCATAGAATCACATAACCATATAGCCTCACTTCGTTTTATTCTGAAATGTAAAGTAAGAATCTACATCCCAAAACTGAGAATATTGCATAGCATACATTTTTTTTCTTTAGTTGATAACTGCAATGGTAAATATGTGAGTAAAGTAATAGGCCACCATGATTTTAGAAAGCAATTAAAAAAATCTCTGTCTAAGTCTTTTACTCTTCTGTGAACATTGTAATACTCTATTAGAACCAAAAAGCATAACTGTTCCCTGAAACAGCACATGAGATTTGCAGTTACTTTGAGAACTATTGATTTTAAAGTTCTTGAAGAGTGCCTGTAATCAGCATGGCTGATGGCTTCTTAATTAGACTAGTCCTGAGAGAATTTGGTTCCCCATACAGTATGTTTATGAATCTAATCAACCAGGCAGTGAAAAATACATAGATGCTATCTTTATTTTTTAACTCACAAAGGAGCAAGAATTGCAATACTCAAGCTCTTGCTTCTGTGATAATTAAAACATGGATTTGAATGAATAAAATAAATAAAGTAAAATACTGCTCTGAAGAAGTCTATTCATCACAAAGTGAGGTCCGTGGCAGCTAATAGAAGCAATAGAAGGACATAAACTCTTGGACTGTGCCATAAAATCCAAGCTACCTGCTGGACTAGTGTGCATCAAATTTAATTTTTTTAGTGAGGGGGGAATTTCTCAAGGTACAACAGGTAATATATGAGAGTTTTTGGTTTTGCCATGGCAGGTCAGTCAGTCTGTTGTCTAGATTAAAAGAGGAAAACAAGTGTTGTCTATATCAATTCATGTCCTTGGATTTGTCTAGTTTCTTATTGACAGGTATGTGTTATGAATTTGTCATTAGTTGTCCTTTGTGTATTAAGTGATTTGTAGTGAAAATAGCTACAAACGGTAGTTAGGTTCAGCATTACCCACACTTGTTTTTTCTTCCATTTGTTTTTTTAATTGTTCATTCATCATCCATTTATGACTCCCATGATTTCGAGCTCTGTGCTTGCTATTCCAGCTGTGTTGGCAATTGGATGGTGTGCTGTATTCTGTGAACACCTCGCTGTAGTAGTTGGGGATGTCAGTCTGCCTGGTGGCTAGCATCTGTCTGGGGTTTAATTATTGCCTTTTCTTTCCTTAGGAAAGAGGTTTGTGCATGGATTTTTTTTTCTTGCCCTTGATATAAAAGACTTGGGTTTTGGTTTTGCACTATGGTTACGTGGAAAGGTTAAGTTCATTAAATGCCTGTTGAGAGTTCTGATGAGCCTAGGTAGGTCAGGAGCTAGAGACTTTTACAACTGGAAAACTTCGGTCTTGCACAAGTAAATCTATCCCATGGGGCACGCAATTCTGCTTCACTTTTGGAGTGGAGTAGTTCTGTTCTTTTATTCTAGCCTCTCTTACAGCCCTGTAGCTCTCTTTAAGCTAGACCACTCACTGGTTGCCTACAGCTGTGGACTGAAACCTGGCACTCAATAGTATTCTGGCAGGTGCCGAAGAGACAAAATGTACATTCTTATAGACCTCATTTACCTTACTGTAAATAGCCATAATCCACCTATGAGTCTTGCCTATGAGTGGTTTTCAATTTAACATATATATGTGTATATATAAATTACTAATAATTAATAGAAAGTAGAGCAATAGGAATTTATGTCAGAAGGCCACCTGGGCCTTTCAAATGTGAATGTATTTATTACTTTTTTCCCTGGTTTACATCTCCTGGTTTCCCTTTCCTGATTTAGCAGTGATTTTTGTGAGGGACTATTGGCAGTAGTGGGGCAGGTGCCCACCAGACTTACTGGGTCTTTTGGGAAGGGCCCACCAGAACATCAGCTGTGGTTATATTAAACTCTTTGCCATATTCAAAGCAGTTTAATAGTTACCTGCATTCTTTTTCTGGATTACATGAAAAGAATTTTGATAAAATAAGGATTTTCCTCCTAACAGTTGGAGAGAGACTTCAGATTTTAAAACAAGATAGTTGGTTACTGTGAGCAGAAGTGTTCAGGGTTAACTAAAAGACCCCTGATGGCAGCAATGAGAATTAGAGCTATTTTCTTAATTTCACAAGATCTACCAATAATTGATATTAGGCAAGATGCAGCCACAGGATCATGAAAACTGCATCCCTAAGGACATGACTTCTGCCATGCTTGCTCTCTGGCCCGTTGACTGGACTCTGTCTTGGAGGGCAGAGGCATGTTTTTGTACACAGACTGCATAGGCCTTTCTGACTGGCATTCTGCAAAGCTTTGCTTTAGTGCTAGCTACGTTAGTAGGTAGGGGTTTTTTTTCATTTGCTAGGTTTGGTTGTTGGTTTTGTTTTCCTTTTCTAAATGATCTAATTTTTTTTTCTGTGAGGTTTTACATCTCAGCAGGGACCTGGAAGATGATGATCATTTTGTTTCTCAATTCTCTTCCATTTCAAGTGAACTGTAATAGAAGGACGATTTTCAGCCTCTACAGATGACGTGGAAAATATGCTTGATGATGTATCTTGGGGATATTTACTTAAGTGCAGTACAGTGATTGAGTTTTCAGACGATGAGCTTTGAGTTGCAGAACTTGATGTCTGAAGTAATTAATGACAAAAAAATGGGATCCTTAAGTGTATTTTAGCCAGCATGTAGTGCTTCAGTGAGGCAGAGTGTATTGGAAAAACATGCGTAAGCAGCAGGGAACACTCTTTTGATAGCGAGAAGGAATCAGCAGAAATATGTTTCTCATACAAATGTTACCTCAAATTATTCCTCAAGTCATTCCATTTGCACATCTGTAGAGATGTTATCTGCCTGATCACTTAAGAATCTGCATAGATGTGTAATGGTTGGTTTATTACCTGATCTGTATCTGCTTCTGCTGAAAGGGACATAGCTAGAGCATAGTACAAGAGGACTGCAATCCTTCAGATGTTAAGAAATGTTTTTTGGAACAAATCATGGTGATGAAGGGGTGACTGTTCCTTGCCAGCAAGCAGCTCCTCATTTTTGCCTGGAGAATGGCTTAGTTAGGCTGGGTGGAGCAGGTAGTCAGAGACTCACTCAGCTGCTGGAAAGGCTTAAAAAAGGCAGTAAGACGGGCTTTTGAGAAGCAGTGTGGCTTCTCTGAGTTCCATTTTTAAAGACGGTTAGAAAGATTGTGGAAGATTGAAAAAGAACTGCCTGGAGTTTGTTACAAACCAGACTCTTGCCAGAATTTCATGCTTGATCTGACACCAGTACACGGAAACTTGCAGTGCAGGGCTGGAGAAGATGACTGTGTGCAAAACTTCATTCTGGTTACCCTTTAGAACCAAATTCCTTACTCCAAGATTTCATTTTTCATTCAAACTTATTTGCAAGAAAAAGGTGCTCCATCAATTTATCAGAATTTACTGTAATTGATGACTTCAGTTGATGACTAAAGTAGTAGTGTGGGTAAATCCACAGAAATTATTTTGGATTATGGTAAATTTGAGTGACCACTGCAGTGTGCAACAACTGACAGAAGAAGCAGAAGCAAATGCCAGCAATTGTTTAAATTACCAAGCTTACCTTTCTTCTCTTTTTTTTTTTTTTTTTTCCCTTAAGATCTTAACACCCTTTTTCAGTTCTAGTAAAGCCCCCTAGATCTTCAAACTCAGCTACTGGAAAAAATTTAGAAACAGACTGATTACTGTATTTTCATGTTTTTGGTAGCCAAATAATATCTTGAGTTTATGAAGTGTAGAATACCTCAATGTAGCAGTGGTTGAAATGATGGTATTCCTTGACTATTTATTACAAAAAAGGTCTGAAATGATGTACCTTCTTGTGCATATGTAAAATAGAGCCGGGTTTGGTTTGTTTGGTTTTGCTTTTTTTTTTTTTCCTGAGAAAGGTGAAAATAAAAGTTTCAGCTAAAAATGCTTTTGGTCCTATGGCAGTTTTTTATTAAGTTTTTCTTAACAGTAACCATTCACTTAAGGTATTTGGTTAGGAATGTTGTCTGGAAAAGTATGTTGCACAATTTTTCTACACCAATTATAGTATTGTGGTTTGGCTTAATTAATGGAAAGGCATAATACTGCACCCTCCCTAGCAGAGAAAAGAAGTTATGCAGTGGAGATTTTGTGAATATAGTGTACATGATTGTGGACTGAAAATGTTAAGTTAGTGAGGCTGCTACTGGTCAGGCAGTGCCTTGAATGTTTCTCCTGTACCAGAAACTGGATTGCCTGAAGCATGAACTTAAATGTTTTGCTCCAACTTCAGGACAGCATTTTCATTGAATTGCATGTTAGATATGCAGGAACTGCGATTGTACTTGCTTTAGCTTGTTAAGTAAGAATTTGTTAATTTAGCAAAAGGCGCACTGGGAGAGGCAGTCGCCTAAATGCTGCTTCCAAGTGGCACCATCAGGGATAGCAAATCTTATTTCCTCTTTGCAGAAATCATAGTACGGAAGCCAAAAGCTGTATTGTGACACCTCTCTTACTAAGTCATCCCCAGTGTATTTTATTGTCATGAGGAAGCAAGTACCAGATTCTCTGTGACCTGGTAAGTTTATGCACCCTGTCACTGGTTATGTATCCTTCACCCTGTGTTAGACTTTATTTTGGTTTCTGCAGATGTAGATTCATAAACAGTTGCAACTCAGTAATACCTCAAAAATCCTCCTAATTTTCTTCTTCTGCTTTTACTTCCTTCCTTGATTTTAGAAAAAGGGTCATCTCAGCAGCCTCCTGTTAGCTTGGAAGACACCTAGATTTAAATGAACTCAACATGAAGAAAAATAAGCTAGTGATGACTTTAACGGAGAAAAAATTCTAGCTGGATTTGTAGGTGGGAAAAATTGTTTCAGGGAGAGGTAGAATGACTCCCTGTTGCTGTGTTAGGAATGAAGGTCTGTAATAAGAGCTAGCATTTGGGGACAGGAAGGTATGTGTAGTACTTCTTCCTCATGACAGCTTGCTGGATATCACTTGACAGCTGGGTACTATGAATTCTCAAATTCATGAACTGAGAACTGAGTTTTCTTCAATTACATATTAATTTAAATGATAGATTAATATTCTATTCACAAGGTGCTGAAATAGAACTTAAAAGAAGGTTATGGATGAGTTGACATAACATTTAAATTGTAAAATAGTTGTCTGATAAGTAGGAAATGCAAAATAAGAGATACAGCTTGCTTTGTAGAAAATTTCAAACTTTGAGAATTTTTTTCATGTTTTGAGTGATATGCAATGCCTGTTTTGTATAGTGAATGAGGATGGCAGAGATTTAGATATATTAATGGCAGAATTGTTGAGGACTTGAAAAACAGATGGTACGTTGAAAAATCTACACAATGAAATCCAAGTGTTCACATTATGAAAAAATTATAGTGTAAGGCAATTGAAAAAAAATCACAGAACACTCATTCCTGTAAATACTTTTTCCTAGTTTATTTGTTTATTTTAATTTTTTTTCACAAATTATTGCGCACTAATGTTGCAGATGAACATGAGAATAATTACTTTCAAAGCAACAGACATAATGACAATGTAGTGGTTCAGTTCCTCATGAAGTTGACTCTATGCAAGAACATAGTGGACCATAGCAAAACACTCTAATTCTTAGTGTAGGTGAGAAGCCTCACCTGGGTTCCCTATTTTAAAACCAGACATGTTCATTCTTAAGAGAATCACAGAACAGTTGAGGTTGGAAGGGACCACAGGGCTGTATTAAGTAATATTTTGAGCTTATACAAGAATGAAGACGCTGCGATCGATCTTGGAGACCTTTTCCAGTGTTTGCCCAATCTGACAATAATAAAGGCTTTCCTGATGTTTAACTGCAATTTCCTGTATTTCAGTTTGTGTCCAGTTCCCTCTGTCCTGTGACTGGTCACCACTGGCAAACGCTGATCTCTCTCATCCTTTTATGCGTCCCATCCCTGAGGCTTCTCTTTACCACGCTGAATGCCTTTATCTCTCTCAGCTTCTGATAAAAAGGATGATTTTGTCCCTTAATCATCTTTGTTGCCCTTCACTGAACTTCCTTCACTGTGCGCTCTTGTACTGGGGAGCTTGAGGCTGGAGTGAGCCCTCCAGGTGTTTCTCACTAGTACTGATCAGAGGGAAAGAAGCACTGCTTTTGACCTCCTGGAGAGGTCATGTTTCTCTGACCCATCTTTGACGTGAGGGCAGACTGCTGGCTCACAGTCAGCTTGTCTACCAGTACTGTCAGGTCCCACTTGGCAAAGCTGCTTCCCTGCGATTTTGCCCCCAGCCCATACTGGTGCCTGGTGTTCTTCCACAGGATCAGGACTTTGCACTTCCTCTTTGCTGGATTTCATGGCTTTTGCTCTTTTCTCAGCCTGTCAAGGTTCCTCTTAACAGCAGAACAACCCTCTGATGTATCGACTGCTTTGGTTTTGCACTGTCTCTGAACTTGCTGAAGAGGCATCTCTTTCACCTTGCAGATTATTGATGGAGGTATTGAACAATATTGGCTCTCCTATTGACTCCTGGGGTGTGTCTTTGATGACTGGCCTACAGCTGGACTTGGTGCTTCTGATCCACGGTGCTTTGAGCTCAACACTGTGGACAGTTTTCATTGTTGATCGCTCTTGATTTTAGACAGAAAACTTGATTAATACTAGCTGTTGGTGTGAGCAAGGATTTTTAAATACACATGGAAATGCAGTAGTCTCTGCATAGGCATCAAAATACTTTGCGGAAGGCAATAATGTATTAACATAATTAATCTAAAAAGCCAATCAACAAGTACAGAAATCTGTTCTCCTTATTTCTGAGGCTCATGGGAAGCATTAACATCTGCTTCATCTGGCTCTAGATAGTCCACTGATCTTCCAGTGTCCTCTTGTTTTCATGTCAGGACAGGGTGGAAAGACAACAGCCCTTCTAGTTGCTCTGTCTACATGGGGAAGCCTGAGATCAGCGGGGTTAGTGTCATCAGAAGAGTAATTAAAAAAAATTTGGCAACGTGTAAGTGAGAAAGATGCCAAACACACCAAGTGGGGAAATAAATGCATCTACGGCAAGGTGCTGGGCTGTCACAGATGGCTTTTAGTCATTGTTATTCTAAGGTTAAAACCAATGTGGAATCTTCAAGTATGTTCATAGAAGAGTGCAGTTTTGAGAGATAAGGAACAGGGTGATGCTGCTTTGCATATGAAAGATCACAGGATGAATATGAAAATAACCTTCTCTCAGCTTTGATCCTTAGTGTTAACTGTTGAGCTAGAGATGCTCTGTGACAAAAAATTCTGATTTACAACTTTTATGTATGCTAATAAGTGGATGGGTATGATGTTTTCATAATTCTATTAGGTCCCTTTCCCTGTTAGCATCATATTTGTGTAATCCAGATGGGTTCTTGTCATCTCATCTCATGTTCTCTTTTGATTTGGGGTGTAGGAAACACAAAAGTTGAATGGCATGTAAGGCATCTGATCTAACAGAATAGAGCAAACTGAATGGGATATATTATTATTAATATAAAATAAAATTATTATATATAATAATTTAATAAATTATTCTAATTTATTAAAAGAACGTATTGCAAGTTATTCAATTTTAACCTTATATTTCTTGTGACAATCACATATTTGGAAGGTAGGACAGTTTCCATAATCATGTGTGTGTTTTTCATCTGCAGGAAAAGTAGGGAGAATAGTTGTTTTTTTTTGGAAGCTTCTAGCAGGGTCCAAGGATCCAACACTGCATTTAGTAAATGTAGATTCATTTCTAGAAATTTTGCTTCTTGGAGAGATGCAGTGTGTACCTGAGTTCTCTATATCAGTCAATAGTAATCTGTATCACATTAAAGATTTCAAACACAGCACAGAATTCCTCTAAGCAGAGTTCTTTATATTCCCTATTCCTTAAGAACTAAGCTGTGAAACCTCATGCAGAAATCCAATATATCTGCTTTTGTTTATTATGAGACTGTAGTTAAGCGACTTTCTGTTATGGTCATGACATGGTTTGTTTTTGCCATCTGTCAAGCTCAGGAGAACAATTTCTGATTGTGTCTTTTGTGTTTATGGTAGCTGTGATGAAAGCATCTATGGAAGGTGAATCCATAAATGCTGTAACTTGGGTCCTGTTTACTAAGTTGTGGTTTAGGAATTTTTAAGGATTTTTCTTTGTCATTTTTGGAATTTGGAAAGAGGAAACCTGATTGCATTTGGGTCACTTTTCTTATTTAAAACTGTTTGAATCATAGTGAAAATTGCATGTTGAAATTTCTAAGAATACGTTTAACGACTTCTGCTGTGATTCCAGTTCCTGTACCTTCATTCACTTCTTATATTGTCATTGTGGCTGAAAGTTTGCAGTTCAGCAAATAAAATATCCAGTCTTCAAAAAGAGACATTTGTTTGAGTGTGCCTTGGCGCTTGACAGTCTTTTAATGAAAATTTGTGACAAAATTTCTGCACAAACCTTGAAATATTTTGAAAACTTCGAGCCTTTGGGGATTTACTGAATGTGAGGTCACTGCTCAGAGTGTGGTCATGCAACATGGTAGCTATGGCAACTGCAGAATACTGGAATGGAGAGTAAGCAGGGAGGTTTATGTGAAAGAAGTAATATCCTTGGACATAGAAAACATCCTTAGAGAGCCTCCTCAGATAAAGGTGGCATATGGNATAAGTATTAACATATTAATTATTATATATTTCTTAAGATCTGTTAGAAGAGAGCCTTTTCATCCTATTAAACTTTTAATTAAGTATTTTATTAGGTGATTTCTTATAGGTATTGATTTCTTGGTCAATTACATACCATTTATTTTTCCCCCAAAGCTATTGAGGTTTTTTGGGTGGGTTTTTTGCTTTTGGTTTTGTTTTGGGTTGTTTTTGTTATTCTATTTTTCTGAATACTGTTCAGGCCTGGGTTTGATCTCCTGTGATTTTTACCATCAGTGCTGCTTCCTGTTATGAGTTTTTGCGTCTGGAAGGCTGGATGAAAAAAGGACCTGTGTATCTTCTCCTAAGATATAGTTATACAGTTCATAGAGTATTCTATCAGTATAATCAGAAGTACTTTGTTCTGTAGCCAATTGGTTGAAATTGTGCAGTCACTAATGACCAAGGGTGTCTTGTCAAAATGTTCTATTAAGGAACAGAATATGTTCTCAATATGTCCTCAATATGCTCGTAGTGTTTTGAAGTAAAGGTGAGCCTCTGTCAATTCTTCTTTGAAAGGCAGAACCAAGAGTCCTTGGAAAGAAGCATTTTATGCATCTTTCTTCCAGAGCTGAACTCCTGGAAACTGTTAGTGTTGCTTTACGCTGTGACTTGTAGAATGTGCTGTAATTCTGATTTAGACCAGGGCCAAGCTGATGATCACAGAATCGTTGGACAAGCTAGGTGTAGGAGCCATGATGATGTGACTTTGTCCTCTGCTGTACTGACAGAGAAGGCATGACCTTTAATCCTCTCTTGTGTCATCCTTGTCATTAAATATATATGGGGTGAAATCTTTGCCCTAGTGAAGGTTATGGAAGTTTTGCTGTTAACTTCAGTGAAGTCAGAGCTTTACAAGTTGTGTATTACAGGGAAAAAGGAGAAGGTTTAGATTCAGGTAACTCATGAAGTTTATTTTTTTAATTCTATTGAATGCAAGCATGAGTTCAATTTGCAATTTTTGTGGTCTCTTAAAAATAATCCTGCAGTCGTTCTTTACCCTACACAACCACAGCCTTGCCATTCTTCCTTGTTGCTTGTTACAAGAAAGGCTATGGCAGGATATGGAGCTAGAATGCAGAAATAAAATGCCAGTGTGGATAATTCTCTTATTAGGGGATACCCTCCCCTCCCCCAGCCCAAATACGCACACTTCTTGCCATGGCAGATATTTTGTCTTTGAATCATGTTTAATTCTAATATAATGCAGAAGTAAATGGAACTTGAAAAATCAGCAGAGGATGAACTAACAGTAAAATAGCTGAGGAGGCAATGAAAACTTTCAGTTAAGGAATATGGTGTCCAGTACAAAGACTCAAGGAATTTATTTTTAAATTAATGGTTAGTGGAATATATTCCTGCACTTTCAAATTCCAGCTGTGGAGTAGATTCCAGTTGCTTGCAAAAAATGTGCCTCCTACTAGTTACCAAGTGTACCTTCTTGTAATTAGGATTCAAGCAAACAGTGACAATGTCATTAGTTTGTCTGTAACCAGTGTCAGGACTGAGCTGGCATTTGTAGTTGTTTAGTGCTGTTGTGACTAAAAACAACATACAAATAAGGATGCAGGATAGAGCTTATCCTAGTCTTCTGAACTATCTAGTTTGAGGTAGTAGTTTGTAATTCCTGATGATAACCTAGTCTTAAAATTAATTTTGAGTTTATCTTTTGANAAGTTGTGGTTTAGGAATTTTTAAGGATTTTTCTTTGTCATTTTTGGAATTTGGAAAGAGGAAACCTGATTGCATTTGGGTCACTTTTCTTATTTAAAACTGTTTGAATCATAGTGAAAATTGCATGTTGAAATTTCTAAGAATACGTTTAACGACTTCTGCTGTGATTCCAGTTCCTGTACCTTCATTCACTTCTTATATTGTCATTGTGGCTGAAAGTTTGCAGTTCAGCAAATAAAATATCCAGTCTTCAAAAAGAGACATTTGTTTGAGTGTGCCTTGGCGCTTGACAGTCTTTTAATGAAAATTTGTGACAAAATTTCTGCACAAACCTTGAAATATTTTGAAAACTTCGAGCCTTTGGGGATTTACTGAATGTGAGGTCACTGCTCAGAGTGTGGTCATGCAACATGGTAGCTATGGCAACTGCAGAATACTGGAATGGAGAGTAAGCAGGGAGGTTTATGTGAAAGAAGTAATATCCTTGGACATAGAAAACATCCTTAGAGAGCCTCCTCAGATAAAGGTGGCATATGGGCATTTTTTTGGTGTGAAGTTCTTTTGTTTTCTAGTGCCAAACAAAATAAAACTTCCACTGACTAGTTCTCTTCCAAGTTTATTTTAATTGGTACTTCAGGTTTTAAAGATAAGTTTAGCATGTATTTCCTCATAATTTAAAACTTGTGGATTACTCTTAGATCTTTAAAGGCATTAACACCTTGATTAAATCCAGGAGAAATCAAAGCTATGGAAATATGTGCCCTAAAATGTTGGTGTCTCTCTTAGTTAATGAGAAAAAGAAGGAAAAATGGCTTTTGAATTTTGACAAAAATTTTATGGAATAACTGTAAGTGAATGTTAAAGTTACCTAAACAGGCATGTACATAAACAATGCTGTGCAGTATTTTGATTTAAAGCCTGTGGGAACAGAAAATTATTGGTGTTTATCAAGGCATTCTAAGCTGTGTTTCTTGCAAAAGCTCTCATTGTATTCTGCAACACTTGCAGAAGTAGGGAGCACCTACACCTCTTTACACTATGAAATCTCCAGCTTTTCTGATTTGTTGTGATTGCAGTTTTTGTTTGGTTGGTTTTTGGTTTTGTTTTGGGTTGTTTTTGTTATTCTATTTTTCTGAATACTGTTCAGGCCTGGGTTTGATCTCCTGTGATTTTTACCATCAGTGCTGCTTCCTGTTATGAGTTTTTGCGTCTGGAAGGCTGGATGAAAAAAGGACCTGTGTATCTTCTCCTAAGATATAGTTATACAGTTCATAGAGTATTCTATCAGTATAATCAGAAGTACTTTGTTCTGTAGCCAATTGGTTGAAATTGTGCAGTCACTAATGACCAAGGGTGTCTTGTCAAAATGTTCTATTAAGGAACAGAATATGTTCTCAATATGTCCTCAATATGCTCGTAGTGTTTTGAAGTAAAGGTGAGCCTCTGTCAATTCTTCTTTGAAAGGCAGAACCAAGAGTCCTTGGAAAGAAGCATTTTATGCATCTTTCTTCCAGAGCTGAACTCCTGGAAACTGTTAGTGTTGCTTTACGCTGTGACTTGTAGAATGTGCTGTAATT